>JBBDGP010003293.1:0-57500 GCA_037952835.1 Lithobates septentrionalis | reverse complement strand
GTAGTAGTATTACTGTAGTAGTAGTGTATTGTAGTAATGTGGTAGTAGTAGTAGTAGTAGTAGTAGTAGTAGCAGTGTAGCACTAGTAGTAGTAGTAGTAGTAGTAGTAGTAGTAGTGGTAATAGTAGTGTAGTAGTAGTAGTTTAGTTGTAGTGTAGTAGTAGTGTAGTAGTAGTAGTAGTAGTAGTAGAGGTAGTAGTAGTAGTTTAGTAGTGTTAGTAGTAGTGTAGTAGTAGTGTATTGTAGTAATTTAGTAGTAGTAGTTTTAGTAGTAGTGTAGGAGTAGTAGTAGTACTGTAGTAGTATTAGTGTAGTAGTAGTGTATTGTACTAATGTGGTAGTAGTAGTAGTAGTAGTAGTAGTAGCAGTGTAGCACTAGTAGTAGTAGTAGTAGTAGTGTAGTAGTAGTAGTATTAGTAGTAGTATTAGTAGTGTAGTAGTAGTAGTAGTAGTAGTAGTAGTAGTAGTGTAGTACTAGTAGTATAGTAGTAGTAGTGTAGTAGTAGTGTATTGTAGTAATTTAGTAGTAGGTGTAGTAATAGTGTAGTAGTAGTAGTAGTAGTAGTAGTAGTAGTAGTAGTAGTGTAGTAGTAGTAGTTTAGTTGTAGTGTAGTAGTAGTGTAGTAGTAGTAGTAGTAGTAGTAGTAGTTTAGTAGTGTTAGTAGTAGTGTAGTAGTATTAGTGTAGTAGTAGTGTATTGTAGTAATTTAGTAGTAGTAGTTTTAGTAGTAGTAGTAGTGTAGGAGTAGTAGTAATAGTACTGTAGTAGTATTAGTGTAGTAGTAGTGTATTGTACTAATGTGGTAGTAGTAGTAGTAGTAGTAGTAGTAGTAGTAGCAGTGTAGCACTACTAGTAGTAGTAGTAGTAGTGTAGTAGTAGTAGTATTAGTAGTAGTATTAGTAGTGTAGTAGTAGTAGTAGTAGTAGTAGTAGTAGTGTAGTACTAGTAGTATAGTAGTAGTAGTGTAGTAGTAGTGTATTGTAGTAATTTAGTAGTAGGTGTAGTAATAGTGTAGTAGTAGTAGTAGTAGTAGTAGTAGTAGTAGTAGTAGTAGTAGTGTAGTAGTAGTAGTTTAGTTGTAGTGTAGTAGTAGTGTAGTAGTAGTAGTAGTAGTAGTAGTAGTAGTAGTGTAGTAGTATTAGTGTAGTAGTAGTGTATTGTAGTAATTTAGTAGTAGTAGTTTTAGTAGTAGTAGTAGTGTAGGAGTAGTAGTAATAGTACTGTAGTAGTATTAGTGTAGTAGTAGTGTATTGTAGTAATGTGGTAGTAGTAGTAGTAGTAGTAGTAGTAGTAGCAGTGTAGCACTAGTAGTAGTAGTAGTAGTAGTAGTAGTGTAGTAGTATTAGTATTAGTAGTAGTAGTAGTAGTAGTAGTAGTAGTAGTGTAGTACTAGTAGTATAGTAGTAGTAGTGTAGTAGTAGTAGTAGTAGTGTAGTAGTGGTAGTAGTAGTAGTAGTAGTGTAGTAGTAGTAGTGTAGTACTAGTAGTAGTGTAGTAGTAGTAGTAGTATAGTAGTAGTAGTAGTAGTAGTAGTAGTAGTAGTAGTAGTAGTAGTAGTAGTGTAGTAGTGTAGTAGTAGTAGTGTAGTATTAGTAGTAGTAGTAGTAGTAGTAGTAGTAGTAGTGTAGTAGTAGTAGTGTAGTATTAGTAATAGTAGTAGTAGTAGTAGTAGTGTAGTAGTAGTAGTGTAGTAGTAGTAGTGTAGTATTAGTAGTAGTAGTAGTAGTAGTGTAGCAGTAGTAGTGTAGTACTAGTAGTAGTGTAGTAGTAGTAGTAGTAGTAGTAGTAGTAGTAGTAGTGTAGTAGTAGTAGTAGTAGTAGTAGTATAGTAGTAGTAGTAGTAGTAGTAGTAGTAGTAGTAGTAGTAGTAGTAGTAGTAGTAGTAGTGTAGTAGTAGTAGTAGTGTAGTACTAGTAGTAGTGTAGTAGTAGTAGTAGTAGTAGTAGTAGTAGTAGTAGTAGTGTAGTAGTAGTAGTGTAGTAGTAGTAGTAGTGTAGTACTACTACTAGTAGTAGTAGTAGTAGTAGTAGTAGTAGTAGTAGTAGTAGTAGTGTAGTAGTAGTAGTAGTGTAGTACTAGTAGTATAGTAGTAGTAGTAGTAGTAGTAGTAGTAGTGTTGTAGTAGTAGTAGTAGTGTAGTATTAGTAGTAGTGTAGTAGTAGTAGTATAGTAGTAGTAGTAGTAGTAGTGTAGTAGTAGTAGTAGTAGTAGTAGTAGTGTAGTAGTAGTGTAGTAGTAGTAGTGTTGTGTAAAATTTTATATGAATGTATTGTCATGAGAGTCTCCCAGTGTCTGTCCTCCCGCTCTCATAGCTGACTGGGGTAGACTGACGCTGGTTGAGATCCGTTTGGTAGTGAAAAGCTCTTTGGGGATGTAGAGAAATGTTTGCGGAGAGAGGACATGTCCGCCAGCTAAGGGCCCCTGTGCGATGCACAGAACGATCGTCTGGTGGGGGTGTGTTCGCTCTGCAGACATTGTCGGTGTAACGAGTGTGCTCTCATGTGGCCCCTGTGTGCCTGATCACTAGGGATGAGCCGAACACCCCCCTGTTCGGTTCGCACCAGAACATGCGAACAGGAAAAAAGTTTGTTCGAACGCGCGAACGCCGTTAAAGTCTATGGGACACGAACATGAATAATCAAAAGTGCTAATTTTAAAGGCTTATATGCAAGTTATTGTCATAAAAAGTGTTTGGGGACCCGGGTCCTGCCCCAGGGGACATGGATCAATGCAAAAAAAAGTTTAAAAACGGCCGTTTTTTCAGGAGCAGTGATTTTAATAATGCTTAAAGTCAAACAATAAAAGTGTAATATCCCTTTAAATTTCGTACCTGGGGGGTGTCTATAGTATGCCTGTAAAGGGGCGCATGTTTCCTGTGTTTAGAACAGTCTGACAGCAAAATGACATTTTGAAGGAAAAAACCCATTTAAAACTACCCGCGGCTATTGCATTGCCGACAATACACATAGAAGTTCATTGATAAAAACGGCATGGGAATTCCCCACAAGGGAACCCCGAACCAAAATTTTTTAAAAAAATGACGTGGGAGTCCCCCTAAATTCCATACAAGGCCCTTCAGGTCTGGTATTGATATTAAGGGGAACCCCGGCCAAAATGAAAAAAAAAAATGATGTGGGGTTCCCCCTAAATTCCATACCAGACCTGGGGTCTGGTATGGGTTTTAAGGGGAACCCCGCGCCAAAAAAACCGAGCACGCAACCTGGCAGGCCGCAGGAAAAGAGGGGGGGACGAGAGTGCGCCCCCCCCCCCTCCTGAACCGTACCAGGCCACACGCCCTCAACATTGGGAGGGTGCTTTGGGGTAGCCCCCCAAAACACCTTGTCCCCATGTTGATGAGGACAAGGGCCTCATCCCCACAACCCTGGCCGGTGGTTGTGGAGGTCTGCGGGTGGGGGGCTTATCGGGATCTGGAAGCCCCCTTTAACAAGGGGACCCCCAGATCCCGGCCCCCCCTGTGTGAAATGGTAAGGGGGTACCCCAACCATTTCACTAAAAAACTGTCAAAAATGTTAAAAGTTTTTGACAATTCCTTTATTTAAATACTTCTTCTTTCTTCTATCTTCCTTTATCTTCTGGTTCTTCTGGCTCTTCTGGTTCTTCCTCCGGCGTTCTCGTCCAGCATCTCCTCCGCGGCGTCTTCTATCTTCTTCTCCTCGGGCCGCTCCGCACCCATGACATGGGGGGAGGCTTCCGCTCTTCTCTTCATCTTCTTCTCTTCTTCATCTTCTTCTTCATCTTCTTCTTCTTCTTCTTCTCTTCTTCATCTCTTCTTCCTTCTTCATTTCTTCTCCGGGCCGCTCCGCAGCCATGCTGGCATGCTGGGAGGCTCCCGCTGTGTGACGGCGTCTCTTCGTCTGACGGTTCTTAAATAACGGGGGGCGGGGCCACCCGGTGACCCCGCCCCCCTCTGACGCACGGGACATGACGGGACTTCCCTGTGGCATTCCCCGTGATGTCACAGGGAAGTCCCGTCAAGTCACCGTGCGTCAGAGGGGGGCGGGGTCACCGGGTGGCCCCGCCCCCATTATTTAAGAACTGTCAGACAAGGAGCGCCGTCACACAGCGGGAGCCTCCCTCCATGCCAGCATGGGTGTGGAGCAGCCCGGAAAAGAAAATGAAGAAGAGAAGAAGAGAAGAAGATGAAGAGAAGAGCGGGAGCCTCCCCCCATGCCATGGGTGCGGAGCGGCCCGAGGAGAAGAAGATAGAAGACGCCGCGGAGGAGATGCTGGACGAGAACGCCGGAGGAAGAACCAGAAGAGCCAGAAGAACCAGAAGAACCAGAAGATGAAGGAAGATAGAAGAAAGAAGAAGTATTTAAATAAAGGAATTGTCAAAAACTGTCTCTTGTCATTTTTAACATTTTTGACAGTTTTTTAGTGAAATGGTAGGGGTACTTTTGTACCCCCTTACCATTCCACACAGGGGGGGGCCGGGATCTGGGGGTCCCCTTGTTAAAGGGGGCTTCCAGATTCCGATAAGCCCCCCGCCCGCAGACCCCCACAACCACCGGCCAGGGTTGTGGGGATGAGGCCCTTTTCCTCATCAACATGGGGACAAGCTGTTTTGGGGGGCTACCCCAAAGCACCCTCCCAATGTTGAGGGCATGTGGCCTGGTACGGTTCAGGAGGGGGGGGGCCGCACTCTCGTCCCCCCCTCTTTTCCTGCGGCCTGCCAGGTTGCGTGCTCGGATAAGGGTCTGGTATGGATTTTAGGGGGAACCCTTCGTCATTTTTTTTTTAAATTTTGGCCGGGGTTCCCCTTAATATCCACATCAGACCTGAAGGGCCTGGTATGGAATTTAGGGGGACTCCTACGTCATTTTTTTTTTTAAATTTTGGTTCGGGGTTTCCCTGTGGGGAATTCCCATGCCGTTTTTATCAATGAACTTCTATGTGTATTGTCGGCAATGCAATAGCCGCGGTAGTTTTAAATGGGTTTTTTCCTTCAAAATGTCATTTTGCTGTCAGACTGTTCTAAACACAGGAAACATGCACCCCTTTACAGGCATACTATAGACACCCCCCAGGTACAAAATTTAAAGGGATATTACACTTTTATTGTTTGACTTTAAGCATTATTAAAATCACTGCTCCTGAAAAAACGGCCGTTTTTAAAAAAATTTTTTGCATTGATCCATGTCCCCTGGGGCAGGACCCGGGTCCCCAAACACTTTTTATGACAATAACTTGCATATTAGCCTTTAAAATTAGCACTTTTGATTTCTCCAATAGACTTTTAAAGGGTGTTCCGTGGCATTCGAATTTGCCGCGAACACCCCAAATTGTTTGCTGTTCGGCGAACTTGCGAACAGCCAATGTTCGAGTCGAACATGAGTTCAACTCGAACTCGAAGCTCATCCCTACTGATCACCATATGTGTGGCTCAATGAGTGTACACCTGCCGATAATCTCTCATCCACAAAGACAGTAGAATAATCCAGGTATACATTGTTCTCTGAAACAATGTATAATAGGGATTTCTATCAGCGGAAATACGGGAGTCTTCTGGGTTGTTCTGGTTGGAGGGTTAATGTTTGAAAGCCATGTTGTTTTCTAAAAACATACAGCTACCCTGTCTCTGCTCAGACACGCTCATAAGACTCCTGTAGTCATTGTTCATTGGTTAAATAAATAATACAGTAAAACAGAGCAGAACAATAGAGAGAGAGAACAATAGAGAGAGAGAACAATAGAGAGAAAGAACAATAGAGAGAGAGAACAATAGAGAGAGAGAACAATAGAGAGAGAGAACAATAGAGAGAGAACAATAGAGAGAGAGAGAACAATAGAGAGAGAGAACAATAGAGAGAGAACAATAGAGAGAGAGAACAATAAAGAGAGAATAGAGATTGAAGAACAATAGAGAGAGAACAATAGAGAGAGAGAACAATAGAGAGAGAGAACAATAGAGAGAGAACAATAGAGAGAGAGAACAATAGAGAGAGAGAGAACAATAGAGAGAGAACAATAGAGAGAGAACAATAGAGAGAGAGAACAATAAAGATAGAATAGAGAGAGAAGAACAATAGAGAGAGAACAATAGAGAGAGAACAATAGAGAGAGAGAACAATAGAGAGAGAGAACAATAGAGAGAGAGACCAATAGAGAGAGACCAATAGAGAGAGAGAACAATAGAGAGAGAACAATAGAGAGAGAGAACAATAGAGTGAGAGAACAATAGAGAGAGAGAACAATAGAGCGAGAGAACAATAGAGAGAGAGAACAATAGAGAGAGAGAACAATAGAGCGAGAGAACAATAGAGAGAGAGAACAATAGAGAGAGAGAACAATAGAGAGAGAACAATAGAGAGAGAGAACAATAGAGAGAGAATAATAGAGAGAGAACAATAGAGAGAGAGAACAATAGAGAGAGAGAACAATAGAGAGAGAGAACAATAGAGAGAGAGAATAATAGAGAGAGAACAATAGAGAGAGAACAATAGAGAGAGAGAGAACAATAGAGAGAGAGAATAATAGAGAGAGAACAATAGAGAGAGAGAACAATAGAGAGAGAGAACAATAGAGAGAGAGAACAATAGAGAGATCAATAGAGAGAGAACAATAGAGAGAGAGAACAATAGAGCGAGAGAACAATAGAGAGAGACCAATAGAGAGAGAGACCAATAGAGAGAGAGAACAATAGAGAGAGAACAATAGAGAGAGAGAACAATAGAGAGAGAGAACAATAGAGAGAGAACAATAGAGAGAGAGAACAATAGAGAGAAAACAATAGAGAGAGAGAACAATAGAGAGAGAGAGAGAGAACAATAGAGAGAGAACAATAGAGAGAGAGAGAACAATAGAGAGAGAGAATAATAGAGAGAGAACAATAGAGAGAGAGAACAATAGAGAGAGAGAACAATAGAGAGAGAGAACAATAGAGAGATCAATAGAGAGAGAACAATAGAGAGAGAGAACAATAGAGCGAGAGAACAATAGAGAGAGACCAATAGAGAGAGAGACCAATAGAGAGAGAGAACAATAGAGAGAGAACAATAGAGAGAGAGAACAATAGAGAGAGAGAACAATAGAGAGAGAACAATAGAGAGAGAGAACAATAGAGAGAAAACAATAGAGAGAGAGAACAATAGAGAGAGAGAGAGAGAACAATAGAGAGAGAGAACAATAGAGAGAGAGAGAGCAATAGAGAGAGAACAATAGAGAGAGAGAACAATAGAGAGAGAGACCAATAGAGAGAGAACAATAGAGAGAGAGAACAATAGAGAGAGAACAATAGAGAGAGAGAACAATAGAGAGAGAGAACAATAGAGAGAGAGAACAATAGAGAGAGAACAATAGAGAGAGAGAACAATAGAGAGAGAGAACAATAGAGAGAGAGAACAATAGAGAGAGAACAATAGAGAGAACAATAGAGAGAGAGAGAGAACAATAGAGAGAGAACAATAGAGAGAGAGAACAATAGAGAGGGAACAATAGAGAGAGAGAACAATAGAGAGAGAACAAGAAAATTACAACTATTTTTGGCTTTTTTTAATTTATATATTTTTTTTAACTTATTTTTTTACCCTTTTGTTTGTAACTGTAATGCCGCGAACACACGATCGGAAATTTGGCCAGCAAAAGACCTATGAGAGCTTTTGGTCAGAAAATGCGATCGTGTGTACGCTCCATCGGACTTTTGCTGGCCGAATTCCAGCCAGCAAAAGATTGAGAGCATGTTCTCAATTTTTCCTATCCGAAAATGCGATCGTCTGTAGCAATTCCAACGCACAAAATTCCTACACATGCTCGGAAACAATTTGACGCATGCTCGGAAGCATTGAACTTTATTTTATTGGCTCATCATTGTAGTGTTGTACATCACCGCGTTCTTGATGGTCGAACGTTCAGCGAACTTTTGTTTGACCGTGTGTATGCAAGGCAAGCTTGAGCGGAATCCCATCGGAAAAGCCATCATATCTTTTTCCGACCAAAATCCCGATTGTGTTTACGCGGTATAACTGTAATGGTTCCAGGTTCGGGTCTCTAAAAATGCGATGGCATCCTTGGAGACCCTGTGAAAGTGTACCCTAAGACTGTGCAGTGCTGTACCCTACGCTAATACTCCACTAGTGTGTGGTAGCGATGAAAACATTCACCGATGCAAAGACCAGGTTGGTCAGGACAGGAAGAGGGACAATAATAGTGGGTGTCACGCCTATATCCCCTCTTGCTACAGACACAACATTTTCTTTGGGGTGATCGTTGGGTAGGGGTACCAGGGAGGACATATGGAAAATGTCTCTCATGCAGCCGCCTCACTGCATTTGGATTGGGAAGTTGGGGCACAGCACCGTCTGGAAATAAAAGAGCTGTGATGACCTCTTCCTGGAATTTAAGGAAGAATCCAGTTCATCCTGATGCTTTGTATAGCACAAAAGAAATCAGCAGAGGCAATTGCAATAGATATACAGACGTTTTTTTATTCCCGCGTCTGGCCTTATGGGCAATTGAGTATAGCACCATCAACTGGTCATTAAAGTCCACCCCTCCCATGTTAAGGTTGTAGTCGTGGACACAGAGGGGCTTCTTAACAACACCAGTCACCGTTTGGACAGTCGTATCTGCGTGAAGGGAGGACAGAACGAAAACATTACAAATTATTACATCTCAAACAGGCTACCTGCAGGCGCATGTGATGTACAGGTATGTCGATTCATGCAGGGCTGCCAACCTGCTGCAGTTTATCTACGTGAGTCGGTCAGAAAGTGGTTAAAGTTCATGTGCGTGTAAAGGCAGGTGTCCCAATACTTTTGGTAATATAGTGTATGTACTGGAGTTCATGTTCTGTCCCCCTGAGGAATGTACAGAACATACACCAGCAATCTATAATTCTGTCTATTGTCTTTGTAGGAAGGTGACTGGCAGTATTTGAAGAATGTCAGACCGGTTTGTCCAGAACTCGGGAGAGTTGTAGAAAATGCCTTTACCATAATGGCAGACGGTAGATGAATATTTCCTGCTCTGCGGTTACATTCCTCAGTGGGGATGGTTCATTCTGTTCATCTGCCACAAAGTTATCTCCTTCCTGAGTCTCTTCTGCGGTAGGTAGCTTTATGAGCCATTCTTGTGTCACCTGTAGAACTCACTTATTGGGGACACATTCAGACCCCTACACCCGGGTACAGAGGGGTTCATTCTGAGAATTCCAATGCTGGATTTGGGCCCCAATGTACTGGCCAGCAGGGGAGGATTTGACAAAGACAGCTGGACTGTTCTAGTTCTAGTATTGCACTTTAGACAGGACCTCCCCCAGTATAGGGGCCATTCTCTTCCCCACTTGTTTATTATTATACAGGATTTATATGGCGCCAACAGTTTGCGCAGCGCTTTACAACATGAGGCAAACTGTACATTTACAATACAAATCAATACAGGAGGGATCAGAGGGCCCTGATCCTCAGAGCTTACAACTAAGGAGGGAAGGTAAAGTGGAACAAAAGGTAATAACTGTGGGGGGGGAGCTGATGAAGAAAATGAAAATTCAGTTGTTAGGTGGGGGAGGGGTAGGCTTCTCTGAAGAGAAGGGTTTTCAGGGACCGTCTAAAAGCTAATAGAGTAGGAGATAATGGGAAAGACTGGGGTAAGGAGTTCCATAGGATGGGAGAGGCTCTGGAAAAGTCCTTGAAGTTAGCATTGGAGGAGGTGACGAGGGAACTAGAGAGCAGGAGGTCTTGAGAGGAACAAAGAGAAGGAATAGGTTGGTATTTAGAGACGAGGCTAGTGATGTAGCTGGGGATGGAGCTGTTAGTAATTTGAATGTCATTTGTTGGGTGAGTGGAAGTCGGTGGAGGGATTGACAGAGAGGAGTAGCAGACACAGAGCGATTGGTGAGGTGGATGAGTCTGGCAGCAGCATTCATGATAGATTGAAGGGGGAGGAGCCTATGTGGAGGTAAGCCAATGAGAAGGGAGTTGCAGTAGTCGAGGCGGGAGATGACCAGGGAGTGATCTAAGACCTTTTGTTGTCATTGGTTAGAAAGGGGCAAATGTTGGATATGTTGCGGGGGTTGAGACGGCAGGATATGGACAGTGATTGGACGTGGGGCTTAAAGGAGAGTTCAGAGTCCAGGACTACACCTAGGACCTTGCCATGTGGGGGATGGGCTGATAGTTGTGCCATCGATTTTTGACAGAAAGATCGGGGGAAGGGGCACATGGTAAGGAAGAAATATAAGTTGGGTTTGGATAGATGGAGTTGGAGGAAGTGGTGTGACATCCAGACTGATATATCTGAAAGTAAATTAGTGACAGATGAGGAGACGGAGGGAGTGAGCTGAGGGGTAGCGAAAGAGGAGGTTTTGGCCAATTATGGCTCAGGGGATTTAGTACACGCCCCACACTATATAAGGCCGCCTGCACGGAGGCCCTGTGTAGTGTGTTCCGGCGTTGAAAGAGAGAGAGAGAGAGAGACAGACAGTGTCATTTCATTTGAGTTAGATAGATTAGGCAGAACAGTCAGTCAGTTAGCTGCACTTACAGTGTATTGTGTATATATATGCATCCCAGGTGTTGCATATATATATATACACTGTATTCAGTTTAGCTAGATCCGTTCCTGTTATCTTATAGACTATTTACAGTTAGTGCAGTGCGTCCTGCTCACAGTGTTCAGCTAGATCCGTTCCTGTTATCTTCCTACTGAGAGGCAGGCTTGTCTTGTTACAGTATTTACAGCTACCTGAAGAAAATTACTGGTGTTCTTTTGATCCTATTAGTACCACAGTCAGGCAGCTAGACTATTTACAGTTAGTGTAGTGCGTCCTGCTCACAGTGTTCAGCTAAAACCACAAGTTAGTGCTGTGCGTCCTGCTCACAGTGTTCAGCTAAAACTACAAGTTAATGGGGTGCGTCCACCTCACAGTGTTCAGCTAAAGCTACCTGTAGAAGGTTGGTGGTGTTTTCTTGATCCTATCACTACCGCAGGCAGCTAAATAAGCTACAAGTTAAAACTTTAAATCATATCCTATGACTCTGGTTCCAGGTAACTTGATATGAATCTGAATGGATAATACTTCACTTATGTACATGTTTAACTGTGATTATATGTAATATGTGTTACCTTTAATAAACTTTCTTTAAACGGAAAAAAAAAAGCTACAAGTTAGTTTTTGGCGAACTCTGCACAGTGTTCAGCTAAAGCTACCTGTAGAAGGTTGGTGGTGTTCTCATACTACAGGCAGGCAGTTGATTTTGCTAGCTGCAGTATCAGTACATATATATATATATATATATATCCCAGCTGCAGCTACAGGCCATTAGTATGTCTGGAAGGCCAAGAAGGAGAGGCAGACAGTCACAAGCCAATAAGAGAGGGCAAGCAGGCTCTGTGTCTAGTGCTGGTCGTGGAGACGGTGCATCCTCATCAGCACGTGGCCGTGGGACACGCTTGGCCTTTTTTTCAGGAGCTGGCCGTGTTGAGCCACAACATGCGGAAGACTTGGTCGAGTGGATGACCAAGCCGTCCTCATCCTCCTCATCCTCTCTCACCCATGCCCAGGGTACTTTGTCTGGCAAAGCAGCGGCCTCTTCCCTCGGCTCAATGTCATCAGTGACTCCTTCCCTAGCCCCACCATGTCCTCCTGAGGAGTCCCTCGAACTGTTTGACCACAGTGTTGGGTACATGCTCCAGGAGGATGCCCAGCGTTTTGAAGGCTCTGATGATGATACTGAGCTAGATGAAGGCAGTAACATGAGCACGGACAGAGGGGGTGCCCAAGAAGGACAGCAATCTGGCAGTCATGCTCCCCCTGCTGCAGCATACTGCCAGGTTTGCTCCAGTGATGAGGAGGGAGGGGATGATGAGGTCACTGACTCAACGTGGGTGCCTGATAGGAGAGAGGAGGAGGAGGCGGCACATCACCAACGAGGCAGGATGCCCTCCAGGGGCCAGCCTAAGGGCAGCACATTGACTGCATCACACCCCAAAGCTCCACATGTGCAGGGCGCTGCAGTCTCTGCGCATTATTCAAAAAGTTCTTTGGTGTGAGCCTTTTTTGAGACAAGTGCATCAGATCGCACCGCTGCTATTTGCAACATATGTCTCAAGCGTATCTCACATGGCCAACACATCTCCCGCTTGGGTACCACATACTTGACCAGACATATGTTGACCTGCCATGCAGTTCATTGGCAAGCGTATCTAAAAGACCCACACCAAAGAACAAAGAGGACCTCTCCTTGCTCCTCATCAGCTGAGATCTCCAACCCCACTATACCTTCAGTCCTCTGAGACCTGCACTGAGAGGAATGAAGGTGTAGAATTAGGTGTGTCACAGCCAAGTACTTGTGGGCAATCTGCTTTTGGTACACCAACGTCAGATTGTACCAGGCAAATTTCCCTGCCCCAGCTGCTGCACCGCCGAAAGAAGTTTGCTCCCAGCCATCCACATGCCCAGCGGTTGAATGCTAGCTTGGCAAAATTGCTAGCACTTCAACTGCTGCCTTATCAGTTGGTAGACTCTTCCCCCTTCCGTGAGTTTGTGGAATGTGCGGTTCCTCAGTGGCAGGTACCCAAACGCCACTTTTTCTCACGGAAGGCGATTCCGGCTCTCTACCGGCATGTGGAAGGCAATGTCCATGCTTCGCTGGACAGGGCGGTCAGCGGTAAGGTGCATATTACCGCTGACTCATGGTCCAGCAGGCATGGACAGGGACGTTACCTAAGTTTCACGGCGCATTGGGTGACTCTGCTGGCAGCTGGGAAGGATGCAGGACAAGGTGCAGTAGTGTTGGAGGTTGTTCCGCCACCACGCCTCCAAAATGCTAATGATTGTGACACACCTCTCTCCTCCACCCCCTCCTCTTCTTCTTCCTCCATGGCCTCTTCCTGTGCTTTGTCCTTGGAACCAGCGGTGCTCCGTAGCCGTTCAAGGGGCTACGCAAGTACGCAGGCCAAAAGATGCCATGTGGTGCTTGAGCTGGTGTGCTTGGGGGACAGGAGCCACACTGGGCAGAGGTTCTGTCAGCTCTGCAGGGGCAGGTTCAGAGGTGGTTGACGCCACGCCAACTTAAGGCAGGAATAGTGGTTTGCGACAATGGCACCAACCTCCTCTCTGCCCTCCGACAGGGACAAATGACCCATGGGCCCTGTTTGGCTCACGTCCTTAACTTGGTGGTGCAGTGGTTCTTGGGCAGGTACCCGGGCTTACAGGATGTCCTGAGTGCTCGGCTGACGGACCTCCAAAAGGAGTTTAACCTGCCCAAGAACCGCCTAATCTGTGACATGCCTACCAGGTTGAACTCAACATTGGCCATGCTGCAGCGCCTGCACACGCAGCAGAGGGCCATCAATGAGTACCTGTGTAACTATGGCACCAGGACAGGGTCAGGGGAGCTTGTTTTTTTTCCCCACGCCAGTGGGCCATAATCAGGGATGCATGCACTGTCCTGTCACCATTTGAGGAGGCCACGAGGATGGTGAGCAGTGACAGTGCATGCATCAGTGACACTGTCCCCCTTGTCCACCTGTTGGAGCACACGCTGCGTGGAATAATGGACAGGGAACTTGAGGCAGAACAGAGGCAGGAAGAGGAGGACTTCCTTAGCTCTCAAGACCCCCTTTATCCAGACAGTGTTCCTGCGTGCCCGCCGATCACACAGGAAGAGGAGGAGGAGGAGGAGGAGGAAGATTGTGTCAGTATGAAGGTGGAGCCTGGCACTCAGCATCAGCAGCAGTCTTTAAGGGATCAGTCCCAAGAAACACATGGACTTGTACGTGGCTAGGAGGAGGTGGCTGCAGACCATGTCGTCCTTAGTGACCCAGAGGACTCCGGACCGAATGCCTCAGCAAACCTACGCTGCATGGCCTCCCTGCTCCTGCAAAGCCTGCGTAAGGATCCTCGTATTCGTGGTATCAAGGAGAAGGACCAATACTGGCTGGCAACCCTCCTTGATCCACGTTACAAGGGTAAGGTTGCGGACCTTATCTTGCCATCACAGAGGGAGCAGAGGATGAAACATCTTCGGGAGGCCTTGCAGAAAGGTCTGTGCAACGCGTTCCCAGAGACTGGGAGTTTACAAACTCCTGTTTCTGGACAACGTGTTGCTGAGGCTTCGGTCAGTCAAAGAAGGAGCGGTGGAGAAGGTGGCCGTCTGACCGGTGCGTTCAGACAATTTTTTGGTCCGCAGCCCCAAGGTATGATCGGTTCCAGCAACCATCGCCAGCGTCTGTTTTACATGGTGCAGGAATACCTAGGGGCAAGATCAGACTTGGACACCTTTCCCACTGAAAATCCTCTGGGTTACTGGGTCTTGAGGATGGATCACTGGCCAGAGCTTGCACAGTATGCAATTGAGCTACTGGCCTGTCCTGCATCCAGCGTTCTTTCGAAACGCACATTCAGTGGGGTGTGTAATTACAATTTTTAATGCAATACTTTGCAGCAGGGCTCATTTCAGCATTCCAACTAGAGTATCTGTGAGGGGTTGCAGTGTTGTGGCACCAGTGCCTAAGGCCCAATTTTTCTGCCCCTGTTTAACAGGGGCGTGTAATTACAATTTTTGATGTAATACTTTGCAGCAGGGCTCGTTCCTGCGTTCCAACTAGAGTGTCTGTGAGGGGTTGCAGTGTTGTGGCACCAGCACCAGTGCCTAAGGCCTAATTTTTCAGCCCCTATTCAACAGGGGCATGTAATTACAATTCTTGATCTAAATTTCACAGCAGGGCCCATTTCTGCACCCATCAAGAGCGAGTGAGGACTTACAGTGCTGTGGCACCAGCACCACCACCACCAAAGGCCCAGTTTTTCTGCCCCTGTTCAACAGGGGCATGTAATTACAATTCTTGATCTAATATTTCACAGCAGGGCCCTGTGAGGTCTTACAGTGTTGTGGCCACAGCAACACCTAAGGCCCAAATTTCTGCTGAGTATATAGGGCAGGCCCCTACTTTCAAACATCTAACTTACAAACGACTCCTACTTGCAAACGGAAGGAGACAACAGGAAGTGAGATGAAATCTACCCCTAGGAAGGGAAATTCTCTCCTGTAAGAGTTAATATGGGAAAAACATTTCTCCTTTCCACTGATGCTTTCCAATCCTTGTTCCACAAAAAAACCCAAAGTTTCAAAAAACATTTGTCATTGGGACAAAAAGTGAGGTGAAATCTTCTGAAGAGGAGGAAAGACAGCAGAACAAATGTCACAGGGGTGATAACCCTTCCCTATGTTTTCCAAAAAGCTTAAAATAGATTTTTTGGCTGGAGCTAAACACGTTAAAAATGTACCCGTTCAAAATTACAAACAGGTTCTACTTAACAACAAACCTACAGTCCCTGTCTTGTTTGCACCGCCTGTATACTGCTGTTCAGAGTATATAGGGCCTGGTGGCCCCACACCTTTCCTTATTTTAATTTGGGTGCGGGGTTCCCCTTAATATTCATACAAGACCCAAAGGGCCTGGTAATGGACTGGGGGGTACCCATGTCGTTTGTCTCACTGATTTTCATCCATATTGCCAGGACCCGACATTACATTAAACCTGCAAGCAGTTTTAAATGAGATTTTTTCCTTTAAAAATGACATTTGGTGCAGGGACTTATCTAAACACGGGAAACACGCGTCACTTTACAGGCATACTATAGACACCCCCAGGTACGATATTTAAAGGAATATTTCACTTTTTTTTTTTTTTACTTTAAACATCATTAAAATCACTGCTCCCGAAAAAACGGCCATTTTTAAAAGTTTTTTTTGTAAAGATACGTGTCCCCTGGGGTAGGACCCGGGTCCCCAAACCCTTTTTAGGACAATACCATGCAAATTAGCCTTTAAAATGAGCACTTTTGATTTCGAACGTTCGAGTCCCATAGACGTCAATGGGTTTCTAAAGTTTGTGCAAATTTTCGGTCCGTTTGCAGGTTCTGGTGCGAACCGAACCGGGGGGTGTTCGGCTCGTCCCTAGTGAAAAGGAGAAGGTATTTTCAATTTAAGCGGCACCCCACTCACACAAGAAGAGATTGGGGTTCTAGATAAAGGCCTAAAATACAAAAAATGTGGATAAATTCCAGACCTACATAGGAATACAAAAGTATGTCAGCAGTTTGAACATCAAAAAATATATGGCAAGTAACCAGATTAAAGCACGACTCCCTCTAACCAATGAGGAGACGGTACATAGCACACTCAGGGATAAGTCAGTTTTGGTGTGACCGGATGAGGACATAGGTGTGAGTGAGTGAGGCGCATCACCATTCCCTCTCCTTCTCCCAAGATATCCTTCCACCCGAACGAGGAGACGCTGCACACTGGAGCTGAGCGGTGAACGGCGCAGATGTTGGGGTGGACAGGTGCCGTCTCTGATGCCTGTGCCCGAGTGATCCCGGATCATGGAGCTTCCGATCCTCCGGTACACAGCGGGCGGTGTGCGGTACGCAGCCAAGTGTTCTCCACGTGACTCGAGCTTTCCCACCCCTGACAGACAGATGAGATTGCTGTAGTGATTGACGGCGGTGGAGCCGGAGATGTGGAAGTCTCTTCTCCCCCTCTCTTCTGGAGGAGGAACAGCTGATGGGGGCCGGGACATTAGTGGTGTGAGAGGCCCCTCTGACCCCCCTCTTCTCTGCTCTTCAGGGATCGAGCGATAAGAAAAGATTACTCCGGCTCTGTGTCGGTCGATAAAGATCAGTGGATGGGTGAGAAAACACCAACGTGCTAATGAACTGTTTATATGCAAAAGAAGGTAGAGAAGGAAATAGTACCTAAAATTTATAATGGGGTATGGCGCTTCCTGTAGGATTATATGGGATGGTATATTGGGGGAGGGGGAAGAGTTATTGTGATCCCTTAGTATCCTAGTGTAGACTATACCAAATATCTAAAGCATTTTATAACCCCACCGTAACCCTTATTGTTGGTGCATGCTGTAAAGAACATAGCACATATCATGAGGGACTCCATTTTAGTTCTAAGACACCATCTTATGTTTTACAGGAAAATTGAGAAAACTCAAATATGAGTTTCAACTGAAACCCACATTATCTTTAAGCTGTTATCTATAGAAAACCTTCTCAAGGTTACATATACATTTTAATATAGCTAGAATGTGAAGTTTGTCCTAGCTCATGTTTGTTCTTGATAAGATAAGTGCTTCCTTCAACACCTGTTTAAGAATACTCTAATAGTAAAAATGATGCAAGATTTTGTCTTATAACATCAGCTAATAGTTAAATATTAACTGAACCTATTTTCATTTCAATGACATGTATAAGGTTAGTAAAACTCCTCCCATCCCTCAAATGACATAAATACTGTATGTCTGAGAACTGATAATTAGATATCATTAAGTGGCTAAGCAAACCTGTCTCCTGTGTCACTTTATTGATATCTCCAGGCCTGGGGGTCAACGGAGGTCTTCCTGCATTACTTGAACCTATCTGGGTGGTCTTAGAAGCAGAAATTTCCTACAGAACTGGGGGCTCGTCCGGGATAAAAGCCAGAAATCATCTGAAGGTAAGTCTTTATTTTGTCTTTATTGACGAAATATTTCTTGCCTCAGCTCTGATTAAAGCTTTTTAGATCCGTAAATTAGTAGGGGATAAGAACCACGCCAGAGGTTAATATTGGAGGGTTTTTGGGAAACCCACAAAGATAAGCAGTACTGCATACACATATATAGAGACATTCCTTTTGGGAAGGGATATGAAGTGGTTAATGAGGAAATAGACTCCGGTGACCCCAAAATCCTTTGCTTTTTCTTATCTGTCGCATTAGAAGTTATAAGATAATCTGTCGTGTGTGTGTGGGTCAGAAGACTGGGTGGTAAAACAGTCGACTCCCACTGTCAATATGGGTCAGAAACAAGGTAAAGAAGATCCTCCCCCTCTTCCCAATCCAGGAGAAACGTGTAAGGATTTTGTAGCCAGAATTTGTGGTACTAATTATGAATTCATAGTCCCATGGGTTTCAAATTTAGCGGGATGGACCGAAGCCATACACAGTGTAGACCCTTTTCCCCGGGATGGCGCTAATGATGAATTTCACATAGATATGATAAAAGGATTGTGTTTAGGAGATAAGAGAGCTTTCCCTTGGTACCCCGGGGATCCTCAATAGGATATGGATTATATGGAAAAGGGAGGAGAGAACTGGTTAAAATACGCCCCATATTGGTTTCAGAGGGATAATAAGAAACAGAAAAAGCCCACCAAATGTTTAAGTAAGGAAGATTATGACCAGAAACATAGAGAAGAAGCCGATAAAAAGAGATTTGTCCCTGACCCAATAGCCCCACCCCTGCCAATAGTCAGTCATCCTCCACCTGCATATGTACATGTCTATCCGAGTTTGAGAAAGGAAGATATTGATTTTCTGGCTGGACATTATGGAACCAGACAACGGCAGGTCCCCCCCCGCTCCACAACCACAACAGCAGATGCCTCCCGCTCCACAACAAGATAGACAGCACCCACAGAGGGCCCGAGTCGAGGTAGGTGAACCAGAAGATGATCAGGGAGCTATAGGAGGGGTAGTTTCACCACCTGGCCAATAGCAGGAGGAAGAAGACATTAAAGGGGATAGAATACTTAGTCCCCCTAAAACAAAGAGTGGAACTGTATATAGTAACACTAACCTTCAAGCACCTTTCATAACCATTGGAAATGAATTATTAAAAAAGGTAATAGACATTGAGGACATTGACAGGATAGTAAAACATTGCCCCAAACCCACCGCCTCTGCAGGTGGCACTTTAACTTACTTAAAAAAGGCCTGTAAGGGTAGAAATTACACACAGGAAGACATGCGTCTTATCATTGATGGTATCATAGGACACACCAGTTCCTGGAGCTGGGCAAATGTTCCAAGTATAAACACTATTGACACTGGAAACGCGGGAGCATATGGGTTAAACACAGTACCAGGTAGGAACACCATGTGGACAGAATTAGAGACTGAAATGATGAGAGTATTTAAAAATAAAAGTTCCCTCCCTACTGCCATAGCATGCAAACAAAAGTCAGGAGAAACTGTAGTTGAATTCTGGAAAAGGTTTCATGAAAATTGGACAACAGAAGCTGGATTAGTTACAACTACTGATGTGGGAGCTTTGTTTATTCAAACTTTTATGAATAATCTAAAACCCCAGTTCGCCTTGGTGGTAAAACAGATGATATCTGAATGGACCACACAGACGATTGACCAATTTCAGGAAACTTTAATACAGAAAGAAGCAGCAGGGTGTTTTGATGTAATAAAAGAGAAAGCAGTGAGTACCCTTTATCAGGGTGGAGTGCAAACTCAGCCTCCCCAAAATAATGGTGGACAATGGGGCAGTGGAAACAAAGGCAGAGGAAGAGGAAGAACAAAAGGGAGAGGGCATGGTTTTTCCAGACCACCCCAGCAGTCCCGCACATGTTGTTTTAACTGTGGACAAGAGGGTCACTGGAGAAATCAATGTCCTTATGAATGGAATAACCCAAATACTCAAGATCAAGATCAAATGCGTACACAGGGACCCCAATCTAGCCAACCGAATCAAGTTGCCCCAAAGCAACAGGGTCCCCGATTCCCTATACAGTGGAATCAACAGCAACTGAAATGAAGCTGCCCAGAAGGTAGTATCCCAGCATTTCCTTTGATCTCACACTCTTACAATGAACAACCAATTGTGACCCTATATGTCAAAAATAGGCCTGTTCCGTTTTTAACCGATTCAGGGGCAACTCGGAGCACCCTCAGTGAGGACTACTACAGAGGTGAGACTAAAATTGCTGAACCTTCTATGGGAATTAATGGGATACTTACCAAAACATACAAAACACCACCTTTACCAGTAAGTGATGTTGAAAGGGGAGGTGCAACAGTCTTGCATCATTGTTTCAGGATTATTCCAAATTGTCCTGTGAATCTCTTGGGTAGAGATTTGATGGGAAGATTGGGTATAACACTGAAAATGACTACTGAAGGAGGGGTCTTCGTACACTCCAAGGTAATACCAATATAATACACTGAGGATAGTGATCTCCCTCCACCAGATGATCCGGTCTGGTCAAAAAGCTCCTTGGATGTAGGTCTTATTTCTTGTACCCCATACAAGGCAACTTTAAAATCATGGGCACAGCCGGTTTATCACAAACAATACCCCATTTCAAAAGAAAAAGAGGAAGGAGTGGCCCCAATGGTGGAAAGGTTCCTGCAGCAAGGAATTCTTAAAGAGACACTGTCACCCTACAACACCCCCATTAACCCAGTAATGAAGCCGGACGGCTCTTACAGGTTTGTACAAGACCTCAGAGCTATAAACAACCTAGTGATACCCATTGCTCCCATAGTGCCTGATGTGCCATCACTCTTAACCTCCATACCATCCGATGCAGAGTATTTTTCGGTCATTGACCTTTGTAATGCATTTTTTTCAGTTTCTGTTGACGAAGAGACACAGCCTATCTTTGCATTCAATTTCAGAAACCGCCAGATGACGTGGTGTAGATTACCTCAGGGTTATGTAGACTCCCCTGTAGTGTACACAGTGGCCCTCCAGGCAACCCTGCGGTCTTGGACACCCTGCCATGGTTCCGTCCTACTTCAATATGTTGATGATTTGTTGTTGTGTAGTCCAATCCAGAAAGCATGTAAAAATGATGGTTTAGATCTGTTACATTGGTTAGCAGACAATGGTCACAAGGTTTCTAAGAAAAAGCTACAATGGTGTCACGAAACTGTTGAATACCTTGGTTTTGTACTCTCCAAAGGAGAAAGGAAAATCAGTCACAAGAGAGCTGCGGCTCTCATGGGTCTGCCCCGCCCACTTACTAAGAAGGACATGCTATCCTTCCTTGGAATGATTGGTTACTGCCGCCAATGGATACCTGATTGTTCCTACTATGATAATCTCCTGAGGCAAGCCACAGGTACTGACATGCCAGATTGTGTGAAATGGAATGATGAAATGTACAATGCTTTTGTGTATCTTAAAACTGCAATGGTCACATCTCCTGGACTTGGACTACCTAAATATGGTAAAATGTTTCACTTGTTTGCTAAGGAACAACTGTAAAACGATGGTGGGGGTCCTGGCTCAGGAGCATGGGGGGAAACTCCGCCCAATTGCGTTTTTTTCAAAAGTTGTGCCGATGTCAGTACAGGGAATGCCGGCGTGTCTCAGAGCTCTGGCATCCTGTGGTGGAAATGGCTACATCATTCACACTAGGACATGCCACCACACTACACACCACTCACAATGTATCCATTCTACTAAAGAACATCCATACCCAGCACATGTCAGCCCAGAGGCTGAGTGGTTATGAAGTAATTTTACTTTCTAACCCAAAACTTGAGATCAAATATGCCTCTCCCACTTCTGGCCCAGCTCCAATCCTGAATGCCTTGCTAGGCTTGAAAGGTGAAGAAGATGAGGTAGTGCCTCAACATGAATGCATGGACCTCATCCACCAAGACACATCCCCGAGACCAGACATGTCTTCAACTGCTCTCCCTGGAGCACAGAATGTCTTTGTGGATGGGTCTTGTTCAAAACCAAATGATAACACATACCATGCAGGGTATGCTGTTGTTCAGCTGCCTGATAAAATACTGGAAGCAAACCCTGTCCCATTCCAATCAGCACAAGCTGCAGAACTTATAGCCCTTACTCGAGCTTGTCAGCTTTTTGAAGGGCAGGATGTAAACATTTACACAGACTCCAAGTACGCGTACGGTGTTGCGCATGATTTTGGAGTCATATACACTGTAGGGCACATACAGGGCAACAGGATGACATAGCCAAAGGCAACGCCTTAGCTGACAAAGCAGCAAAAGAAGCAGCATCCACACAGCCTGCAAACATACAAATGCCATTACTCTCACCAGAAATTCCTCTTTTGGATCAAACATTGCGTGATCTCCAAGCATATGCCACAGACCAAGACATCCAGCAATGGAACTCAATAGGTATGCAGACAAACCCAGAAACTGACCTTGTCTGCCAAGAGGGGAGACCGTGTATCCCTGTAGCCAGTGCACCCATTTTTATTTCACAATACCATGGGATAGGTCACAGAGGGTGGAAAGTCACATGTGAACTTTTGGATAAGGATTTTTACATTCCAGGTCTTCCCTCTCTCGTTAAGGCATATGTTTCCAGATGCATCACATGCATTCGGAATAACCCTAGCAACCCTCACAAAGCAAAACACGAACATCTAATATATCCATCTACACCATTCACTCATCTGCAGATAGATTTTACACACATGCCCAAACTAGGTAAAAGACAGGAATATTTGCTAATAATAGTGGACATGTTCTCAAGATGGATAGAATTGTTTGTAACTACAAAGGAAGATGCACAAACAGTAGTGAGGATTCTGATACAAGAAATTATCCCAAGGTGGGGTTGCCCACTACAGATCAACTCTGACAATGGTCCTGCATTTGTGGCCAAAGTTTGTCAAGACCTGGTAAAAACACTGAAAATAGAATGGAAGTTTCATATTCCTTACCACCCCCAGAGTTCAGGTATAGTGGAAAGGATGAACAGAACCTTCAAAGATAAGATCAGGAAGGCCACTGGAGGTATGTATGCAAATTGGAAGAAGGTCCTACCAGCTGTACTAGCCGAGGTAAGAATGACACCCTCTAAAAAGACAGGATACTCTCCTTTTGAAGTCTTAATGGGTAGGCCATTCCCCACCCCATGGGCCAGACAGCCACTTATGTTAGAAAGAGGGGACCTAGATCTTATTCAGGAAGAATATGTAAAAAAACTTATTGAAACTTTGGATAAAGTTGAAAGGAATGTTGCTCGCACCTCTCCTTCTTCTTCACAGGAACCTACACACCCTTTTCAGGTGGGTGACACCGTGGTGGTCCAGAGATTGAACCGCACCAAGAAACAAGAGTTTCCCTTCGGACCCCCAACCACAGTGATCGCAGTCACCCGCACAGCTATTTTGGTAGAAGGACAACAGGCCTGGATTCATGCAAGTCGCGTAAAGAAGGTCAACCAGGACCCTAAGAAGCAAGACAAAGATAAAGCACAGAGAGGTGAAGCAAGTGATATAAATCCTCGAATACTGAGTGAAGCAGGTGGTCAAGACTCTGAACAAGATGACGTCGCTTATTTCACCACGGACTTCTGGGAAGGCCTTGTGCCTCCTATGCTGGGCTGCCCTGATTGTGTTCCTGCCAACTTGGCTGATAACTAACTGTATTTATCATTCTGAAGATTTGGGACTCATAAAGGGTATTTGTGGGGCCTCTAACACTCTACAACAGAATAATACACATGACAGACACAAGAGAAATGAAAACTCAGAAAGTTTTACAGATAAAATGTTATTGTTGAAGTTTAAATATAGCTACGCCCAGAAATCTGGATTTGAAAACTGTTGGATATGTAGTAAACTCCACCCTAGCACTGCTAGAATCCCCTTAATGGCAGTACCTCTAAACTTCACCCCACTCCTTAATGGCACACCTCCTGTCGTCCTTACAGAAGTCATAAGAACACTTTCAAATAATACCCTTACTTTCCAAATTACTGGTAGAAGTCATTCCCCAGACTGGTGTTTTAGGTTGGGAAACTCCACAAATGGAGCTGAAGTTTGCCAACAAGCTAATATTAACTTTTCAATGACTTCAATTGAAAGCCCTTTCTTTCATACTTCAGAACCTGCCCTAAACACCACTCTAATAAACTTTCTTAACTCCAGTTCCACTTCCACAGTAGGACAATTATTGTCGAGTTTAACTTTTTCCAGTTTTTCTGATGAAATGATGACAATATTCAACAAACGATCCTTAGCTCTAGGAAACAGTATTTATATTTGTTGTGGCAAAATCTGTCACCCTTGGATCCCCACCGAACCCCAAGGATGGTGTTATCTTGCATCCCTAGTCCCCATCATGGGTGTAGTAGGAGATAGCAAGGGAAGACACCTCCTTGAAGCTAGCATGCATCCTAGGTACCCCCTCAAACACCGCAATAAAAGGGAGTTATTTCTTACAAAGGATAAGGCATGGGCTTGGTTCCCCTCATGGACTGGGTGGGGAATAGACTTAATGAAAAGGTTGAATAATTACACTGGAATCATTGATGAAATAATGGAAAAGAATTCTGATGATATTACTAAATTAAATATAGAAACTAGGGCAATTAGAAAACAATTAGAACTACACGAGTTAGCCAGAGAAAGCATGAGTGCTGCCTTAACTGGGTTATGTGAAAACACAGAAGATTATGAGTGTTGTACCTGGTTTCATAACACAAGTATGGAGGTACCAGATTATTATGATATAATTGCACAACACCGGAAAGAAGTAAGCAAATTACAAGATGAAGCTAGAAACATTGCTAAGACATGGGATCCTTTTGCAAACCTAAGTTCTGGGATAGGAATTTTGGCATGGATAAAGAGTGCTGCCATAACTACAATTATGATTACTCTTTTTGTTTTGTTCCTATATGCCTGTTATAAGCTTATAATGTGCATAATTGTTAAGGCATCCCGAACCCCTGATCCTGCTGCTGCGAATAGAATTTATCTGAGTATGTATTATGATAGAAGAAAATTTACATAACTGTGAAAGATAGTGAGCCATATAATAATGTCTCAAAGAGGGGATTGTAAAGAACATAGCACATATCATGAGGGACTCCATTTTAGTTCTAAGACACCATCTTATGTTTTACAGGAAAATTGAGAAAACTCAAATATGAGTTTCAACTGAAACCCACATTATCTTTAAGCTGTTATCTATAGAAAACCTTCTCAAGGTTACATATACATTTTAATATAGCTAGAATGTGAAGTTTGTCCTAGCTCATGTTTGTTCTTGATAAGATAAGTGCTTCCTTCAACACCTGTTTAAGAATACTCTAATAGTAAAAATGATGCAAGATTTTGTCTTATAACACCATCTAATAGTTAAATATTAACTGAACCTATTTTCATTTCAATGACATGTATAAGGTTAGTAAAACTCCTCCCATCCCTCAAATGACATAAATACTGTATGTCTGAGAACTGATAATTAGATATCATTAAGTGGCTAAGCAAACCTGTCTCCTCTGTCACTTTATTGATATCTCCAGGCCTGGGAGGAGGTCTTCCTGCATTACCTGAACCTATCTGGGTGGTCTTAGAAGCAGAAATTTCCTACACATGCTATCACCAAAAGTTGTTATTATGCAAATAAGAGCAATCTTAGGTGATATAGTTATACAAAATCATAAAAAATCATGACTGTGAACACACTAAATAAGAGGGTGTAGACTAAACACCTAAATTTGTGACAGATCTTCAAAGAGAAAACCACCATAGATAATAGTGGCTTAGCCTAGGCCAAAAACATAAAAGTGCACCTCTGCCTAATTAGTGCAAATATACACAAATTAATTAGTAATTAGTGATCATAGTCCATAGGGTGATGAATCTCTTCAGAAACCAGTGTTCAAAACTTTTCCTTCAAGAAAAACCGTGACTGGGGTGCTCTCAGATGAACTTAGTGACTTTTGAGCTCCCCCTCAAGGGTCCCCACTCACCGAATCCAGCAACCCCAGAAGGGGCAAACAGCATAGAATATCTCGACCAAGATCTCCTCTCCACCACGATCATATAAGACATCCAGGGTAGTCCCCGTTCTCCGTTTTTGTGGTTAAAATATATTCATAGTAGCTCCCTCATAGAGAAAGGAATAGAAGGCTCCCATAGTGTAGTAGGTAAACTTCCGGGTACGGACCTTCTGGAACGCAGGTGGAGTGCAAACACTTCCAACCAGCGTCACGCTGTTGCTTCCACACTTATGCCCCGTACACACGGTCGGACTTTGTTCGGACATTCCGACAACAAAATCCTCTGATTTTTGCCGACGGATGTTGGTTCAAACTTGTTTTGCCTACACACGGTCGCACAAAGTTGTCGAAATTTCCGATCGCCAACCACATGGTCACGTACACCACGTACGACGAGACTAGAAAAGGCCGGTTCAGAACCAAGCGCGGCACCCTTTGGGCTCCTTTTGCTAATCTCGTGTTAGTAAAAGTTTGGTGAGAGACGATTCGCGCTTTTTCAGACTCGTGGTTTTCAGATCGTTTTCTTCAGTTTGTGCTTGTGGGTTTGTATCTGCTCTTCAGTGTGTGCAAGCAAGTTCCGCGTGACTTTAAGTAGTCATTGTATTCTTGTTCGTTCGTTACTATTTTTCAGGTCGCTCTTCACAGGCCTTGCTGTTCTTCAGTGCGTTCTGTTACTACGTTCTGAGCAGCCGACCGTTTTCTAGCCATGTTTCGTATGCGTACTCCTCGTAGAGTTCGTGCTGTGCGGGGGCTTGGTGTCCGGGGTCCTGTCCTTGACACAAGTCCAGTCCATGAACAGGGTGGGGAGGAGTTCATGGACCAAGAATTGGTTGCTTCAGCGTGACCAGTTCTCTCATATGCCTTTGCTCCGTGAGATCCGTGAGAATAATCCTGATGATTTCAGGAACTTTCTCAGGATGACAGACCCCGTGTTTCACCATTTGTTGGCTTCGCTGACCCCCTATATCAGCAGGCAGGATACCTGCATGAGGCAAGCCATCACTCCGGAGCAGAGGTTGGTCGCTACCTTGCGGTATTTGGCCACAGGGAGAAGCCTGCAGGACCTCAAGTTCTCGACAGGCATCTCCCCCCAGGCTCTGGGGTTCATTATCCCAGAGACCTGTTCTGCCATCATCCAGGTCCTACAGAAGGAGTATATGAAGGTAAGATTTTTATCCTTTTATATCACATTTTATTGTATTGAATGTTTGCTAATATATTGTATTTCTTTCCTCATTCCCTAATTACCATGATTGGAATATGCTGTGAATGTCCCCTTTGTCCTCATGCATGCTGGATTTTTATGTAATTATTATTTTAGGTCCTTCATACATATTTGTCCTTCAATAACCTCTCCAGCATGGTGTCTCCTGCCCTATATTCACCTCATGTAGTCACTTAACAATGTATTTTATGAGATCCATAGTAGTGCTTTACCCCAAACACCCCCTAAAATGTTTGTAAATGTTATTTTGGATTTAAATTCAGGCAGAGTGCCAGAGGCTTTTTTTTGTGGTGTCCCCAAATTTTTTGTAACCCTCCCTCCCCCCAACTGCTAAGTCAGCTGATCCCAATTTTCTATCCTCAATCATCTATCTGCTGACTTTGCCAAACCCATACACACTATACCCATCTCTTTAGTGCTCAGATTTATGGATGAATTCCCCAAAGCATGTAGTCGAAGGGCCTGCCTGTATACTTTCCAATGGTACTGTTTAAAGTTCTGGTATCCTATTATGATCTTGATAGGTAATAGCAGAATGTCCAAATGTCCTCAAATGTGTACAATGTGTATTTATATCTTTGTATTATGACACTTCTTACCTGTCCAGTGGGCTGCCAATAGTGTAACTAAGGAGGGGCTGTTCCAATAATACCCATTATTTAGGCATTCATCTCTCAATGAAGTGAAGAGGGTTACCTGTCCAAGATCCCCCCCTATAATGTTAGAAATGGCCCATGAGGGGGGAGGGGGAATATGATAGGTGTACCTTATACTTTGTTGTTGTTAAATTCCCCTTAATAAATGCTATCTGGAGGTTGCCCCATAATGTTTGTGTATAATCTGCTTGCCATGTTTCTGTGAAAAAATAGTAATGTTTCTTGTTTTTTCCTCAACATTTTCCTTCAGCGCCACAGGAATGGCAGACTGTGGCCTCCCACTTTGCCGAGCGGTGGGATTTTCCTAACTGCGGAGGGGCAATTGATGGGAAACACGTCCACATCATCCCACCACCCAACTCGGGGTCGTACTATTATAATTACAAGGGGTTTAATAGTATAGTGAAGTTGGCGGTGGTGTCGGCTAATTACGACTTCTTGTATGTGGACGTGGGGAAGAATGGCCGGATGTCCGATGGTGGAGTCATCGCCCAGACGGAGTTCTACAGGCATCTCCAGAATGGCAGCTTGGACTTGCCACCTCCAGAGGACAATGTTGAAGGTCTCCCATTTGTGTTCGTTGCTGAGGAAGCATTTGCGCTGGGGGGCCACCTGATGCGGCCATTCCCGATGAGGACCCTCACCCCGGAACAGAGGGTTTTTAATTACCGGCTGGCCAGAGTCCGAAGAGTGGTGGAGAACACATTTGGAATCTTGGCCAGCCGGTTCTGATTATTTCTGACACCTATCCATATGGCGGACTATAAACTGAACCATATAATACTTGCCTGCTGTGTTCTCTATAATTTTTTAAGGAAACATTGAGCCAACTATGCTGGCTCAGTTGGGCCTGAGGCCAGAATCCCAAATCCATCAACACTGACGGCGCTTGAAAGTGGCCGTCCTGGCTTGCCCACCCTGAGTGCCCGTGATGTCCGGTTACGATACCTGGAGTTCTTTGCGGGTAGGGGGGCTATCAATATGCCAGACAATATGTGACACCTTTTTCAAATAAAAAACAACCAAAAGAAATTCTTTGTGGACATTTACTGCTTGTGTTTGTTTTAGCTGACCCTGACAGAAATGTGTTGAGTGCAGAAAATGTCGTGATTGGGTAACCTTATAAAAAACAGTGTTGGGTGGTACTTCCTAAATGCAAAAACACATTTCACTACAAGTGCACTTGCAACTGCACTGAACCTGCACTTGTAGTGCAAAGTGTATTTGCCCTTAGGAAATAACCCCCATTTTTGCATAAAACAGCAATTACATCACCCCAAAAGTGTTGTAGTGTTGAGACAATAATCCACACATTCTTGAGTAAGCCAATTTTTTATACCTGCACAATCACATGTGCATTTACCAAAGGTTTTTAAAACAAACCAACATGTTTGTTGTATAACAATTTTTGCAGTAGCATTATGAAAAATCGAAATATCCATTTCAGATAAAACAGGCCTGTGTAAAACCAACAAGAAAGCCAAAAAACTTGAACTTACAAAGTTCACATATGGGAAAACCTGAAGGCTATATCAGACATCAGTATTTAGGAACTGGGTTTGATATAGCGTTCAGATGGGGGGAAATCACCCCTGGAAAAGCCAAATTTGGAAGATGCACACCAATTTACGAATGTCAACATGTGCTATCTGCCATCAGGGGGGATCAAGGGACGTGTTTTGGGGGAGCAAGCCCTTCCTCGATGCGACTTTATAATTGAGGAAGGGGTTGCACCCCCAAAACGTGTCAATTGATCTCCCGTGATGGCAGATAGTACATGTTGGCACACTGTGTGCATCCTCCAAATTTGGCTTTTCTAAACATTGAAAAAAATTTTAGAAGATTGGACCACAATAAAACAGGTGATTTTGTGGGGTTTAAATTCGCCCCAAAACATCAATGATGTTATTATTTTTTTTAATAACATCATTGATTTGTTGCTGTATGTTGTGCAATTCGAGATTACACCCCATGATCTCCCCGATCAGGATCTGGGCACTTTCAGAAGTAAAGCGTTCTCTCTCCCTCACATCACGATCACCTAAAAAGAGATAAAGATCAAAAAAAAGGTCTCAAAAATCTGCCACCATCCATCTCTTTTACCTGAGCCTGTGGTCGCAGACACTCACCTGTTGTGGTGCCAATCTCCACCACATCTTCTTCTTCCTCCTGCTCAGCTTCTTGGGTTTGCGGTATTTCCCCTTCTTCCAGAGGTGGGGGGTCTCTGGTCTCCTGGGATGAGGGGTGTCCTCCGAGTCTTTTCTCCCCTATGTAAAACAAAAATGGTATAATTAGCATACAGATATTTGATGGCAGAACTAGAAATAGGAAACATTGCTTGGAAGTGGGGTACAATTGTCTATTTTAGCCGAGTTCCAAGATGTAATTTTATTATTGCCCTTTGTCAAGCTGCAATACTTTACCTGTTTAGTACAAGCTTCACAGATGTAGCCGCCCTCTATAGTATACACTGGAGCACCTGTGTGCCCCCCTAATAAAAATGGTGTTCTTGTGTCCCACACTAGTGCTCCAGTGTCCAGATGTGAAAACAGCTGCTCAGTGTCCTCTCCTTACACACAATCTAGTTGGCATTTCATTCTAGTAACAAACCCATCTACACAAACAAATATTTGACATCCAAGTAGGCCCCCAAAAATGTGTGAAAATGCATATGGCCTAAACAATGGTGTTCTAGAGGCCGAAATAAAAATGTTTGATACGAACGAATAATGGGCCCATGAACATTAAAGTTGCCCTTTTAAACGTTACAATTAATAAAAGCACATGGAGCAGAACGAACGTAATAAAGACAAAAAGAATAGGAACACAGCACAACTACTTACTTTTTTGCAGCACTCTCTGGATCTTTCGGTACTGCTCTGGCTCTCTCAACTTCAGGTCCGACCACCGCTTCCTGAGCTGATCTTTAGATCTTCGTACCCCGAAATTCCTGTGAAGGCTTTTGATCACTTTAGCAATGATTTTTGCCTTTCTGATGTTGGGGTTGGAGTAAGGCCCATACTTCCCGTCATAGTCGGACTTCCTCATGATGTCGACCATCTCCAACATCCCCCCAAAGGACATATTTGTGGCCTTAAAACGTCTCCTTCTGGATCGGGACGTGCCCGGATCCGGGCTTTCCTCCTCCTCCTCCTCGTTGCTAGAATTAGCATGCACCTGCTGTAACTCCGCCATGTGCTCTTTACCCACTGCGCCGAACGAAAAGGGGCGGGGAATAGACTAGAAAGAACGTCAGGGGCGGGCGGAGTTACACGCATGCGCAGTGTGTATAAAGCGTAACACGTGTGCGTATTACGTACGATCTGTGAGCGGAGGAAGGAGCATTGGACGTGCCGATCGTAAGAACGAAGGTAAGAGACAAACTTGTGCCTATACTGCTTCTAGATTGAGGCCTATATTGTAACAAGATTAGGAGAGTTTTGTCTGACATTAGGCTTTGTCTTGTGTTGTGTCTTGCAGTGAACATGGATATGGTACTCTAAGATAATCCTCTGGAATTCCCTACCCCAATCTGTCAGACTGTCTCCAAATTTATCCACTTTTAGGCGATCCCTGAAAACCTTCCTCCTCAGAGAAGCCTATCCTGCCTCCATCTAATAACTGCATTATTTTCTCCATTAGCTCATCCTCCACAGCTATTACCCTTTTGTATAACTTGACCCTCCCTCCTAGATTGTAAGCTCTAACGAGCAGAGCCCTCTGATTCCTCCTGTATTGAATTGTATTGTACTTGTATTGTCTGCCCTAATGTTGTAAAGCGCTGCGTAAACTGTCGGCGCTATATAAATCCTGTATAATAATAATAATAATAATGACTTCATGTCAGTATTCGTAGATATGTTAAGTGAGCTGCCCTGTCTGTGGGAGATTACCCACCCCCATTTCAAGAACCAAGCAAAGAGGAAGGCAGCACTGGAGCAATTGTGTGAAATTGTGAAGCAGGTGATCCCCATGGCAGACATCACTTATTTAAAGATCTTCATTGGTGGCCTGAGGAGCACATATCTGAGGGAGCACAAGAAAGTCCTGGATTCACAGAGATCCGGAGCAGCAGATGACATCTATGTCCCCAGGATGTTGTACTATGACAGGCTGCATTTTCTGGCAGGCCAGACTGAACCCAGGCCATCCCTCTCCAGTCTTCCTTCCACGCTTCCTTCCCCCCCGGCTGAGGCTTCTGACGCCCAACCTGGGCCTTCCAGGCCATGTGTGGAGGAGCCCAGATTGAGCCAGGTATAGCATTCCTCTAAATATTTGTGCTTGTCCAATCAATGATGTTAACTAGATGTTAGTTGGGAGTACTAATTTATGATTGTGATTGATGATGCAAAACATTACAACCATGTCCCTTTTTCATACACAGGGAAGTCTCAGCCAGGAGGTGGCCGGGCCGAGCCGGCTGGCTGATCTGCAGGTCCCTCCACCCCCCCTGAAAAGAGAAAGTAAAAATAACATTGAACAAAGATCAACCTTGGAAAAAATCCAAACATTAAAGAAAAAAAAAAGGCTGAAAATCCCCAAAAAAAATAAATAAAAAATATAAAACTGTCAGATGTGACAACTAATAACAGTATATTCAGGGAATCCCACTAAAAAAACACAAATAAAACTTTGTGAGAAGTGTGTGTGAATATGAGCAGCAAAACAACTTAATTCTTGTCACATTATAAAGAAGAAGAGAGTGCGCTGTATTAAACCATTTTTAACATTGCAGCGTGATGAAAGTGCTGTATCCATTGCGAACGCTAAGTTTACCAGAACGAGCTGTCCCGTCTCGGAATTTCTTCTGAGCATGCGTGGCACTTTGTGCGTCGGAACAGGCCACACACGATCGGAATTTCCGACAACGGATTTTGTTGTCGGAAAATTTTATCTCCTGCTCTCCAACTTTGTGTTTCGGAAAATCCGATGGAAAATGTCCGATGGTGCCCACACACGGTCGGAATTTCTGACAACACGCTCCGATCGGACATTGTCCATCGGAAAATCCGACCGTGTGTACGGGGCATTAGCCTGATTTTTTAGGCACGTTCCACTTATGCTACCCGCACCCTGATATGGTGCATTTGATACACTACTGCTGGACTTTTTACTTTAGTTTAATCTTTACTTATTTTGTTTTTAGTTTTATTTTTAAACAGTTTGGTGTATTTTTATGGAGATTTGTGAATAAATTTTACCTACTACCTTTCTCTATGAGGGAGCTACTATGAATATATTTTAACTACAAAAACGGAGAACGGGGACTACCCTGGATGCCTTATATGATCGTGGTGAAGAGGAGATCTTGGTCGAGATACTCTATGCTGTTTGCCCCTTTGGGGTTGCTGGATTCGGTGAGTGGGGACCCTTGAGGGGGAGCACAAAAGTCACTAAGATCATCTGAGAGCACCCCAGTCACGGTTTTTCTTGAAGGAAAAGTTTTGAACACTGGTTTCTGAAGAGATTCATCACCCTATGGACTATGATCACTAATTACTAATTAATTTGTATATATTTGCACTAATTAGGCAGAGGTGCACGTTTATGTTATATGTTTTTTGTTTAATGCCAATGATTTAGCATCCTATGGACTATGATCACTAATTATATATTATAAATTAATTTGTATATATTTTGCACTAATTAGGCAGAGGTGCACTTTTATGTTTTTGGCCTAGGCTAAGCCACTATTATCTATGGTGGTTTTCTCTTTGAAGATCTGTCACAAATTTAGGTGTTTAGTCTACACCCTCTTATTTAGTGTGTTCACAGTCATGATTTTTTATGATTTTGTATAACTATATCACCTAAGATTGCTCTTATTTGCATAATAACAACCTTTGGTGGTAGCACGTAGCATGCACCACCAATAGGGGTTACGGTGGGGGTATAAAATGCTTTAGATATTTGGTATAGTCTACACTAGGATACTAAGGGATCACAATAACCCCCCCCCCACTATGCCATCCCATATAATCCTACAGGAAGCACCATACCCCATTATAAATTTTAGGTACTTTGTGGAGGATCCTTAGGGAAGCTCCTTTAGGGGGGCTGCATACCTCAATCTTTTGTCCTAAGCGCATCTTTCACACATATTCACTAGAGAAGGAAACAGTGTACTGCTAGTGTGAAGTAAGGGGAATGGAACTTTAAAATGCAGCTACAAAGACTAGAGAAAGAGCGATCGTTCCCCTTTCTTTACAAAATCCCTGATATCTGATCTGTGGGCGGGCAGGATGGTGAAGAGCACTTTTTTTTTGGACTGTGGTGGATTGCCCTTCTTTTTCATGTCCCCCCCCATTGTTTTCGGTAAGGGATAAGGGGGGTTAAGACAAATATACACCTATGGGTATTAATGACTTGGTCATATGTCACTATGACATCACAGCGCACTACAAAGGGGAGCCAGGCAGCCGCCGCTAGGCTGGGGCAATTTGCACAGGGTCAGATTTCTGACCAGACCTCACCTAAAAACAAGAGTCAAGATACCAAAATGCTGTCTAAACCACAAGTTGTGCCCCCCGGCCTAAGAAAGAGTCAGGGACATGGCCAGGAAACCCCTGTGAAGTCAGCAACTGCCCCCACAGGATATCTGTTATGGGAGAGGTCGGAGGACGCCCAAAGGTGGTCAATATCACCATCTAAACCGCTAGCTTTGGGGGAGGTGCTGCAGGCAATTCATTCCAGTAAGACTTCCATAAATGAAATGTCTGACCAGTTGCAAACCATCCGAGAAGAACTGTCCTTTGTCAGGCATGATATGGGGGCGGGTGAGGGGCGGGTTAGCCTCTTGGAGGATGACTTAAACCCACTTAAACGGGAGATGAGGACTATAAGGGAACAAATGGATAATTACCAGATAAAGATTGACGAAATGGAGAACAGGATGCGTAGGAAGAACTTGAGGATAGTAGGATTACCTGAACGTAGTGAGGGACCAGACCCCACTATATTTCTGGAAAAATGGTTTAAATAGTTATTTGGAGAACAGTCCTTTTCAGCCCTTTTTGCATTAGAAAGAGCCCACAGGGTCCCTCCTAGACTTCCCCAACCAGGAGCCCCTCCGAGATCGCTCTTGGTAAAATTCCTCTATTACAAGGACAAAGTTACCACACTAAATAAAGCCAGAGAAATGGGTAATATTCTTCACAATGGCAATAGGGTCTCTATATACCCAGACTTTTCACCTGATTTACAAAAATGAAGGGCCAAGTTTGGAGAAGTCAAACTCAAATTGCGACAATTAAAATTGAAGTAGGCACTGTTATACCCGGCAAGATTGCGTATAAATGATTTGGGGGAGACCGTGTTTTGTGACACTCTGGAGGGAGTGGAGGACTGGAGAGCAACCTATAAGAGGAGAATGTAGATTCATCTCATAGCAATATCATGAAAACTCTCCCTTTTTAAAAAAAAAAAAACAATATGATTTAATTTAGGACACATAATAGCAGATTGATGAAAATTTTGGGAGATAAGAAAGGGGGGTGGTGATGGGCAGGTGGGAGGGAACAATGAGCATATTACCCCCTGTCACCAAGGGGTATGGTGAAGAGTTCGCTCTATCTGTGGTTTTTGTTTTATGTGTTTGTCTTGTTATGTGTAGGGATGAGCTTCGAGTTCGAGTCGAACTCATGTTCTACTCGAACATTGGCTGTTCGCAAGTTCGCCGAACAGCGAACAATTTGGGGTGTTCGCGGCAAATTCGAATGCCGCGGAACACCCTTTAAAAGTCTATGGGAGAAATCAAAAGTGCTAATTTTAAAGGCTTATATGCAAGTTATTGTCATAAAAAGTGTTTGGGGACCCGGGTCCTGCCCCAGGGGACATGGATCAATGCAAAAAAAAGTTTTAAAAACGGACGTTTTTTCAGGAGCAGTGATTTTATTAATGCTTAAAGTCAAACAATAAAAGTGTAATATCCCTTTAAATTTCGTACCTGGGGGGTGTCTATAGTATGCCTGTAAAGGGGCGCATGTTTCCCGTGTTTAGAACAGTCTGACAGCAAAATGACATTTGGAAGGAAAAAACTCATTTAAAACTACCCGCGGCTATTGCATTGCCGACAATACACATAGAAGTTCATTGATAAAAACTGCATGGGAATTCCCCACAGGGGAACCCCGAACCAAAATAAAAAAAAAAAAAATGATGTGGGGGTCCCCCTAAATTCCATACAAGGCCCTTCAGGTCTGGTATGGATATTAAGGGGAACCCCAGCCAAAATTTAAAAAAAAAATTGACGTGGGGTTCCCCCTAAATTCCATACCAGACCCTTCAGGTCTGGTATGGATTTTAAGGGGAACCCCGCGCCAAAAAAAAAAAAAAAACGGCGTGGGGTCCCCCTAAAAATCCATACCAGACCCTTATCCGAGCACGCAACCTGGCAGGCCGCAGGAAAAGACTGGGGGACGAGAGTGCGGCCCCCCCCCCCTCCTGAACCGTACCAGGCCACATGCCCTCAACATTGGGAGGGTGCTTTGGGGTAGCCCCCCAAAACACCTTGTCCCCATGTTGATGAGGACAAGGGCCTCATCCTCACAACCGTGGCCGGTGGTTGTGAGGGTCTGCGGGCGGGGGGCTTATCGGAATCTGGAAGCCCCCTTTAACAAGGGGACCCCCAGATCCCGGCCCCCCCCCTGTGTGAAATGGTAAGGGGGTACTTACCCCTACCATTTCACTAAAAAACTGTCAAAAATGTTAAAAATGACAAGAGACAGTTTTTGACAATTCCTTTATTTAAATGCTTCTTCTTTCTTCTATCTTCCTTCATCTTCTTCTTCTTCTGGTTCTTCTGGCTCTTCTGGTTCTTCCTCCGGCGTTCTCGTCCAGCATCTTCTCCGCGGCGTCTTCTATCTTCTTCTCCTCGGGCCGCTCCGCACCCATGGCATGAGGGGGGAGGCTCCCGCTCTTCTCTTCATCTTCTTCTCTTCTTCATTTTCTTCTTCATCTTCTTCTTCTTCTTCTTCTTCCTTCTTCTCTTCTTCCTTCTTCTCTTCTTCCTGTCTTCTGCGGGCCGCTCCGCAGCCATGCTGGCATGGAGGGAGGCTCCCGCTGTGTGACGGCGTCTCTTCGTCTGACGGTTCTTAAATAACGGGGGGCGGGGCCATCCGGTGACCCCACCCCCCTCTGACGCACGGTGACTTGAGGGACTTCCCTGTGACGTCACGGGGAATGCCACAGGGAAGTCCCGTCATGTCCCGTGCGTCAGAGGGGGGCGGGGTCACCGGATGGCCCCGCCCCCCGTTATTTAAGAACCGTCAGACGAAGAGACGCCGTCACACAGCGGGAGCCTCCCTCCATGCCACAGCATGGATTGCGGAGAAGGCCCGGAGAAGACAGGAAGAAGAGAAGAAGAAAAAGAAGAAGAAGAAGATGAAGAAGAAGATGAAGAAGAGAAGAAGATGAAGAGAAGAGCGGGAGCCTCCCCCCTCATGCCATGGGTGCGGAGCGGCCCGAGGAGAAGAAGATAGAAGACGCCGCGGAGAAGATGCTGGACGAGAACGCCGGAGGAAGAACCAGAAGAGCCAGAAGAACCAGAAGAAGAAGAAGATGAAGGAAGAAAGAAGAAAGAAGAAGCATTTAAATAAAGGAATTGTCAAAAACTGTCTCTTGTCATTTTTAACATTTTTGACAGTTTTTTAGTGAAATGGTAGGGGTAAGTACCCCCTTACCATTTCACACAGGGGGGGGGGGATCTGGGGGTCCCCTTGTTAAAGGGGGCTTCCAGATTCCGATAAGCCCCCCGCCCGCAGACCCTCACAACCACCGGCCACGGTTGTGAGGATGAGGCCCTTGTCCTCATCAACATGGGGACAAGGTGTTTTGGGGGGCTACCCCAAAGCACCCTCCCAATGTTGAGGGCATGTGGCCTGGTACGGTTCAGGAGGGGGGGGGGCCGCACTCTCGTCCCCCCCTCTTTTCCTGCGGCCTGCCAGGTTGCGTGCTCGGATAAGGGTCTGGTATGGATTGTTAGGGGGACCCCACGCCGTTTTTTTTTTTTTTTTTGGCGCGGGGTTCCCCTTAAAATCCATACCAGACCTGAAGGGTCTGGTATGGAATTTAGGGGGAACCCCACGTCAATTTTTTTTTTAAATTTTGGCTGGGGTTCCCCTTAATATCCATACCAGACCTGAAGGGCCTTGTATGGAATTTAGGGGGACTCCCACATCATTTTTTTTTTTTAATTTTGGTTCGGGGTTGCCCTGTGGGGAATTCCCATGCCGTTTTTATCAATGAACTTCTATGTGTATTGTCGGCAATGCAATAGCCGCGGGTAGTTTTAAATGTGTTTTTTCCTTCAAAATGTCACTTTGCTGTCAGACTGTTCTAAACACAGGAAACATGCGCCCCTTTACAGGCATACTATAGACACCCCCCAGGTACGAAATTTAAAGGGATATTACACTTTTATTGTTTGACTTTAAGCATTATTAAAATCACTGCTCCTGAAAAAACGGCCGTTTTTAAAACTTTTTTTTGCATTGATTCATGTCCCCTGGGGGAGGACCCGGGTCCCCAAACACTTTTTATGACAATAACTTGCATATTAGCCTTTAAAATTAGCACTTTTGATTATTCATGTTCGTGTCCCATAGACTTTAACGGCGTTCGCGTGTTTGAACGAATTTTTTTCCTGTTCGCATGTTCTGGTGCGAACCGAACAGGGGGGTGTTCGGCTCATCCCTAGTTATGTGTGGTGTTTGTTTCGTTTTGTTAAATGTTGGCTGTATGGGTTTTTGAGGGGGGGGGTCAGGGAGGGATGAGTGTAATATAGGATTAAAGTTGATAATAACACTTAAAAAGATAGATAAATGTAAAGGTCACATTAGGAAGCCCCATAAAAGGCCCAGTGGACAGGTGAATGGGTGTATGGGATGGAATGAGGGGTTTGTTTGGCACAAAAGTTTGTATGAAGTTAAATTTAAGTATGAGAACAAAGACAGGTACGAGAAAAAAACACTATGGGGTCACAAAAATGATACAAGAAAAAATGACACAAAATGGAAAAAAAAACACTGGTTACAAGACTCACTAAAATGTAAATTATAATGGTTACACGCACTCAGATTAAAAAATGAATTTTATGTTCATGGAACGTCTGGGGAATGGGAGACCCAGAGAAAAAAGCAGCAGTTCTCCTGATTGCAAAGACATAGGAGGTAGCTATCCTTTGTTTACAGGAGACACATCTCTAAAATTTCTATCCCCCAATTGAGGTGGAGGGATTATGGTAAACAGTTTCATTCAGTTCCTATTCTAGGGGGGTGAACATTTTTGTTAGATCAGGTGTGGTCTTCTCTTGTATGCAGGCTAAGGTGGATGAATGAGGGAGATATATATTTTTATTCTGTAAGATTGAGAACAGAGTTTGTGTACTGGCAAATGTGTACCTCCCCCCGCCATTTGACATTTCGATCCTTTCTGGGCTCGCCGAGATTGTTTTGGATAAGCCGGGGGTGCCGGTGATAATAATGGGGCATTTCATTATGATAATAGACCGGAAATGAGACAGGTTCCCCCCAGGGACACTAACGGGTCATGTCACGGACACCCGGCTACCTGAGTTTCTAAAAGAAACAAGATTATGGGACATGTGAAGAATCCGGAATCCGGAGGCCCGACAATATTCGTGCTTCTCTAGGACACACTCCACAGTCTCCAGGATTGACCTGGTGCTGGGAAATGAGGAGATGATGCCTATGATAAAGAATGTGAACTACAGACCAAGGGGTCTGTCGGATCATTCCCCAGTGACCATGTTATTAGAGTTAGACGAGCGTAACATCCTGGGGACTGGAGGATAAGCCCATTCTGGATCGAACTGATGGGGGATCCGAACGAGGTATTGGTATCTCTGGGGGAGTTTCTTGACTTAAACAGAGGTACCACCTCAGAAGGAATAGTATGGGATACCCTGAAGGCCTTTCTAATGCCGTGTACACACGAGTGGACTTTACGACAGACTTTGCTCGGCTGACTTTTCGGCGGACTTTGTCGGCTCCTTGCGCCGGACTTAAAAATGGACGGACTTGGCCACACACGATCACTGCAAAAGTCCGATGTTTTGGAATGCGGTGACATATAGCACGTATGACGGGACCATAAAAAGGAAGTTATAGCCCCACTACGGCACCCTTTGGGCTCCTTCTGCCAATCTCATGTTTATCTCGTGTTAGTAGAAGTTTGGTTAGAGACGATTCGCGCTTTTCACACTTCAGCTTATTTCGATCATTTTCTGCGGTTCAGTTTGTGCTTGTGAGGTTTGTATCTGCTTTTCAGTGCGTGTTGGTCAGTTCGTAACCTGCCCAGCAGGCCGTTCTGGTCCGCTCGTTCCTGATTTTCAGGTCGTTCTTCATAGGCCTTGCTGTTCTTCAGTGCGTTTGTTATAAGTTTGTTTGTTTGACCAGGCGACCGTTTTGAAGCCATGTCACGTGGACGTTCTCGTTCTCGAGTTCGTGCTGCGTGGGGACTTGGTGTTGGGGTTAATACTTTGACCCGAGTCCAGTCCATGAACAGGGCGAGGAGGAGTTCATGGATGAAGAATTGGTTGCGCCAGCGTGACCAATTCTCTCATATGCCTTTGCTCTGTGACATCCGTGAGAATAATCCTGAGGATTTCAGGAATTATCTCCGGATGACGGACCCCGTTTTTGAGCATCTGCTGGCTATGCTGACTAGGCATGTGCAATTCGTTTCGTTCCGAATTAGTTTTTTAACGAATTTCGACAAATTGGTTAATTCGGGAATATCCGAATTAACGAAAACTTGTTTAACAAATTTTTTCCGAATATTCGTAAATTCGATAAAATTGGACATTCGTAAATTCGGGCATTCGTACATTCCTACATTCGTACATTAGTAAATTAGTGAATTTGTAAATTTGAAAATTCAGAAATCTGAAATAATAGTTAACTAATAATAACTTACCTATTAGTAATTACTAGTAACTTTTAAATTATAGGTATTGTAATTTCCTTTAAAATTTGGCTGTTAGTGAACATAACACATACAAATTTATCCAAAGTTATGAATGATCCGAAAAAATGGAATGGAACGTAATTAATTAATAATAATAAATAATAATAATAACAACATTTTATTATTATTATTTATTATTAATTTGTTCCGTTCCATTTGTTTATATGCAGCATTCGTTTTGGATAATTCGTAACTTCGGATAAATTCGTATTTGTTACGTTCACTGACAGTCAAATTTGAAAGGAAATTACAATACCTATAATTTAATAGTTAGTTACTATTTCAGATTTTTGAATTTTCGGGTTTTTGGATTTTCAAACTTCGACTTTACAAATTTCCGAATTTTCTAATTTACAAATGTACGATTTTACGAATGTACGAATGTACGAATTTACAAATGAAAAAATGTAAAAATGTACAAATGTATGAATGAACGAATGTTCGAATTTACAAATGTACGAATGTACGAACGAACGCATTTACGAATTTATGAATCGCGATCATAACGAATGACCCGAAAAACGAAAAAAAAATAAACTAATGAAACGAAAACGAAAATGAATGAATTTTTTGGCTGTGCACATGTCTAATGCTGACCCCCTATATCAGCAGGCAGGATACCTGCATGAGGCAAGCCATCAGGGCGGAGCAGAGGCTAGTTGCAACGTTACGTTACTTGGCGACAGGGAGAAGTCTTCAGGACTTGAAGTTCTCGACAGGCATATCCCCCCAGGCTCTGGGGATCATTATCCCAGAGACCTGTTCTGCTATTATTCAGGTCCTGCAGAAGGACTATATGAAGGTGAGGCCCCTTTCACACTGGGGCGGTGGGGGCGTCGGCGGTAAAACAGCGCTGTTTTACTGTCGTTTTTGCGGCTGTTTTTGCGGCCGAAAAAGGGTTAAGCCCGCTCGTACAGCGCGGCTAGAGCCGTGGTATTACCGCGGTATAGCCGCGCTGTCCCATTGATTTCAATGGGCAGGAGCGGTTTAGGAGCGGTGAACACACCGCTCCTTCACCGCTCCAAAGATGCGGCTCGCAGGACTTTTTTTACAGTCCTGCCAGCGCACCGCTTTAGTGTGAAAGCCCTCGGGCTTTCATACTGAACAAACAGCGGAGGCTATTTAGGGGCGGTTTGCAGGCGGTAATTTTAGCGCAATAACGCCTGCAAACCGCCCCAGTGTGAAAGGGGCTTAAGTTTTATCCTTTAACATTACATGATATGTATTAAATGTTTTTTAATGTATTGTATAAATGTCCTCCTGATCTAATTGCCATGCTTTCTATATGCTGTGAATGTCCCCTTTATCTTCATGCATGCCTGTTTTTGGACATTAATCATTTTTTGCCCTACATGCAGATTTACCTTCAATAACCTCCCCACCATGCAATGCTGGGTCCATTTATATCTCTAGCCTATAGTCCCTTGAACAATGTATATTGTCTGCTCCATTGTCTTGTTTGACCCTCCCCCACCCCACAAATATTTTAAACAGTCAGGTGTGTTTTTGACCCAAATTAGAACCCCTCCCCCACCCCACAAATGTTTAAACCAGTCAGGTATGTTTGTTAACCTAATTAGAACCCCTCCCCCACCCACAAATGTTTAAAGCAGTCAGGTGTGTTTGTTAACCTAATTAGAACCCCTCCCCCACCCACAAATGTTTAAAACAGTCAGGTGTGTTTGTTAACCTAATTAGAACCCCTCCCCCACCCCCACAAATGTTTAAAACAGGCAGGTGTGTTTGTTAACCTAATTAGAACACCTCCCCCACATTCAAATGGATCAATGGGCCATCAGAGGGGGTGATTAATCTTATAAGTGGGCCTTATGTTTTTTTACCATTTCAATTACAAACACACATATTAATAATGTTTGACTGCTGTTGTTCACTAATTTTTTTCACTCCACAGTTTCCTTCAAGTACACAGGAATGGCAGACTGTGGCCTCCCAGTTCGCTGACCGTTGGGACTTTCCCAACTGTGTCGGGGCGATTGACGGGAAGCATGTCCGGATTGTGCCACCACCGCATTCGGGGTCTTATTTCTATAACTACAAGGGGTTCCATAGTGTAGTTTTGATGGCGGTGGTCTCGGCACATTTGGACTTTCTGTTTGCGGATGTGGGGAAGAACGGCCGGATGTCTGATGGAGGAGTCTTTGCACAGACCGAGCTGTGTCATCGTCTCCAGACCGGTGGCCTGGAATTGCCACCTGATGACGAGAATGTGGATGGACTCCCCTCAGTTTTTATCGCTGATGAAGCGTTTGCTCTCGGCGAGCACTTGACGAGGCCGTTCCCCCAAAGGACACTCACCCCTGAGAGGAGGGTATTTAATTACCGGCTGGCCAGAGCAAGAAGAGTTGTGGAGAATGCCTTTGGGATTCTGGCCAGCCGGTTCCGTTTGTTCCTTTCAGCAATAAATCTGGCGGACTATAAACTAAATTACGTCATACTTGCTTGCTACATCCTACATAACTTTTTTAGGAGACATCCAGCAACATATATATCTTCTGTTGGGCCTGAGGCCGGACTGGAACAAGACACAACAATGACAGGCCTAGAAATTGGCTGTATTGGCTTGGCCCCCGAACCGCACGACAAGTGCGTGAGCATTATGTTAATTATTTTAATGGTCTGGGGGCCATTGCTATTCAGCAACAGCTTTAATTTTACCAAAAAATAAAATAAAAATAATTGATCAAAAATATCTTGTTTTTATTCTTGTTTGCATTTAGTTATGTCTGTCTCCTTGTGCACTTGTAGTAGTGGCAAGTGCATTTACCTTTAGTTATGCAGGCCCTTTGTCACTGTAACCACCCAAAAACAAAAAAATATATATTTTTCTGAAATAATCAGCCACACACATTGTATTAGTAAAAACTTTTTACTTTGTGCACATTGAAAGGTGCATTTTTGAATATTTTCTTTTTTTTTTACAGATTTTTATTGGTGTAAAAATATATCTTTTTTACGTTATTAAAGGCATATTTTTGCAAAAGTAGACCTTGATAAAAATATTTACATTCACAACAGTGTTTTTATAAACATAACAAAACATTAAAGAACTTACAAAGTTCAACATTTATAGAACGGTGCATGTGATGTCACCCTGGGAAATCGTTCCTTTTGAATATGCTCAAAATTGAGAATTACAAAAGGGTCAAGTCAACATGTGCTATCTCCCATCATGGGTGAGCAATGTACGTGTTTTGTGTGTACAATCCCTTTTTGGTCCTATCACCACAAAATAATTTTGAGGATGAAGGGGTTGCAAACACAAAACAAGTACATTGATAACCCATGATGGAGGATAGCACATGATGACACACCGTGTGCATCAGAATGAAAATTTGGGTATCACCAAAAAATTCTAAAAACATTTGCTAGAAAAAACAAACTTCACAAGGAAATGAAGAACATAATTGATGTTTTTAGGCCAAACGTTATTATATTCTGCCCAAAACATCAATCATGTTCTTCATTTCCTGTTGCATGGAGTCCAGGCGAAGTTGCATGCTGTGAATTTGGTCACGCATTTTATCTATTTGCCCATTCCACAGCATTATCTGGCCAATCAGTCTTTGGGCACTGTCTGTGGTGAAGGGCTCTGCCGCTTGGCCTTCCACAACCAGAAACTCACCTAAAATGAGTGAATAAAAACAAGGGTTACAATATGCACGCCAAAATACATTAACTCAAGCTGGGGTGTCAGTCACTCACTTGGTGGGCTTGAAACCTCACACACTTCCTCCATCTCTCCTTCCTCCAGGTCATCGGGTGGGCATGGTCTTGGGCTGGGGCTTGGGGTATCTTCGGCCTCAGGCTGGTGACTTGGGGGGGTCCTGAGATCCTTGGACTGTTGTCTGAGTCTTTTCTCCCCTAGGAGAATTGAATAAAAGTTATAGTTAAAACACAGTGATATTTTAGCTTTTAATAAATAAACTTAAACGTTGGTTATGAGTTGTGGCCAATTTTTCATCATAATAAATTTAGAAGACAGGATGAACATTCCCTCTGAACAACAATTATAAACAATGCACATTTTCAGGCAAGTTTCACAGATGCAGACACCTCAATGATCTCCTATGTGTATTACCCCTCTAAAATGTATTTATGGTCACATAGTACACTATAGTGCTCGTGAGTCCAGATGTGGAAACAGCTGCTGTGTCCTGAAATATGGAAAAAGTCCTGCGAGCCACAATAATCCAATGCCTTAGTAGAGAACCAACTGAATAAATACCCGGCTGCAAACGCAGATCACGTATTCATGACCGTGCGATAGACTATAAATAAAGAATGCGCTGCGCCTGGGGATATATCTGAATAATTAAAATCCTAAGCGTAAATTGAAAATAATAATAATATAAAGTGCAATTTACAAAGAGTATAAAACTAAAATCACTCGCTGTATGAATTTTATAACCATGTACACCAAAGTGCCGTGTACATTAAATCACAAAGTGCAATGTGCATATAAAGCATACCTAAATCATGCGATGTAACTATGACAATATAGATCTAAAACCATCTGTGAATAAATGTACGAAATAACCAAAAATCCTTGAATAGGTGTGCATACTGAAAAAATGTTATACATATAACACATAAAAAATCCACGGTGATTATAAAAGTGAGGGTGAAAAAAAAATAAAAATTATAAAAATTAAAATAAATAAGAACACATATAAAATAAATCACTCGTGTAGTAAAATGGAACTATAATCGTCCTTATTGTGGTATTGAAATCACAGTTGTGAAAAAATCTTCCAATCCAACAACGTGAAGTGACAAAGTTCCAGCAAAAATCAATATACTAGTAGTGTTTCAAAGAAAAAGTTCCAGTACTGAATCAAAGGTGCCCAAAAACATGCGGTGAAGTGCCTTGGTGACCCCCAATGTGATTGCGCTCACCTTAGAGCGTGTGACACAGTGTTCAGTTGTGTCAATTCACACTTTTGGAGCCACTCCTGGGCTCAGTGATTAGTACAGCTGATTCCCCAAACAGATTCGTTATGGCTCCACTCACATCATATCATAGAAAAGAGAAAGGCTAATATAGTATAATACCGTAAGATAATTTTATTGAAATGACCTCCAATCCCCACAGTGGGGTACTCACATTTATAAGGTGCTCATGTGCACCAAACATTACAAGCGGAAAAACGGCTGTGCGGCGTACTGCGGGGTGTGAGAGATCCACAACCCAGCTCTGTGCTGATCGCTCCGTCCTGGCCCCTCCCCTACGCGTCTTCGACATCCCCCTGATGAAGACACGTGACTTAATACTTTTTGATATTGAGTTTTCTAACCAATTTCTGTACACCAACGTAGGTGTCAAACTTATAAAGACCTTTTTTTGGGGCATATTTAATTCCCTTATCCAAAACTAGTAGTTCCTCTCTCGATAATTCTACTCCACTCAAATTATAAATTCCCTGCCCTAATCTTCCCGCCTTCTTTTTCTGTTGTATTCTTCGTCCAGCTCTCCCTCCTCTCTTCCTGGATTTCGTGTTTCTCGGGCGGGCCCTCCCCTGGTCCCCCCTAAAAAAGATTCATCCAGAAAGTTTTCATTATCACTCAAAGGTTGAAAGCTGTTGGTTACAGGTACTCCATATTGGTCCTGTTGATGTTTTTCATATCTAACTCTCTGCGGTTTAGGGGAATAGTAAACTCCACCCCTACGTGTATCTTCTCTTGGATAAGGGGGGTATCCTCTAAAGGGCGGTTGATATGGTAAGGGGCCCCTGTATGGTACACGATTTCCTCTCTGGGGTGTATTATGTTGATTCCCATAACTCCTGTATTGATGGTATGGAGTGCTGTGTTGGTATCCATATTGCTTTTGATAGCCATATGAGTTATGTTGGCCGCTTCTATATTGAGGGGGAGGGTTCGAAGGATAGCTCCTATCATAATGATCTCTTTCCTGCTGGACCCTATAACCATTATCCTGGTAGGTGGAAGCCTCATATCCCCAATTACCATTATTGGGAGGCGGGTCATTTCTCCCCTCATTATTCGGTCGCCTTGGTGGATTGTATTGCGACTTTCTTGGGGGTTGGCGGTAAGGTGTATGGGGTAATGCATCATTCTGGCGATGCGGTGGAAACCCTCTATTAAATTGTTTATTATTCTGTTGTTGTGAATAAAGCTGACCCTGTGGTTGTGGTACTGTCATATCCCCATTCGTGGCTGTCCCCGCTTGTGGTTGAAGATTAGCTGCGGTAGTGGACGCCAGTGTTGATTGCCATCGAAAGACCTGTTTATTTTGATAGTCTTCGAAGTCCCTCTGGTACTTCTTCTTCTTTGCATTTTTATTTTCTGTATCTTTCTTCTGCATACTTCTATGCAGCTCCCCCATAAGCTTGGTGTATTCAGGATTATTGGTAAAGGGGTTAAGCTTGTCCCTAATATCCTTAATTTGGTTCTCCAAGAGGTTTAGTTTCCGCTGTTTTCTCTTCATAAGGAATTCAATGATCTCCCTTCCCTTACCTACGAAAAATGCATACCACTCCTCTATATCATCATCCCCTAGCAGGCCATCATTGAAGGGAACATCCCACCGTAGCTTCCTGGGGACCAGACCGTCCTTTAAATACTTTCTCATGGTGGATAGATCCCACCATATATTACTTTTTTTGTCCATGCAATGTCCTAATTTCCTAAAAAGCTGCGTAATATCATTCTCCTTTGCACTAGTGGTAGAGAAGAGATCCTCCAGATCAATTTCTCTATTTTCAAAAAAGGCAAAAGGATCCATCTGGCTACTAGCAAGAATATGAAATCAAGGAATCAAAATAATAGTAGACAAACCTTGCGAGCCACTTACGGATAAATGCCTAAAAAATAGTATGTAATCAATCCTGAGTTGAGACCAGCTGCAAACACTCAGTCACGTTTCATAATCGTGCAAGTGGCAAAAATAGAAAAAATGTGTCTGCGCTAGATAAAAGTAATCATATCAATCATAAGTGCAAAAATAATACGTACAAAAACATTAATGCTGACCAGTAATAAATAAACATAAGTGAAAAATACCCATAAGTGCTTAAAATTGTAAGGTGCACAGTGCTACATTAAATACACAATGTGAGTGCTCAATCAGGAAACGTATAAAATAAATGCTAAATTAAATAGAATATAAAGGGAAAATATCTTCTTGTGAATCTAATAAAGTCCAAAACAGTGTATATCCAGAGATATAAAAGTGCCCAAAAACATTGTCCGTGATCAGTGAAGTTCGCACATCTTTCCTTCCAAAGGCGTATCACCAAGAAACGTGCTTTAGTGTCTTCCAGTGACCCCCACAGGCATATATGCTCACCTTCCTGCGTGTGACACAGTGATTAGACTATGTCAAGCAAAGCCTTGGAGACACTCCTGTGCTCTAATGGAACAAGCTGTGCAGACCTTCAATGCTCTCAGTCAAGATTATATATGCAAAAGAAAAGAAACTCCATAGCGCAACATTGCAAGATAAAGTAAAAGGTTTTATTGAAAAAAGGTTCTCTCCCCTTGCGGGGGTACTCACATACTGTGGGTGCGTGATCACGGACAATGTTTTTGGGCACTTTTATATATTTATTAGATTCACAAGAAGATATTTTCCCTTTATATTCTATTTAATTTAGCATTTATTTTATACGTTTCCTGATTGAGCACTCACATTGTGTATTTAATGTAGCACTGTGCACCTTACAATTTTAAGCACTTATGGGTATTTTTCACTTATGTTTATTTATTACTGGTCAGCATTAATGTTTTTGTACGTATTATTTTTGCACTTATGATTGATATGATTACTTTTATCTAGCGCAGACACATTTTTTCTATTTTTGCCACTTGCACGATTATGAAACGTGACTGAGTGTTTGCAGCTGGTCTCAACTCAGGATTGATTACATACTATTTTTTAGGCATTTATCCGTAAGTGGCTCGCAAAGTTTGTCTACTATTATTTTGATTCCTACACTGACCTACCTGATTCATACACTGACCACTACACTGACCTACCTGATTCCTACACTGACCACTACACTGACCTACCTGATTCCTACACTGACCTAACTGATTCCTACACTGACCACTACACTGACCTACCTGATTCCTACACTGACCACTACACTGACCTACATGATTCCTACACTGACCTAACTGATTCCTACACTGACCACTACACTGACCTACCTGATTCCTACACTGACCACTACACTGACCTACATGATTCCTACACTGACCTAACTGATTCCTACACTGACCACTACACTGACCTACCTGATTCCTACACTGACCACTACACTGACCTACCTGATTCCTACACTGACCTACCTGATTCCTATACTGACCACTACACTGACCTACCTGATTCCTACACTGACCTACCTGATTCCTACACTGACCTACCTGATTCCTACACTGACCACTACACTGACCTACCTGATTCCTACACTGACCTACCTGATTCCTACACTGACCACTACACTGACCTACCTGATTCCTACACTGACCTACCTGATTCCTACACTGACCACTACACTGACCTACCTGATTCCTACACTGACCACTACACTGACCTACCTGATTCCTACACTGACCTATCTGATTCCTACACTGACCACTACACTGACCTACCTGATTCCTACACTGACCTACCTGATTCCTAGACTGACCACTACACTGACCTACATGATTCCTACACTAACCTACCTGATTCCTACACTGACCTACCTGATTCCTACACTCACCTACCTGATTCCTACACTGACCTACCTGATTCCTACACTGACCACTACACTGACCTACCTTAATTCTACACTGACCTACCTGATTCCTACACTGACCACTACACTGACCTACCTGATTCCTACACTGACCACTACACTGACCTACCTGATTCCTACACTGACCACTACACTGACCTACCTGATTCCTAAACTGACCACTACACTGACCTACCTGAATTCTACACTGAACTAAATATAAATCCTACACTGACCACTACACTGACCTACCGGATTCCTACACTGACCACTACACTGACCTACCTGATTCCTACACTGACCACTACACTGACCTACCTGATTCCTACACTGACCACTACACTGACCTACATGATTCCTACACTGACCTACCTGATTCCTACACTGACCTACCTGATTCCTACACTGACCACTACACTGACCTACCTGTTTCCTACACTGACCACTACACTGACCTACCGGATTCCTTCACTGACCACTACACTGACCTACCTGATTCCTACACTGACCACTACACTGACCTACATGATTCCTACACTGACCACTACACTGACCTACATGATTCCTACACTGACCTACCTGATTCCTACACTGACCTACCTGATTCCTACACTGACCACTACACTGACCTACCTGATTCCTACACTGACCTACCTGATTCCTACACTGACCACTACACTGACCTACCTGATTCCTACACTGACCTACCTGATTCCTACACTGACCACTACACTGACCTACCTGATTCCTACACTGACCTACCTGATTCCTACACTGACCACTACACTGACCTACATGATTCCTACACTAACCTACCTGATTCCTACACTCACCTACCTGATTCCTACACTCACCTACCTGATTCCTACACTCACCTACCTGATTCCTACACTCACCTACCTGATTCCTACACTGACCACTACACTGAACTACCTGATTCCTACACTGACCACTACACTGACCTACCTGATTCCTACACTGACCTACCTGATTCCTACACTGACCACTACACTGACCTACCTGATTCCTACACTGACCACTACACTGACCTACCGGATTCCTACACTGACCACTACACTGACCTACCTGATTCCTACACTGACCACTACACTGACCTACCTGATTCCTACACTGACCACTACACTGACCTACCTGATTCCTACACTGACCACTACACTGACCTACCTGAATTCTACACTGACCTACCTGATTCCTACACTGACTACTACTCTGACCTACCTGATTCCTACACTGACCACTACACTGACCTACCTGATTCCTACACTGACCACTACACTGACCTACCTGATTCCTACACTGACCACTACACTGACCTACCTGAATTCTACACTGACCTACCTGATTCCTACACTCACCACTACACTGACCTACCGGATTCCTACACTGACCACTACACTTACCTACCTGATTCCTACACTGACCACTACACTGACCTACCTGATTCCTACACTGACCTACCTGATTCCTACACTGACCTACCTGATTCCTACACTGACCACTACACTGACCTACCTGTTTCCTACACTGACCACTACACTGACCTACTGGATTTCTACACTGACCACTACACTGACCTACCTGATTCCTACACTGACCACTACACTGAACTACATGATTCCTACACTGACCACTACACTGACCTACATGATTCCTACACTGACCTACCTGATTCCTAAACTGACCACTACACTGACCTACCGGATTCCTACCCTGACCACTACACTGACCTACCTTATTCCTACACTGACCACTACACTGACCTACCTGATTCCTACACTGACCACTACACTGACCTACATGATTCCTACACTGACCACTACACTGACCTACATGATTCCTACACTGACCTACCTGATTCCTACACTGACCACTACACTGACCTACCTGATTCCTATGCTGACCACTACACTGACCAACCTGATTCCTATACTGTGTAGTGTATGTAGCGTTTTATTTTTTCACATAGGTATTGAGGTACGTTTCCATGTAGGCATTTGTGTGTGAGGCAGAGGGTCTTGAATGTGATCTGATCCTTTATGGTGGCCAATTTAGGCTCCTCAGGGATGGGAAAATGGATTCCCAGGGTTTTTTCCTGTTATCAGTCTTGCTGCGGTGTAGTGGTAGTCAGTGTAGTGGTCAGGTAGGTCAGTGTAGTGGTCAGATAGGTCAGTGTAGGGATCAGGTAGGTCAGTGTAGTGGTGAGTGTAGGGATCAGGTAGGTCAGTGTAGGAATCAGGTTGATCATTATAGTGCTCAGGTAGGTCAGTGTAGGAATCAGGTTGGTAAGTGTAGCGGTCAGGCTGGTCAGTGTAGGAATCAGGTTGGTAAGTGTAGTGGTCAGGTAGGTCAGTGTAGGAATCAGGTTGGTCAGTGAAGTGGTCAGGTAGGTCAGTGTAGGAATCATGTAGGTCAGTGTAGTGGTCAGTGTAGGAATCCGGTAGGTCAGTGTAGGAATCAGGTAGGTCAGTGTAGTGGTTAGTGTAGGAATCGGGTAGGTCATTGTAGTGGTCAGGCAGGTCAGTGTAGGAATCAGGTTGGTCAGTGTAGGAATCAGGTAGGTCAGTGCAGTGGTCAGTACAGGAATCAGGTAGGTCAGTGTATTAATCAGGTAAGTCAGTGTAGTGGTCAGTTTAGGGATATACACTGACTAACCTGATTCCTATACTGACCACTACACTGACCCACCTGATTCCTACACTGACTAATCTGACTCCTACACTGACCTACCTGACACTACACTGAAATACTAGATTCCTACACTGACCACTACACTGACCTACCTGATTCCTACACTGACCTACCTGATTCCTACACTAACCACTACACTGACCTACCTGATTCCTACCTTGACCACTACACTGACCTACCTGATTCCTACACTGACCTACCTGATTCCTACACTAACCACTACACTGACCTACCTGATTCCTAAACTGACCACTACACTGACCTACCTGATTCCTACACTGACCACTACACTGACCTACCTGATTCCTACACTGACCACTACACTGACCCACCTGATTCCTACACTGACTTCCCTGATTCCTACGCTGACCACTACACTGACCACTACACTGACCTACCTGATTCCTACACTGACCACCCTTATTCCTACACTGACCTACCTGACCACTACACTGACCTACCTGACCACTACACTGACCACTACACTGTCCTACCTGATTCCTATATTGACCACTACACTGACCTACTTGATTCCTATATTGACCACTGCACTGACCTACCTGATTCCTACACTGACCAACCTGATTCCTACACTGACCTCCGTGACCACTACACTGACCAACCTGATTCCTACACTGACCACTACACTCACCTACCTGATTCCTACCTGACCACTACACTGACCAACCTGATTCCTACACTGACCTACCTGATTCCTACACAGACCTACCTGACCACTACACTGATCAACCTGATTCTACACTGACCTACCTGATTCTACACTGACCTACCTGACCACTACACTGACTAGCCTGATTCCTACACTGACCTACCTGATCCCTACACTGACCAACCTGATTCCTACACTGACCTACCTGATTCCTACACTGACCTACCTGACCACTACACTGACCTACCTGACCACTACACTGACCACTACACTGACCTACCTGATTCCTATATTGACCACTACACTGACCTACCTGATTCCTATATTGACCACTGCACTGACCTACCTGATTCCTACACTGACCAACCTGATTCCTACATTGACCTCCGTGACCACTACACTGACCAACCTGATTCCTACACTGACCACTACACTCACCTACCTGATTCCTACCTGACCACTACACTGACCAACCTGATTTCTACACTGACCTACCTGATTCCTACACAGACCTACCTGACCACTACACTGATCAACCTGATTCTACACTGACCTACCTGATTCTACACTGACCTACCTGACCACTACACTGACCAGCCTGATTCCTACACTGACCCCCCTGATCCCTACACTGACCTACCTGATTCCTACACTGACCTACCTGACTACTACACTGATCAACCTGATTCTACACTGACCTACCTGATTCTACACTGACCTACCTGACCACTACACTGACCAACCTGATTCCTACACTGACCTACCTGATCCCTACACTGACCTACCTGATCCCTACACTGACCTACCTGATCCCTACACAGACCTACCTAACCAATACAATGATAAACCTGATTCCTACACTGACCTACCTGATCCCTCTACTGACCTACCTGATCCCTACACTGACCACTACACTGACCTACCTGAATTCTATACTGAACACTACACTGACCTACCTTATCCCTACACTGACCTACCTGATTCCTACACTACACACCCCCCCTCTCTACATGAACAGTGTAGATCGGTTGATTTTGCTCACCTCTCAATGGCCTCCATTAAAAATCAGAGCAGGGCTCTCCCCAGCACCAGGTACTGTTCCCGACACCCAGCTGCTCCTCAGTATCCCCTGCCAAGAGTTTCTCCAATAGCCGCCTAGCACTCTGCACTGCCCCTCCCCTCCGCCATTCTCACACACACATGAGCCGCCCGGATCATGGGGGACAGGCTGGACCACAGGACTCCCTGGGCAGGGGGGGCAACACAGCACACTTTGAGGGGCACAGTAATTTTTTTTTGCATCCTCTAAATGTTGCACCCAGGCAAGATGCCCCCCCATGCCACTGCAATCCGGGGACACATCTGGGGACAGACTGGCTCTGTGTCCTCAATCAGGGCTCTGTCCCCGGAAACCAGTGGTGTCTGGTCACCCTAATATATAATGCATGTCAGTTTGTGAATCAAGCAAAATAGCACTTTGTAGTGCATGGGAACATGTTTGTGAATATTTTGAGCACACTTATATTGGATTTATTTTATGACAGATGTTGTTATTTGAGTATTAATGCATATATATATATATATATATATTTTTTTTTTTTTGCACAGAGTCACTTTAATTAATAATAAGTTGTAACAAGAAAGGTGTGGGGCCCCCAGGCCCTATATACTCTGAACAGCAGTATACAGGCAGTGCAAACAAGACAGGGACTGTAGGTTTGTTGTTAAGTAGAATCTGTTTGTCATTTTGAACTGGTACATTTTTAACGTGTTTAGCTCCAGCCAAAAAATCTATTTTAAGCTTTTTGGAAAACATAGGGAAGGGTTATCACCCCTGTGACATTTGTTTTGCTGTCTGTGCTCCTCTTCACAAGATTTCACCTCACTTTCTGTCCCAATAACAAATGTTTTTTGAAAATTTGGGGTTTTTAGTGAAACAAGGATTGGAAAGCATCAGTGGAAAGGAGAAATGTTTTTCCCTTATTAACTCTTACAGGAGAGAATTTCCCTTCCTAGGGGTAGACTTCATCTCACTTCCTGTTGTCTCCTTCCGTTTGCAAGTAGGAGTCGTTTGTAAGTTTAATGTTTGAAAGTAGGGGCCTGCCCTATATACTCAGCAGAAATTTGGGCATTAGGTGTTGTGGTGGCCTCAACACTGTAAGCCCTCACAGGGCCCTGCTGTGAAATATTAGATCAAGAATTGTAATTACATGCCCCTGTTGAACAGGGCCAGAAAAATTAGGCCTTAGGCACTGGTGCTGGTGCCACAACACTGCAACCCCTCTCAGATACTCTAGATGGAGCGCAGGAACGAGCCCTGCTGCAAAGTATTGCATTCAAAAATTGTAATTACACGCCCCTGTTAAACAGGGGCAGAAAAATTGAGCCTTAGGCATTGGTGGCAGCGCCCAGAACCAAAAATGTTCTTACAAGCTATCAGCATGATCATTGAGGAGGAAGAGGATAATTACTCAGGATAGTCACTCAGCATAGGCAGTCTTTGAAGGGATCTGAGATTTCAAAAAAATTATTCGGTTACATCAGCATCAGGTGCTTGGTAGCTGGTGGTGATCCAAGATTGATTAATTTTTATGAAGGTCAGTCGATCGACCAAGTCGGTGGACAGACGCACCCTGTGATCAGTTACAAAGCCTCCAGCAGCACTGAATGTGCGTTTCGAAAGAACGCTGAATGCAGGACAGGCCAGTAGCTCAATTGCATAATATGCAAGCTCTGGCCAGTGATCCATCCTCAAGACCCAGTAACCCAGAGGATTTTCGGTGGGAAAGGTGCTCCTTCTTTGACTGACCGAAGCCTCAGCAACACGTTGTCCAGAAACAGGAGTTTGTAACCTCCCAGTCTCTGGGAACGCGTTGCACAGACCTTTCTGCAAGGCCTCCTGCAAGATGTTTCATCCTCTGCTCCTTCTGCAACGGCAAGATAAGGTCTGCAACCTTACCCTTGTAACGTGGATCAAGGAGGGTTGCCAGCCAGTATTGGTCCTTCTCCTTGATACCACAAATACAAGCATCCTTACGCAGGCTTTGCAGGATCAGGGAGGCCATGCAGCGTAGGTTTGCTGAGGCATTCGGTCCGGAGTCCTCTGGGTCACTAAGGACGACATGATCCGCAGCCACTTCCTCCCAACCATGTACAAGTCCATGTGTTTCTTGGGATTTCTTGATCCCTTAAAGACTGCTGCTGAGGCTGAGTGCCAGGCTCCACCTCCATACTGACACAATCTTCCTCCTCCTCCTCCTCCTCTTCCTGTGTGATCGGCGGGCACGCAGGAACACTGTTTGGATAAAGCGGGCCTTGAGAGCTAAGGAATTCCTCCTCTTCCTGCCTCTGTTCTGCCTCAAGTGACCTGTCCATTATTCCACGCAGCATGTGCTCCAACAGGTGGACAAGGGGGACAGTTTCACTGATGCATGCACTGTCACTGCTCACCATCCTTGTGGCCTCCTCAAATGGTGACAGGACAGTGCATGCATCCCTGATCGTGGCCCACTGGCGTGGGGGAAAAAAACAAGCTCCCCTGACCCTGTCCTGGTGCCATAGTCACACAGGTACTCATTGATGGACCTCTGCTGCGTGTGCAGCCGCTGCAGCATGGCCAACGTTGAGTTCCACCCGGTGGGCATGTCACAGATTAGGCGGTTCTTGGGCAGGTTAAACTCCTTTTGGAGGTCCACCAGCTGAGCACTGGCATTATATGACCGGCGGAAATGCACACAGACTTTCCTGGCCTGCCTCAGGATATCCTGTAAGCCCGGGTACCTGCCCAAGAACCGCTGCACCACCAAGTTAAGGACGTGAGCCAAACAGGGCACATGGGTCAGTTGTCCCTGTCGGAGGGCGGAAAGGAGGTTGGTGCCATTGTCGCAAACCACCATTCCTGCCTTATGTTGGCGTGGCATCAACCATCTCTGAACCTGCCCCTGCAGAGCTGACAGAACCTCTGCCCCAGTGTGGCTCCTGTCCCCCAAGCACACCAGCTCAAGCACCGCATGGCATCTTTTGGCCTGCGTACTTGCATAGCCCCTTGAACGCCTACGGAGTACCGCTGGTTCCGAGGACAAAGCACAGGAAGAGGCCATGGAGGAAGATGAAGAGGAGGGGGTGGAGGAGAGAGGTGTGTCAGAATCATTAATAGTGGCATTTTGGAGGCGTGGTGGCGGAACAACCTCCAACACTACTGCACCTTGTCCTGCATCCTTCCCAGCTGCCAGCAGAGTCACCCAATGCACCGTGAACTTAGGTAACGTCTATGTCCATGCCTGCTGGACGATGAGTCAGTGGTAATATGCACCTTACCGCTGACCGCCCTGTCCAGTGAGGCATGGACATTGCCTTCCACATGCCGGTAGAGAGCCGGAATCACCTTCCGTGAGAAAAAGTGGCGTTTTGGTACCTGCCACTGAGGAACCGCACATTCCACAAACTCACGGAAGGGGGCAGAGTCTACCAACTGAAAAGGCAGCAGTTGAAGTGCTAGCAATTTTGCCAAGCTAGCATTCAACTGCTGGGCATGTGGATGGCTGGGAGCGAACTTCTTTCGGTGGTGCAGCAGCTGGGGCAGGGAAATTTGCCTGGTACAATCTGACGTGGGTGTACCAAAAGCAGATTGCCCACAAGTATTTGGCTGTGACACACCTAATTCTACACCTTCATTCCTCTCAGTGCAGGTCTCAGAGAGGACTGAAGGTATAGTGGGGTTGGAGATCTCAGCTGATGAGGAGCAAGGAGAGGTCCTCTTTGTTCTTTGGTGCGGGTCTTTTAGACACGCTTGCCAACTAACTGCATGGCAGGTCAACATATGTCTGGTCAAGCATGTGGTACCCAAGCGGGAGATGTTTTGGCCACACGAGATACGCTTGAGACATATGTTGCAAATAGCAGCGGTGCCATCTGATGCACTCATCTCAAAAAAGGCCCACACCAAAGAACTTTT
>JBBDGP010003292.1:220000-250016 GCA_037952835.1 Lithobates septentrionalis | reverse complement strand
CACCTGATTGGCTTAAACGACAGGTGCCACTATCGGACGCCTATTAGGAGGAGAGGACGGGAGATGAGGATGGCAGGGAGACGCATGGAGGACCCCACTTGTCAGCGTCACCCGCTGCCCCACCAAGACAGGGTAAGTGCAGGGTAGACGCCAAGCGGGCGGGGGTCACACTGGGGGCATTCAAGGGCAGCATATGATGGGCACACTGGACTACGGGACGGGTGACAACGCTCATAATATTATATCCATGGAGGAGCAGTGTTTGTCACCCTAGACAGGGCTACAGGACAGGTGACAACACACACTGTACTATATCTATGTAGGAGCAATATTGTCACACTAGATAAAGTTCCAGAAGGGTGACAACACTCACGGGAATGTATCTATAGAGGAGCAGTGTTGTCACCCTAGACAGGGCTCCAGGATTGGTGATTATACTAGCTGCATCTATGGAGGTACAGCATTTGAAATTCAAAATCCGTAAATTTCTACATTCGTAAATTCGAAATTCGTAAATTCATAAATTTCAAATTGAATGAATTTTATAATTTCCGAATTTTCGAATCTCCAAATTTTTCGAATTTCTCATTTCAGAATTTTCGAATTTAAGAATTTATGAATGTTCGAATTTTCTAATTTAGTTTTTCGTATTTTCGTATTTCTGAATTTTCGTCATAACGAATGACTCGAAAAACGAAAAAAAAAACCAAAAAACGAATGAAACAAAAACAAACAAATTTTTCGGCAGTGCACATGTCTAGATTCGATCACCTTGTTTTTTGTTTTATTATTGCGAACTTAATGGAAAGTTGAAGACCATTGTAAAGGATAAAGGGACTCTGTTCCTGGAGTAAAAGAAAACCTCTGCATTGGAAAGGCTTTTTTGCAGTAAAAGCTGTAAGGATTTTTTTTTTCCTCTTTACAGCACATTATATACAGTTTTTATGGAATTGCTGCTTTCCTCTGGATCAACAACAGAACTAGTAATAAATGCTGAACTGACAATGACCTTAAGGATGAAACGCACATATCTGTTGCCGTACCGCAACACACGTTAACATAATGCGTGTAACAGCATGTTACAGTATCTCACAGAAGTGAGTACACCCCTCACATTTTTGTAAATATTTAATCTTTTCATGTGACAACACTGAAGAAATGACACTTTGCTACAATGTAAAGTAGTGAGTGTACAGCTTGTATAACAGTGTAAATTTGCTGTCCCCTCAAAATAACTCAACACACAGCCATTAATGTCTAAACCGCTGGCAACAAAAGTGAGTACACCCCTAAGTGAAAATGTCCAAATTGGGCCCAAAGTGTCAATATTTTGTGTGGCCACCATTATTTTCCAGCACTGCCTTAACCCTCTTGGGCATGGAGGTCACCAGAGCTTCACAGGTTGCCACTGGAGTCCTCTTCCACTCCTCCATGATGACATCACAGAGCTGGTGGATGTTAGAGACCTTGCGCTCCTCCACCTTCCGTTTGAGGATGTCCCACAGATGCTCAATAGGGTTTAGGTCTGGAGACATGCTTGGCCAGTCCATCACCTTTACCCTCAGCTTCTTTAGTAAGGCAGTGGTCGTCTTGGAGGTGTGTTTGGGGTCATTATCATGTTGGAATACTGCCCTGCGGCCCAGTCTCCGAGGGGAGGGGATCATGCTCTGCTTCAGTATGTCACAGTACATGTTGGCATTCATGGTTCCCTCAATGATCTGTAGCTCCCCAGTGCCGGCAGCACTCATGCAGCCCCAGACCATGACACTCCCACCACCATGCTTGACTGTAGGCAAGACACACTTGTCTTTGTACTCCTCACCTGGTTGTCACCACACACACTTGACACCATCTGAACCAAATAAGTTTATCTTGGTCTCATCAGACCACAGGACATGGTTCCAGTAATCCATGTCCTTAGTCTGCTTGTCTTCAGCAAACTGTCTGTGGGCTTTCTTGTGCATCATCTTTAGAAGAAGCTTCCTTCTGGGACGACAGCCATGCAGACCAATTTGATGCAGTGTGCGGCGTATGGTCTGAGCACTGACAGGCTGACCCCCCACCCCTACAACCTCTGCAGCAATGCTGGCAGCACTCATATGTCCATTTCCCAAAGACAACCTCTGGATATGACGCTGAGCATGTGCACTCAACTGCTTTGGTTGACCATGGCGAGGCCTGTTCTGAGTGGAACCTGTCCTGTTAAACCGCTGTATGGTCTTGGCCACCATGCTGCAGCTCAGTTTCAGGGTCTTGGCAATCTTCTTATAGCCTAGGCCATCTTTATGTAGAGTAACAATTCTTTTTTTCAGATCCTCAGAGAGTTCTTTGCCATGAGGTGCCATGTTGAACTTCCAGTGACCAGTATAAGAGAGTGAGAGCGATAACACCAAATTTAACACACCTGCTCCCCATTCACACCTGAGACCTTGTAACACCAAATAGTCACATGACACCGGGGAGGGGAAATGGCTAATTGGCCCAATTTGGACATTTTCACTTAGGGGTGTACTCACTTTTGTTGCCAGCGGTTTAGACATTAATGGCTGAGTGTTGAGTTATTTTGAGGGGACAGCAAATTTACACTGTTATACAAGCTGTACACTCACTACTTTACATTGTAGACAAGTGTCATTTCTTCAGTGTTGTCACATGAAAAGATATAATAGAATATTTACAAAAATGTGAGGGGTGTACTTACTTGTGTGAGATACTGTATCTGCATGAGCGGATCACACCGTCATTCGTTATCAATGACACCCCAATGCACTGGGCAATGCATTTCAGGACAACACAGCACAGAGTAATGTGCTACTGTGTGTTGTGGTTCACTGCATTGCCAAAGATGGCACATCTTCATTTTTCTGGACATTTTGGTGCGTTGGCATCCCATTCCAAAAAGGGTGTTTTAAAGTGGATGTAAACCCATTCTCACCCTTTCTACTGCCATAGGGGTTATCTATAAGGATATACATGCCTCCTGCATGTATCTTTACCTGTCAAATGTCTCCACTCTGTCTGTTATGAGACCCGAAAAACTGCAGATTCTGTGGGCGGGTCTGTTGTCTGGAGCTCGGTGGGGGGAGTCGTGATGTCAGTAGACTCCCCGCCCACCTCTACACTCCCCTTGTCAACATGCATTTTCTTCTGTGTATTTCTTACATTGAACTTCTGCTATGATCACTAACATCCAGTCAAAAACCAGAAAAGTCACCACATGACTTCAGCGTGCCCATTCATGCTGAGGCGTGGAACAGCCAATCCTGGGAGAGCTGGAGAAGAAAGGAGGAGGGCATCTGAAGTACACAGAATGTCTCTCTTAGGCTCCTGCATGAGATATGTAAATCATCTGTCACTCACAGCAAGGGGGAGAAATGGACTCCCTATTTCTCTGTCTGTCAGTTTTTATCTCACTGAAAAAAGATAACAGCTGGATAAGATAAGATAAGTACCCAGAGCTGGATTAACTCTTCCTGGCAAGACTGGGCACAGATGACATGAAATCCTATACTGTACACAAGGTGCAAACCTTAATTTTAAAAAAAAAAATCAGGTTTACATCCACTTTAATGCAAATAAATTCACGAAATGTTTCAGAATTCCGGGGTCTGAATGAACTGAACAAGTCTCCTATGATGACTGTCAATAATACTGACACAAAGAGAGAGAGGCAAGGGGGGGAGGGAGAGAGAGACAAGGGAAAAGAGAGAGAGAGAAGAAAGAAGAGAGAGAAGGAGAGTGGGGCAGAGGGAAGGAGAAAGATAGAGAGAAATGAAAAGAAAGAAAAAAAATAGGAAAGGAAGATGGAGAGGGAGGGAGAGAAAGAGAGAATGAAGAAGAGAGAGGAAGAGGAAGGGAGAAAAAGTGTGGGGCAGAGGGAGAGAGAAAGATGAAGAGTGAAAAAAAAAACTGTATATATATATAATTTTAAGAGAGAGAGAGAGAAAGAAAGAAAGGAAGAAAGAAAGAAAGAAAGAAAGAAAGAAAGAAAGAAAGAAAGAAAGAAAGAAAGAAAGAAAGAAAGAAGCGTGAAAGAGAAATAAAGAAAGTAGGGGGGAGAGTGAAAGAAAAGAGGAAGAAAAGAAGGAAGGGGAGAGAGGAAGCAAAAAAGAGAGGGAAGAAAAATAAGTGGGGAGAGGAGTGGAAGAGAGATGAACAGAGGAAGTGAAAAATGTGAGGATGGAGGTAAGAAAAAATGAAGAAAAGGAGAGATAAGAAGGGGAGATAGAAAGAAAGTGGGAGCATGGGGAAGTTAGAGAGAGAGAAATGAGGGATGGAGAGAAAGAAAAAGAGAGAGAGGAAGGAAGAGAGAGAAAGGAAAGAAGAGATAGAGAAAAAGAGAGCGAGGGGGGGGGGGGCAGAGGAAAGGAGAGAGGAAGAGAATAAAGAAGAGAGAGGAAGAGAAAGGGAGAAAAGGAGAGTGGGGCAGAGGGAGAGAGGAAAGATGAAGAGTGAAAAAGATGTTATATATATATATATATATATATATATATATATATATATATATATATATATATATATATATATATATTATGGTATATAGTATAGTATATAGTATAGTATATACATACAGTATTTAGAGAGAGAAAGAAATAAAGAAGGTAGAGAGAGAAAGAAAGAGAAGAGGAAGGAAGGAAGGAAGGAAGGAAGGAAGGAAGGAAGGGAGGAAGGGAGGAAGGGAGGGAGGGAGGGAGGGGGGAGAGGGAGCAAAAAAAAAGAAAGGAGAAAAATAAGTGGAGTGGAAGATAGAAAGTCTGTTAGAGAGAGAGAGATGAAAAGAGATGAAAAGAGGAAGGAGGAAGTGAAAAATGAGAGGATGGAGGTGAGAAAGAAAGTGGGATGGCTGGAAAGATAGCGAGAAAGAAAGGAGGGAAGGAGAGATAAAGAGTGTGACAGAGGAAAAGAGAGAGGGAGGGATAGAAGAAAAGAGAGAGGGAGGGATAGAAGAAAAGAGAGAGGGAGAGATAGAAGAAAGAGAGAGGGAGAGATAGAGGAAATGAGAGAGGGAGGGATAGAAGAAAAGAGAGAGGGAGGGATAGAAGAAAAGAGAGAGGGAGGGATAGAAGAAAGAGAGAGGGAGAGATAGAGGAAAAGAGAGAGGGAGAGATAGAGGAAATGAGAGAGGGAGGGATAGAAGAAAAGAGAGAGGGAGGGATAGAAGAAAAGAGAGAGGGAGGGATAGAGAAAGAGAGAGGGAGAGATAGAGGAAATGAGAGAGGGAGGGATAGAAGAAAAGAGAGAGGGAGGGATAGAAGAAAAGAGAGAGGGAGGGATAGAAGAAAAGAGAGAGGGAGGGATAGAGGAAATGAGAGAGGGAGGGATAGAATAAAGAGAGAGGAGGGATAGAAGAAAAGCGAGAGGGAGGGATAGAAGAAAAGAGAGAGGGAGGGATAGAGGAAAAGAGAGAGGGAGGGATAGAGGTAAATAGAGAGGGAGGGATAGAAGAAAAGAGAGAGGGAGAGATAGAGGAAAGAGAGAGGGAGAGATAGAGGAAAAGAGAGAGGGAGAGATAGAGGAAATGAGAGAGGAAGAGATAGAGGAAAAGAGAGAGGGAGGAAAAGAGAGAGGGAGAGAGAGAGGAAAAAAGAGAGGGAGAGATAGAGGTAAGAGAGAGGGAGAGAGAGAGGAAAGAGAGAGAGGGAGAGAGAGGAAAGAGAGAGGGAGAGAAAGAGGAAAATAGAGAGGATAGAGAGAGGGAAAGAGAGAGGAGAGAATAAAGAAGAGTGAGGAAGAGAAAGGGAGAGAGAGTGGGGGAATGAAAGAGAGAGAGACATGAAGAGTGAAAAAGATATACAGTATATATATATAGCGAGAGAGAGAGAATGAGACAGAGGGAAAGAGAAAGAAAGTGGAAAACGAAAGGCGGGATAGAGAGAAAGAAAAAGAGAGAGAGAAACTATGAAGACTAGAGACATTATTGACAATCTTGCCACTTTTGGACCTCCTATGATTGGCTCTCTATCAGAAGGGGTTCCATGGATTGAAGCTCTACTGGAAGCCGACTCTACTGGAACCTTCTGGAATGTACAATGTCCCCATCGAGTGTAAATATCACCAATGAGAACCTGTAACAAAAAGGTTGCTTATTAAATTCGGATTGTTCTGTCAGCTGACGGGAAGAGATAAGGGAATTAAACACACAGCACACGGGGTTGGGTCCTCTTGTCCGCAGGAGCTAACAGTCTACCCTGATAAGCAGATTCATAGTGACAGCTGGCATTAATGTCAGACTGTTAGGAGCCTTTGTTTGGTGCAGATACGTGTCACTTTCACCATAAGGTCGTCCGTGGCTTATACATCGATCATCTGCAAATTAAATCGTCCTTCTTATTTGGATGGCGCTTATCCTTCGCAAATACTGTGGGAATTTCCGAATATTTCGGTTCCCATAGTTCATGGGGCTCGCTAAGGAGATCATTTATGGTTTTCATCATTTATGAACACATTGACTGTATGTCATAATTAGGGATGAGCAGATCTGCCCAGGTTCTATTCCTAGGCCAGTTTCATAAAATATCCTCAGAATTCAGGAAAATTCCCCAAAACCCATTGATGTCTTTGTGGGGGGATGGGGGGGGGACTTTAATATTCTATTCACTCCTTTTTTGGGGTTAATAAACAAACTACTGCCAAAAAAGCGGCATAGGAAGACAGGCATTACCATGGGGACATCCACCAATGGCATAATTAAAAAGTTGAAATAAAAAATAAATGTAAAACAGGGAGAGGGCCTTTTCATGTGGCTTTGAGGGTTTAATAAAAAAAAATAAAAAAATAAAAAAATGTAAAGCAAGGAGAGAGGGCCTTTTTATGTAGCTTCATGTGCTAGATTAAAACATTGACAAGATTAAAACATTTAAATAAAAAAAATGTATGTGAAGCAGAGAAAGGGCTTTTAAAGAGGCTTCATGGGCTATATTAAAAAATGTAAATAGAAATAAAAACATTATTGTAAAGCAGAGAGAGGGCTTTTCACGTGGCTTCATGGGTTAAATTGAAAAAATTTACAAAATTTAATTTTTTTTTAATTAAAATAAAAACATTAATGTAAAACAGGGAGAGGGGCTTTTCATGTGAATACATGAGCTAAATTAAAAAATTGCAAAATAAAAAATTAAAGGAAAAACAATAATGTAAAGCAGGGAGAGCCCCCTTTTTTTATGGAGCTTTGGCAAAATTACAAATTTATCAAGATTAAATAATTAAAATGGAAGTTAAAAAAAAATATGTACAGCAAGGAGAGGGATTTTCATGTGGCTTTATTGGCTACATTGAAAAATTGTCAAAATTAAAACAATAAAATTAAAATAAAAACATTAATGTATAACAGGGAGAGGGACTTTTCATGTGGCTTCATGGACTAAATGAAAACATTGGCAAAATGAAAAGATTAAAATAGAATTAAAAAAATAATAATGTAAAACAGGGGAGGACCTGGGAGTTGAAAAAAAGCTGTCTGTGGTGTTACAGAACAGCACAATGTTCACAGACAGCCTCAGCGAAGAAGAGGACGTATTAGTAAAGCTGGCCAATCACTAGTAGAATTTAGATAGAATTTTTTGGTTTTAAGAACATTTGTACAATTTTTTACTCATTAGTGTGGTCAAATTGCCATTTATTTTTAACTGCAGTGATGAGAAAATTTGAAGGAAAAGTATGGAAATTTTTTTTGGGAAAGAACAGCTTTCTAACAGTAAATGTGTTTTTTCTTTTGTAAAGACCTATCACTCCAAAATCGATTGTACACTATATTGCCAAAAGTATTGTGACGGCTGCCTTTACACACACATGAACTTTAATGGCATCCCAGTCTTAGTCCGTAGGGTTCAATATTAAGTTGGCCCACCCTTTGCAGCTATAACAGCTTCAACTCTTCTGGGAAGGATGTCCACAAGGTTTAGGAGTGTGTCTATGGCAGTGGTTCTCAACTCCAGTCCTCGGGACCCACCAACAGGCAGATTTTAAGTATTACCCTGGGGAGTTGCAGACTAGAATACTGCAATCACTGAGCAGCAAGTGATTTCACCTGTGATCTATTTCAGCTATCTTTCAAACCTGGCCTGTTGGTGGGTCCTGAGGACTGGAGTTGAGAACCACTGGTCTATGGGAATGTTCGACCATTCTTCCAGAAGCGCATTTGTGAGGTCAGGCACTGATGTGGACGAGAAGGCCTGGCTTGCAGTGTCTGTTCTAATTCATCCCAAAGGTGTTCTGTCGGGATGAGGTCAGGCTCTGTAAAGGCCAGTCAAGCTCCTCCACCCAAAACTCTCTCATCCATGTCTTTATGGACCTTGCTTTGTGCATTGGTGCGCAGTCATGTTGGAACAGGAAGGGGCCATCCCCAAACTGTTCCCACAAAGTTGGGAGCATGAAATTGTCCAAAATGTCTTGGTATGCTGATGCCTTAAGAGTTCCCTTCACTGGAACTAAGAGGCCAAGCCCCTCTCCACCAAATGATTTGGACCAGTGCACAAAGCAAGGTCTATAAAGACATGGATTAGTGAGTTTTGGGGTGGAGGAACTTGACTGGCCTACACAGAGTCCTGACCTCAACCCAATGGAACTCCTTTGGGATGAATTAGAGCGGAGACTGCGAGCCAGGCCTTCTCGTCCAACATCAGTGCCTGACCTCACAAATACCCTTCTGGAAGAATGGTCAAACATTCCCATAGACACACTCTTAAACCTTGTGGATGGCCTTCCCAGAAGAGTTGAAGCTGTTATAGCTGCAAAGGGTGGGCAAACTCAATATTGAACCCTACGGACTAAGACTGGGATGCCATTAAAGTTCATGTGCGTGTAAAGTAAGTATGTAAGTGTACTGAGAATTTTTTCTACGGATGTTCGTATGAACAATAATTTATGGCCAGCAAAATGGTGTAAGAAAACTGGCTGCTCATCACCATGGAGGAAAGGTAGAAGGTTTAGTCATCCAGTCAACTATTTGCTGGTTGTGCTGTGACTACATTGGACATCCACTTTGGGTAAAGAAAGGGCACATGGGTCCTACCTACAGTTTTTGCGGCCCTACCACAGCTATGTCTTGCAGGACCTGCTGGCAGTGCTGTATTTAGGCCTAGGCCGACATCGCTCGTCTCCCTGGCCCGGGGCGGGGTTTGTCTGATGACAGGAGGAGGAGGAGGAGGAGAGAGAGAGAGAGAGAGAGAGAGAGAGAGAGAGAGAGAGAGAGAGAGAGAGAGAGAGAGAGAGAGAGAGAGAGAGAGAGAGAGAGAGAGAGAGAGAGAGAGAGAGAGAGAGAGAGAGAGAGAGAGAGAGAAGCACGAGGGGAACCCCCTAGCCAGGACAGCAGGTAAAATCGAGTAAATTACTATTACTCTTGTAATGTGCATGTGCCAAGCAGCCAATCTGTGCTCAATATGGAAATGAATATACAGATATTGCAATAAAGTGATCCATGCTACAAACTCACTCAACAGCCCACCTTCAGTGAAAGTTCATGTACTGCAAAATTTGCAGTACATGAACTTTCACTAAAGGTGGACTGTTTAATGAGTTTGTAGCATGGATCACTTTATTGCAATATCATGATCTGTATATTAATGACTTTCACTGAATGTGGACTGTTTAACCACTTGAGCCCCGGACCATTATGCTGCCTAAGGACCAGAGGTCTTTTTCCAATTTGGCACTGCGTCGCTTTAACTGCTAATTGCGTGGTCATGCAATGCTGTACCCAAACGAAATTTGCGTCCTTTTCTTCCCACAAATAGAGCTTTCTTTTGATGGTATTTGATCACCTCTGCGGTTTTTATTTTTTGCGCTATAAATGGAAAAAGACCGAAAATTTTGAAAAAAAAATGATATTTTCTACTTTTTGTTATAAAAAAAATCCAATAAACTCAATTTTAGTCATACATTTAGGCCAAAATGTATTCGGCCACATGTTTTTGGTAAAAAAAATGTCAATAAGCGTATATTTATTGGTTTGCGCAAAAGTTATAGCGTCTACAAACTAGGGTACATTTTCTGTAATTTACACAGCTTTTAGTTTATGACTGCCTATGTCATTTCTTGAGGTGCTAAAATGGCAGGGCAGTACAAAACCCCCCCAAATGACCCCATTGTGGAAAGTAGACACCCCAAGGAAATTGCTGAGAGGCATGTTGAACCCATTGAATATTTATTTTTTTTGTCCCAAGTGATTGAATAATGACAAAAAAAAAAAAAAAATATTTACAAAAAGTTGTCACTAAATGATATATTGCTCACACAGGCCATGGGCCTATGTGAAATTGCACCCCAAAATACATTCTGCTGCTTCTCCTGAATATGGGGATACCACATGTGTTGGACTTTTTGGGAGCCTAGCCGCGTACGGGGCCCCGAAATCCAATCACCGCCTTCAGGATTTCTAAGGGCGTAAATTTATGATTTCACTCTTTACTGCCTATCACAGTTTCGGAGGCCATGGAATGCCCAGGTGGCACAAAACCCCCCAAAATGACCCCATTTTGGAAAGTAGACACCCCAAGCTATTTCCAGAGAGGCATATTGAGTCCATGGAATATTTTATATTTTGACACAAGTTGCGGGAAAGTGACACATTTTTTTTTTTTTTTTTTGCACAAAGTTGTCACTAAATGATATATTGCTCACACAGGCCATGGGCATATGTGGAATTGCACCCCAAAATACATTTAGCTACTTCTCCTGAGTACGGGGATACCACATGTGTGGGGCTTTTTGGGAGCCTAGCCGTGTACGGGACCCCGAAAACCAATCACCGCCTTCAGGATTTCTAAGGGTGAAAATTTTTGATTTCACTCTTCACTGCCTATCACAGTTTCGGAGGCCATGGAATGCCCAGGTGGCACAAAACCCCCCCAAATGACCCCATTTTGGAAAGTAGACACCCCAAGCTATTTGCTGAGAGGCATGGTGAGTATTTTGCAGCTCTCATTTGTTTTTGAAAATGAAGAAAGACAAGAAAAAACTTTTTTTTTTTTCTTTTTTCAATTTTCAAAACTTTGTGACAAAAAGTGAGGTCTGCAAAATACTCACTATACCTCTCATCAAATAGCTTGGGGTGTCTACTTTCCAAAATGGGGTCATTTGGGGGGGGTTTGTGCCACCTGGGCATTCCATGGTCTCCGAAACTGTGATAAGCAGTCAAGAGAGAAATCAAAAATTCACGCCCTTAGAAAGCCTGAAGGCGGTGCTTGGTTTTCGGGGTTCCGTACGCGGCTAGGCTCCCAAAAAGTCTCACACATGTGGTATCCCCGTACTCAGGAGAAGCAGCAGAATGTATTTTGGGGTATAATTTCACATATTCCCATAGCATGTTTGAGCAATATATCATTTAGTGACAATTTTGTGCAAAAAAAAAAAAAATTGTCTCTTTCCCGCAACTTGTGTCGCAATATAAAATATTCCATGGACTCGACATGCCTCTCAGCAAATAGCTTAGGGTGTCTACTTTCCAAAATGGGGTCATTTGGGGGGGTTTTGAACTGTCCTGGCATTTTATGCACAACATTTAGAAGCTTATGTCACACATCACCCACTCTTCTAACCACTTGAAGACAAAGCCCTTTCTGACACTTATTGTTTACATGAAAAAGTTTTTTTTTTTTGCAAGAAAATTACTTTGAACCCCCAAACATTATATATTTTTTTAAAGCAAATGCCCTACAGATTAAAATGGTGGGTGTTTCATTTTTTTTTTCACACAGTATTTGCGCAGCGATTTTTCAAACGCATTTTTTGGGGAAAAAACACACTTTTTTAAATTTTAATGCACTAAAACACACTATATTGCCCAAATGTTTGATGAAATAAAAAAGATGATCTTAGGCCGAGTACATGGATACCAAACATGACATGCTTTACAATTGCGCACAAACGTGCAGTGGCAACAAAATTAAATACATTTTTAAAAGCCTTTAAAAGCCTTTACAGGTTACCACTTTAGATTTACAGAGGAGGTCTACTGCAAAAATTACTGCCCTCGATCTAACCTTCGCGGTGATACCTCACATGCATGGTGCAATTGCTGTTTACGTTTGACGACAGACCGCCGCTTGCGTTCGCCTTAGTGCGAGAGCAGGGGGCGACAGGGGTGCTTTTTTTTTTTTTTTTTTTTTCTTTATTATTTTTTTGCTTTTTTATCTTATTTTTAAACTAATCCTTTCATTTTTATTTTTTTTTAATCATTTTTATTGTTATCTCGGGGAATGTAAATATCCCCTATGATAGCAATAGGTAGTGACAGGTACTTTTTTTTGAAAAAATTGGGGTCTATTAGACCCTAGATCTCTCCTCTGCCCTCAAAGCATCTGACCACACCAAGATCGGTGTGATAAAATGCTTCCCCAATTTCCCAATGGCGCTATTTACATCCAGCGAAATCTAAGTCATAAAATGCTCGTAGCTTCCGGTTTCTTAGGCCATAGAGATGTTTGGAGCCACTCTGGTCTCTGATCAGCTCTATGGTCAGCTGGCTGAATCACCGGCTGCATTTTCAGGTTCCCTGTTGAGACAGGAGAGCCAGAGAAAAACACGGAAGACGGTGGGGGGGGGGGCATTCCCTCCCACGGCTTGTAAAAGCAGTCTAGAGGCTAATTAGCCGCTAGGATTGCTTTTACATGAAAGCCGACCGCTGGCTGAAAAGAATGATACCAAGATGATACCTAAACCTGCAGGCATCATTCTGGTATAACCACTCAAAGTTGTGAATGGCGTACCTGAAGACAAAAAAATGGTTAACAATAAAGCACAGTAAACGGTAAAGTATAAAAAATTGCATACCTGAAAAGCAAACATGATAAAACATAATAACAATAAAACATTGCAGAATAGAATACAGTAAAAAAGAGCAGAACAATAGAGAGAATAGAGAGAGAGAGAACAATAAAACGACAACTATTTTTTTTTATTTTATATATATATATATATATTTTTTTTTTTTTTTACACTTTTTTTGTAACTAACTTTTATAACTGTAACCGGTTCCAGATTCGGGTCTCTCAAAATGCGATGGCATCTTGGGAGACCCTGTGAAAGTGTGCCTAGTCTGTGCAATGCTGTACCCTACGCTAATACTCAACTAGTGCATGGTAGCGTTCAAAACATTCACCAATGCAAAGACCAGGATTGTCAGGACAGGAGGGACAATAATAGCGGGTGTCACGCCTATATCCGCGCTTGCTGCAGACACAATATCTTTTTTGGGGGCGTTCGCTGGGTAGGGGTACTCGGGAGGACATAAAGAAAATGCCTCTCATGCAGCCGACTGCATTTGGTTGGGGATGTGAATGGGGGAAGTACGGGCGCTGCAGAAGCGGTGGGTTCCCAATTAGGATTGGCGAATGCAGTAGGAAGGGCACTATGGGCACGACGGGCCTGTGTTTGTCTTTTTGGTGGCAGCGGGACACTACTTGTGCTTGCCACCTCACCAGCTTGAACTGCACTTATGGGACTCGCCACGTCACCAAGTGTTACTGCAGTGCTGGTTTGACTACGACCGGGGTGTACTAGGCCGCTGGCGCTTGCCAGTTCACCAAAACGCTACCAAAAAATCTGTTGGCGATCGCAGGGATCAGGCCTGACTCTGCGAACGCTGCAGTTATGCGTTTTAGTCTTTTGTAAGTGACAGTGATCGATCGATACTGCACTTGGGTGGGCTGGGCTGGGCCGGGCGGAGGGGCAAAACGCAGGTGCTAGCAGGTATCTGGGCTGATTCCGCTAACACTGCGTTTTTGGGAACCCTAAACTGCTGGGGACACTAGTATAGATCTGATCGGATCAGATATTGATCCGTTCAGATACTATACCACTAAGGGAGGCGTATGCTGCGTGCGTGGGTGTTGGCGGTACTGGCGCTAACCTGACCCTGCCTGGGGCTGGTGCTTGCCAGTTCACCAAAATACTACCAAAAAAACTGTTAGCGATCACAGGGATCAGGCCTGACTCTGCGAACGCTGCAGTTATGCGTTTAGTGTTTTGTAAGTGACAGTGATCGATCGATACTGCACTTGGGTGGGCTGGGCTGGGCTGGGCCGGGCGGAGGGGCAAAACGCAGGTGCTAGCAGGTATCTGGGCTGATCCCGCTAACACTGCGTTTTTGGGAACCCTAAACTGCTGGGGACGCTAGTATAGATCTGATCGGATCAGATATTGATGCGTTCAGATACTATACCACTAAGGGAGGTGTATGCTGCGTGCGTGGGTGTTAGCGGTACTGGCGCTAATCTGACGCTGCCTGGGGCGACGCATATCACCGCCGGGCGATCAGGGGGCTAAACCTTTATTCGGTAATAAACGGCGGGTGCCCTGACACTATAAAAAATAAACAAACTAACCAGCGTCAACCGTAACGGTTATACGGTGATCAGTGGTGAAAGGGTTAACTAGGGGGCAATCAAGGGGTTAAAACATTTATTCGGTAGTATATGGGGGTCCCTGACGCTATAAAACGCTGACGGCGAACCTAAATATTTACATCCCTAACTAGCGTCACCAGCGACACTAATACAGCGATCAGAAAAATGATCGCTTAGTGACACTGGTGACAGGGGGTGATCAAGGGGTTAAAACTTTATTAGGGGGGGTTAGGGGGGTACCCTAGACCTAAAGGGGGGTAATAGTATCTGTCCCAACACTGTAACTGTCACAAACTGACACCTAGCAGTAATCAGAAAAAAAAAACAAAAAAAAAAAAAACTGCTGGTGTCAGTTTGTGACGGGGGGGGGGGTGATTGGGGGGGATCGGGGGGCGATCGGGGGGGGGGATCGGGGTGTTTTGTGTGCCTGGCATGTTCTACTGTGTGTGTGTGTGTTGGTGCACTCACATTGATCTTCGCTCCTCGGGCCGGAACGGAAATTACCGAGCCGAGGAGAGATGACATCATTTCCTTTGCTGCTGTTTAGCATACAGCAGCAAAGGAATGATTCGATTGGCCGGCGGCGATCGCGAGGGGGGGGCCACGAACGGATGGTCTCCCCCTCACCACCGATCGCCGCTGGACAAACGGCGACCGCCTCGGGCACCGGGGGGGGGTCCGATCGGACCCCCCACCCGCGGAAGGCAAATCACGTACCCTGTACGTGATTTTGCCTGTCCGTGCCACTTTGCCGACGTACATCGGCGTGAGGCGGTCGTCAAGTGGTTAATGAGTTTGTTTTGATTTCAGCAATGTGCAAAGTGCTCCATGCATGCTGAAATCAATGCAAACTCATTAAAGAGGTTGAGGCTGCACTGATTGAATAGGCGGCACTCTTAAGCTGCACTGATAAGGCACCACTGATATGCTACAGTAATGGGCACCGATAAGGCTGCACTGATGGCCACTGATAACCTGCACTGATGAGACTGCATTGATGGGCACTGATGAAGCTGCATTGACGGGCACTGGTGAAGCTGCACTGATGGGTACTGGTGAGGCTGTGCTGATGGGTACTGGCGAGACTGCCCTGATGGGCACTGGTGAGGCTGCATTGATGGGCACTGCTGAGGCTGCATTGATGGGCACCGGTGAGGCTGTGCTGATGGGTACCAATGAGGCTCCATTGATGGGCACCGGTGAGGCTGCATTGATGGGCAGCAGTGAGGCTGCGCTGATGAGCACCGGTGAGGCTACATTGATAGGCACCGGTGAGGCTGTATTCATGGGTACTGATGAGGCTGCATTGATGGGTACTGAGGAGGCTGCATTGAAGGGCAGTGATGCGGCTACACTTGGTACCCACTTTTATTGTAGAGAGAGGAAGGGGTGTGGTTTACAGATGACAGGGCGGGTCTTAAACTGAAAGGCATGTGACCTTGACAAGAAGAAGTGGGTCATATTTGAATTAGGGGTGCAATGCTTTTAGTCAGGCCTAGGGCAGCAAAAAAAACTAAATACACCACTGCCTGCTGGGCCCCTACTACACCTTGCTCAGAACCTCTGCCTCTCTGTTTAGACCTGTCTCTCTTTTTTGGATTTTTGTGGAAGGTGAATAGTATGCCTTTTACTGAAGCTATGGCGGTAGAGGGCCCAATGAACAGTGGATATAAAAATAATTTCAATGTTTATTTATAGCAGTACATGATACAAAAAGGCTTAAAGAGTTAAAAAAGCATATATATAACACATAACAAAGAGGAACATATATAGTATAGTGAGCTCCTGTGCGTCAACGCGTTTCGCTGTCTAGCTTCATCGGGACTCACTCAGGGATTGTTGGAGAAAAAAAGGTCTCACTCTCTAGAATAAAACACATAGATAAGATTTCATAAAGTATTCCTCCACTGTTCATTGTGCCCTTAAAGTCTGACCTTTGGGCTACTTTTTGTGCCCTTTTTCTCTTCTATACCAAACTTTCATACGGATGTGGCCATAGGAGTGTTTTTCCTGCAGTTTCACAGTATAGAGTTATAAAGCACAGTAAAGAGCTGTATAGCGCACACTGTATAGCATGGCCTAGTATTGTACAGCAGTGTACTGCACAATATGACACTATATATCACAGTATAGCATTGTATAGCACAGTATAGAACTGTATAGCACAATATAGAACATTAAAGCACTGTAAAACATAGTATATCACTGTACAGCACAGTATAGCATTGTATAGTGCTTTATAGAACAGTATAGAACTATATAACACATTAAAGCACTGTATAGCACCGTAAAGCACAGTATAGCGCTATATAGTACTGTATAGAACAATACTGCGCTGTATAGCACAGTATAGAAGTGTACAGAACTGTACAGTACTGTATAGCACAGTGATAGTGACAACCACACCAAACTCATCAAACCATGTCTTTATGGAGCTGGCTTTGTGCATAAGGGCACAGTCCTCCTAAAACAGAAAAGTGAGGCCGGGAACGGAAAGAAAAGAAGAAAGTAGTGCAGGGCCGGGCATGACAGTGTGCAAGGGGAGACAACAAAGGGTTAACAAAATGGTGAAACAAGAAAGTGTAACAGGAAGGGGTTGGATTGGTTTGAGAAAGACTGAAGGGGTGGAACATTATTTAAGGAGGCGGCGGGGACTTCCGGGCAGCAGAAGAAGGGATAGAGAGGAGGAATGGGTTTCCCACCCTCCCTCCCTGTGTTGTTGTCTTGTTCGTTTTGTCTGTCTGTTTTCATTTCAGGTTCAGTGGAAATCGGTTCGTCATAGCAGTGGAGTAACGGGGGTGTTTTTGGTCTTTGATGGTGTCAGAAAACATACAAGTGGAAGTGTTGGGGGGCTCATCGGTAGTAGGTTCCCCTCTGGTGTATTCCAGTTAGAACGGTTAGCTGGAATACGGTAATGGTTGCACTGCGGGAAGGGGGTTGTCTCCGAGCTGGTGGTATGGCTGGAGGCCTATCATGGAAAATGGTCCCGCAGTGTAATGGTGGAAGAAGTGTGAAGTTTGGTGTGCCGTCAAAGACCAACAGAGTGAAAAGTTACAGATGTTATGTTTAAAAGTTTTGAGTTATTGATATTTTGTTAATAAAAGGCTGCTATGGCCAATTGTACCACAAATTCAGGTGTGGTCTCGTTAATTTAGAATGGTAAGAGGGGTTGGTGGAATATGAGTGGTTGGGCAGTCTAATGCCCCGTACACACGACTGGATTTTCCAACAACAAATGTTGGATGTAAGCTTGTTGGCTGAAAGTCTGACCGTGTGTATGCCCCATCGAACATTTGTTGGCGGACTTTCCACCGACAAATGTTGGCTAGCAGGTTCTCAAATTTTCCGCCAACAAAACTTTGTTGTCGGAATTTCTGATCGAAAAGTTCACGCATTCTCAGAATCAAGCAGAAGGAGCCGCATTGGCTATCGAACTTCCTCTTTCTTGGCTCGTCGTACGTCTTGTACGTCACCACGTTCCCACGTTCGTAATTGTTGCCCAACATTTGTGTGACCGTGTGTATGCAAGACAAGTTGGATCCAACAACCTTCGAACAAAATTCCACGGTTTTGTTTTTTGGAAAGTCCGATCGTGTGTACGGGGCATAAGAGGGTTGGGGACTTATGGACTACACTGGTCAAGGGTCTTCACCAAACTGGTGCCACACTGTTGGAAGCTCAAATTTCTACAATGTCTTTGTATGCTGTAAGCTATAATAAACAGTAACCTGGAAACACCTAAACTACTTCATTTGAAGGGTTGTCCACATTCCTTAGGCCATATAGTGTACCTATAATGTCACTTTTGGGGGATTGGACCTTCAGGTTTTTTAATGACTGTGGGTAGCCATGGTCCTGTTAGGGCCATAAGCAGGTCATTTTAGGGCCTCATGCACACTGGACGTTATAAAAAAAAACCCAGCAGCATTAGCTGTAGAAAGATGTAGCTGCAGAATTAGTTTTTCAGTGTTTTTCAGTGTTTTTTCGCTTTTTTTAAACAAAATTTTACTCCCACAAAAGCTTATGGGTCAAAAACACTGATAAACGCCAAATAGCTGCGTTTTCTTGGCGTTTTTAGGCCTCATGCACACCGGACATTTTTACAGTTGCTGTTTTTGGCTTCAGACATTTTTTTCCGCAGTAAATAAACTCCCCAGCATGTTATCCTATGTTTTCATGCACACATAGGCTGTTATCAGCAGTTTTTGGCAGGGGGGCGTTTTCTAGCTGGAATAAACCCCAGAACTAGTGGGGTTTTGAGAGGAGTTTTTCAGCAAAAACGCTCCAACTCTGAAAAAAAAAAGCTGAAAACAGCCTCAAAACACGAAAAAAAAAACCTCTGAAAACCGTAGCTATTCTACGTTTATCAGCGTTTTTGAGCCATAAGCTTTTATGGGAGTATAGTTTTGCTAAAAAAAGCTAAAAAATGCTACAGCCAAAAAAACACTATAAAATGCTACTTTCAAAATGCTGAAAAACTCACTCTACAGCTACAGCTTTCTACAGCTAAAGTTCCTGTTTTTTTTTATAATGTCCAGTGTGCATGAGGCCTTAGGGTCTCATGCACACTAGACATTATAATAACGTTATAAAAACGCCAGTAGCTTGGCAGTGAGTTTTTCGAAGTTTTAATAATAGCGTTTTTTAGCGTTAGCGTTTGTAAGCGTTTTTTTGTTGTTGTTTAAATCAATGGGATCAAAAACTTTAAAAAACACCAGTGAACTGCGTTTTTGAGCGTTTATCGGCGTTTATCTGCGTTTTTTGACCTTTACAGCTGAAAAACTCCTCCCAGGACCCACTAGTTTTGGGTGTTATTTTACTTCCAAAAAACGCCTCAGCCAAAAACAGTCGATAACAGCCTATGTGTGCATGGACACATAGGATAACATGCTGAAGAGTTTATTGACTGTAGAAAAAAAAATGTCTGAAACCAAAAACAGCAGCTGTAAAAACGTTCAAAAACGTCCAGTGTGCATGAGGCCTAAGGGTTGCATTTCTTCTGACCACCAATGTAAGGGACATTTTCCCCAATGACCCCTGATGAGTTTGATTTAGTAAGGGTTCCCTGAGACCGAAAAGTTATTTTATGGATACATCTGGGATAAAAAGGTTGAGAAAGGCTGGAGTAGAGGTTCTTGCCTCTTGCCCACATGGACGCCCAGTGTCAGTAAACCAGCAGAGACACATTGAACTGGGATAGAGCACCAACGGTGTCATACTTACCATTTGCAGACAACAATAAGCAGTGCCTGAGGCAACAGCAAGCCACTAATCTCAGAGATCACTAGCCTAGGTCCTGGCGTGGTAAGTCTTGATGGAGGAATGTCCAATAGTTTCAGCTAGGAAAAGTATTGATGTGGGTTAGGTGCAGCGTGTACAGTGGGCAGAAAACACACAAAGTCTGATTTCGGCAGTAACGGTGCATTGTAGAACAGTTTTACAAGAACAACAGGCTCAGTGGAGATCACACTTGACCGGAGCCACTTACAACTGAGACAGAGGTGGACCCATGAGATGCAGAATGGAAGATGCCAACAGCGTCTGCCACCGAAGAGCGGAATGCGGCATGGCCTGGCCAATCCACACCCAAAAGGGAAGACATCCTGGAAAGTAGATGTAGTCCCTCCCCTGGCCCTACTCCTCTGGAACCTGTCCCTATCTCTAGTCCTGTCCTTGACAGACATAGTTACATAGTTACATAGTAGGCGAGATTGAAAAAAGATACAAGTCCATCAAGTCCAACCTATGTGTATGAGTATAGGCCAGTATTACATTGTATATCCCTGTATGTTGTGGTCGTTCAGGTGCTTATCTAATAGTTTTTTGAAACTATCAATGCCCCCCCCCGCTGAGACCACCGCCTGTGGAATAGAATTCCACATCCTTGCCGCTCTTGCAGTAAAGAACCCTCTATGTAGTTTAAGGTTAAACCTCTTTTCTTCTAAGTGGCCACGTGTCTTGTTAAACTCCCTTTCGCGGAAAAGTTTTATTCCTATTGTGGGGTCACCAGTACGGTATTTATAAATTGAAATCATATCCCCTCTCAAGCGTCTCTTCTCCAGAGAGAATAAGTTCAGTGCTCGCAACCTTTCCTCATAACTAATATTCTCCAGTCCCTTTATTAGCTTTGTTGCCCTTCTTTGTACTCGCTCCATTTCCGGTACATCCTTCCTGAGGACTGGTGCCCAGAACTGTGCAGCATACTCTAGGTGCGGCCGGACCAGAGTCTTGTAGAGCGGGAGAATTATCGTTTTATCTCTGGAGTTGATCCCCTTTTTATTTATTTTTTTTAACAAACAGGTGTGCTTTATTGTATCACATGGAAGAAGGTTACATAATACCTCTTAACATAATTCAGAACATTACATGACAGATAAGCATGAGCAATCGCATAGCAGTGTCATACATGTGCAGGAGGTGAAACATCAGTACATGTCAACATTCTAGACAAAACGATCACAGAGAAAAGTACCTCATGTATCCGGGGATTACCCCTCCCTCCCCCCCACATAGTACGTGAATCCACCGTGGCCCTCTAAGATGAGAGCCAAGGTGTCCACACTTTCTCAAATTTCCATGGACAACCTCGATTGATATATGTGATTCTGTACATAGGTATAACTGCCTCAATCTGTGCCTCCCAGGCCGACACGGTCGGGGGTGAGGGGTCTGTCCACTTCATCAGTATCTCCTTCTTGGCATAATAAAGTAGAAAGGAAATAAGCAATTTTAAGTGATAGGCTCTTTGTTCATTGTCATGAATCCCGAGAAGGGCCAACTCCGGAGTGATTGGTATGGATATTTGCAACCTGGAATTTATCTCTGCAAATATTGCACACCAATATGTTGCTATCAATGGGCATTCCCAGAACATGTGGAAAAAAGTTCCAATTTGACACTTACATTTGTTACACATAGGGTCTCTGTCAGGGAATATGCGATGGAGTCTCTGTGGGGTGTAATAAGTCCTATGTATAAATTTGACCTGGATTAACTTATCCCTGGATGCAATCACCAGTTTAGGGCCATTATCTAGACATTCCTCCCAATCCTCTCTGTCTAATGATGGAATGTCGGTGTGCCAGCTGTCCCATAGTTTTGCTATTTTAGGAGAGTCCCTACCCAGGAGTACAGCATACAAGGTGGAAAGGGGCTTAGAGACATCTCCAGACGCCAATAGTTCCTCAATGGGATCTGCCTGAAGCAAAGGTGTCTGAGGAAACTGAGCCCGTGCCGCATGTCTTAGTTGAAAACATCTAAACCTCATCCCTCTGGGCAGCTGGAATTTATTCATTATTTCCGTGATAGAGAGCAATTCCCCTCTGGGCATAATTTGTTCTATAGTTGTAATGCCTAACCTGGCCCAAAGCTGTGGGTCAGGCACAGTCCGGAAGTGTTTAAGAGCTGGATTTCCCCATAGCGGGTTCGCTGGCGATAACTGACCCGGAGAGAGGAATCTACGTCTTGCAGCCACCCACACCCTCCACGTTGCCCGAGTGGGTTCAGGAACTCGCGTATACGCACCCGGACCTCGATAAGGAAAGTTACGTAGATCAGTAAGGGAGCCCAAATAGTTTGCCTCAAGGCAGACTGCCGCATTCATTTTAGAGCCTTGAAACCACCAGTAAACCGACACCAACATAGCCGCCCAGTAGTAGACCTGAAAATTGGGGAGGGCTAATCCTCCAAAACAGGTAGGCAGCCACAAAGTGGAGCGCGCCAATCTGGGGTTCCCACCCCTCCAAATAAAGGTTCCCACCAGACCACCAACCTCCCTAAAAAATGAAGCAGGGACCCACACCGGGGAATTTCTAAAAACATAATTGAATTTAGGAAGCATCATCATCTTAATGAGGCCGATGCGTCCCAATAGATTTAAGGGCAAGTCAGCCCAGGCCAAACACTTCGCACGCAACATACTCACGATGAGGCTCAAATTTTTAATTATAAAGTCTGATGGGTTTTTCGTGATCACTATCCCTAAATATTTAAACTCCGTCACCCACTGTAGTGGGGAGGATGATGGCCCAGAGGCAGCTGCATCGTCCAGAGGGAACAGTACTGATTTGGTCCAGTTAATCTTTATACCAGATAACCCCCCAAAGTTGTCAAAGATTTTCAATGCCGCAAGGAGAGACGGGCCCGCATCATTCAGGTATAGAAGCGCGTCGTCCGCGTACAGAGACAGCCGCTCTTCCAGCAGACCCACCCGCAAGCCCAGGACATCCGGAGCACTCCTGACTGAGATTGCCAGTGGCTCCAACGCCAGAGCGAACAGGCTGGGGGAGAGCGGGCAGCCCTGCCTCGTGCCGCGGAATAGATCAAAGGGCTCCGAGACCCAATTATTTGTACGGACCCTAGCTCTGGGGGCCTGATACAACAATCGAATGCCATGTATAAACTTAGGGCCAAACCCAAATCTCTGTAATACCAGCCATAAATAGTTCCACTCCACAGAGTCAAACGCCTTTTCGGCGTCGAGAGAGGCTACAACTCTGGTCCCTACATTGTCATGTGGAATGGTAAGATTAAGGAAGAGACGCCTCAGATTGATATTGGTTCCCTTGCCAGGCATAAATCCGGTCTGATCTATACCGATCAGGATCCCCTTTTTATTGCATGTCAATATTCTGTTTGCTTTGTTAGCGGCAGCTTGGCATTGCATGCCATTGCTGAGCCTATCATCCACTAGGACCCCCAGGTCCTTTTCCATCCTAGATTCCCCAGAGGTTCTCCCCCCAGTGTATAGATTGCATTCATATTTTTGCCACCCAAATGCATTATTTTACATTTTTCTACATTAAACCTCATTTGCCATGTAGTCGCCCACCCCATTAATTTGTTCAGATCTTTTTGCAAAGTTTCCACATCCTGCAGAGAAGTTATTGCCCTGCTTAGCTTAGTATCGTCCGCAAATACAGGGATTGAACTGTTTACCCCATCCTCCAGGTGGTTTATGAACAAATTAAATAGGATTGGTCCCAGCACAGAACCCTGGGGGACACCATTACCTACCCCTGACCATTCCGAGTACTCCCCATTTATCACCACCTTCTGAACTCGCCCTTGTAGCCAGTTTTTAATCCATGTACTCACCCTTTGGTCCATGCCAACGGACCTTATTTTGTACAGTAAAAGTTTATGGGGAACTGTGTCAAATGCTTTTGCAAAATCCAGATACACTACGTCTACGGGCCTTCCTTTATCTAGATGGCAACTCACCTCCTCATAGAAGGTTAATACATTTTTGGCAAGAACGATTCTTCATGAATCCATGCTAAATACTGCTAATGATAGGGTTCCCTTCCCTTTGTTAGCCACTCCCAAAAAGTGCGCCAAGCCTGGAAGGCAGAGTCTTAAATAGACTCTGCCTGACCCAAGATGGCCACCAGAAATACCTGGGGTGCCAGGATCCAATCAGATAGGTGCCTCACTGTGACTGAGGAAATCATAGAGGAACCAAGTTCCTCTCAACTTCCTCCACCACCTGCATTGCCACTGCAGTCGAGCGCCACTTGTAGTGGAGAATACAGACTGCACCTGCCTAAATGTATCTATAGGGCTTACATTGACGTCAGTGATAGTTTTGAAGTTAGGTTATGGTTTTAGGGGTTCAGGAAGTTCTGTGTTAGGTTTACATCTGGGGTTCAGGTTAAGTGTTAAGAGATCATTTAGGTTGAGTCAAGAATTAAAGTGATTGCCGGGCTACCCTCCTCAGCAGCCCATACCTTATTTTCACTCCTCAGCTGGTCCATTCAGCCAGGAAATGGTGAGAAATCTCTCCGACTGGGAAACATGCACAGATAAAAACGCATTTCTAGTAGGGTAAGCAAAGGTTTTTTTTTCAAATTTTTTTTTTTATTGTTGCCCATGCCTTCCTGGATGTTGTGGGGAAGGGTTAGACTCTCTGCCAGGCTTATATTTCTGTCTGTGTCTGATTGAGGAGAGGGGATTTACCCACTCTGATCAAAAAAGCCCAAATTTTAGATGTCAACAGGTGAAAGCATCCGATAGAGATACCTGCTCTGAAGACCACTGTCTAAAAGGGGAATTCCTCCAACTTTGGAGAGATTTCCTCTCATTTCCAATTGTGCCCCCAGGACAGGAAGATTGGGGAAATCTCCCCCATTGTAGACACAGTTGGCAAAAAAAATATTTAAGATTGGTTTTCTCCATAACCTACTCCATCTAAAAACCAAAAGTGTTGGACCGGGAGAGGTTCAGAAATGTTAAGAGACAAGATTAGGAGTTACGAAGCCAAGAAAATGGATGGCTAGATTTTAGAAATGTACATAAATGCATTCACCAAAAATGGATTGATGGTAAAATTAATCTTTATGGATCCATTCCTGACTAATTTTAAATTATTTATTTTGATGCTGGCCACCTGTAGCTTGCCCAGACCCTCCAGCCCAGACCCTTTACCCAGACCTTTCTGCCCCTAGCCCATACCCTCTGCTCCAGCCCAGACCCTTCACCCAGACCTTGCTGGCCTTGCCCAAACCTAGACCCAGACCCTTTGCTCAGACCCTCTATTCTAGCCCAGACCCTTCACCCAGACCTAGCTGCCCCTGCCCAAACCTAGACCAAGACCCTTTGCTCAGACCCTCTACCTCATGGTAGCTCAAAGTATATCACATAGTAGAAGGCCCGGACTACTTTACCACCCTGGGGACAAACAAGATGCAAAATAAACCTTCAACTATCTCCTATACAGATACTAGATCATTTTCCCCCCACCGTGATGGCAAGACTAATAAAGTATCCTATCAAAGGGTCTGTCTACATTGTTGGGCAAAACTAAAAAATAAACAGCACCCTTCCTGCTCAGGGGGCCCTTCCTGTGCACCTTTGTGCTAGGACAGAGAGGAGGTCGTCAAAGAACATGGTTGCCAATCTCTGTCCCCCCTAGTAGGCCTACAGTCAAAGGAATTAAAACAAACTTTGCTCGTCAATGGACAGAAAGGCCATTCATGTTGTGTTGTGTAAGCCTGTGTCCTCTTTTATTTGAAGTCCTTTCTTCATTCAGATCCCGTGTGGCTTTTAAAAGGTGTCCCTATTCCCCAGTACAAGCTGGAAGGTCACAGAACTGAGAGGAAGGTCACCCGGATGAATAGGCCTCCGTCCATTGTCCGCTGCCCTGAGAAGTTGTCCCCTTTCACTGACATGATAAAATAATATGGAAACGCCTTCCCTATAGTCCCCCAGGGACAGTATGAAGAGAGTTTTCTTTACCCCCCTGGTGACACAGATTAACAAGTCTTTAAAACTTACACACACAAGGCCGGTAAATAGGAAGAGGATGGTAGGTGCATAATTGCAGTTTATTAGTAAGACCTGATTAAGTGTAATGATCGTTCGACAAGCAATAAAACAGGGGACATTCTAATACGGGACTGACAGCTGAATTTTGGTTTGTAATAATAACAGCTTGTTAAAAATTAGAAAAAAAAAACAATGTTTGTAATATTTATATAATAATTCTAGTTCTATTATACTATTATTTTATTATTATTAGTAGTAATAATAATACAATTATTATTATTAATATTATTATTTTACATATTAATATTATATTATTTATAATGTATTTTATATTAATATTTTTTACAAATATTTCTTATAACATATTATCAAATACTATTTATACAATAATACATAATTAACTAATTTAATAGAAAATTGCGACAATGTACCAGTATAAACTTTATTTTTATTTTTTATTATTATATCTCAGTTTTTTTTACAATTCTATATATTCTCTTTTTTTATATATAAATTCTTCATTAAGAGAAGGTTCTTTCATATAGTTTAAAAAATTAAACATTGAAAACCATTGAAAGGTCTACGTTGAATACCATAGCTGTTGTTCCTTTGAAATCCAGAATGTGGAGCTCTGCTCATTCTACCAAAATAAATGAAGGCCTTGTTTAAATTAGCCAAAGATTCACGTAGACATTCCTCTTACAAAGTTGCCTTGTGATTATCTAAAGACAGGACTGAGAATGAAGAACATCCAATAGCTCCTGAATTTTCAGCAACTTAGTGAGTAGGCTTCTGCAAGCAAATGGAATCTTCACATTTTTAGGTAATACTCTTATTTAACCAAAAATATTAAGGATATTGTCCATTGAAGAAACATAGAAGAGTAAGAGCAGAAAAGAGACCAAGTGGTCCATCAAGTCTGCCTCATTTTTTTCATTTTTAATCTGAGTATTGATCTACATTTGTCCCAAGCATGTTTGAGTTCACTTGCTGTTGACTGACTACCTCTGCTGGAAGTCTATTCCAAGCATCAACTACTCTTTCGGTAAAAAAAAAAAAAAAATTCTTCTATCCCATTATGGGTTCCATTATGATATTATCCATGCATAAAAAATTTCTTCTATCCCCATTGTGGGTTCATTGATTATATTTTCTATGCATTAAAAAAAAAAGCGACTTCCCATTATGTGTCCCTTGATTACCTCCCACATCTCTAGGTCAGATCTGATATAGAAGAGCTGAAAAGACATCATTGGCTCTGTAGGTAAAACACACTTCCTAAATACAACTAAAATGTTTAGATTGTTTTGGCAGACCCCTTCTCTATGTCATTTTTGGTTACGTGTAGTGATCTAGCCAACAAATTTAAAGAAAAATCAAACGGATGTGTGGACAGTTTGGGTTTTCCTCTATTTTCTCAGTTGAAGAAGCTCCTTCTTTGCGTGTTTGCCATCAGCAACCGCTGTCCAAAGTTGAGTTTGCCGATTTAATTTAGTCTTCAAAAACAATTCTTCAATTTTTTTCTGAGCTCTGAAGGTGCAGTGCACACATTCAAAACTCACACCAAGCGTAAAAGTGAGCATAAAAAAAGTGAAGCACCCAAAAACATGCACAGGGTGTACACATGGCACTTCTACAAAGAGAAAAAGCACTGGCTATGATTTGCCAAGGTGCAAGACACATGTTGGCAAGTGGGGTACCGTGGTCCACCCGGTTCGAAACCAGGCAGACTGCATTCATCCAGAGAACTTTCGAAGCAAGGTTCACCCAAGTACTTGGTGGAGTTCCCCCAAAGAGAGACCCCATGAGAGGGGAAGAATCTAACCATAAGGCCACATGCCCTCTTCCTCAAGACTTTCAGGGAAAGTCCAGGGACCTACACCCTACTAAGCAGACTCCAAAAAGAAAGGACCCTGGTACTTATCCCCGGGGTGTGAGACTCTTGACGGGGACTGGGGTATTCATGGTCTACCAAGTTAAAACCAGGCAGACCCCATTCTTTAAGGGAACTTCCAAAGCAAGGTTCACCCACGTACTTTGTGGTGTTCCCCTAAAGGGAGACCCCGTGGGATGTGGAGAACCTGACCATAAGCCCACACAACCTCCCCCTAGACTTGCAGTGCAAGTCTAGGGGGAGGTTACCTACACCCTACTAATCTGGCTCCAAAGAGAAAGGACCCTGGTCCTGATCCCTGGGGCTCGAGACTCCTGATGGGGACTGGGGTACTCATGGTCCACCAAGTTTAAACCAGGCAGACCCCATTCTTCAGGGGAACTTCCAAAGCAAGGTTCACCCAAGTACTTGGGTTCCCCCAATGGGAGATCCCCATGGCAGGGGAAAAACCTTATCATAAGGCCACATTCCCTCCTCCCCAAGACTTTGAGGGCAAGTCTGAGGACCTACACCCTACTAATAGGGCTCAAAAAAGAAAGGATCCCCGGGGTGCTAAACTCCTGATGGGGACTGGGGTACACATGGTCCACCAAGTTGGAACCAGGCAAACCCCATTCTTCAAGGGAACTTCCAAAGCAAGGTTCACCCAAGTACTTGGTGGGGTTCCCTTAAAGGGAGATCCCGTAGGGGTGGAGACCTTGACCATAAGTCCACATGACCTCCCCCAGACTTTCAGGGCAAGTCCGAGGACCTACACCCTACTAATTGGGAGTGAGTAAAAAGCCATGGGCAGTGCAAAAGGTATTCTGTAAGTTTTAATTAAACTCCCCTGTTAGAGTTAAACTCGAACTGTAACCATAACCTGGATGAAGTGGGGGAGATTTAGAACATTCCCCCCCATAAGGGAGACTTGTCCTTACTTCCTGTGTAGTCACTGAGAGAGGAAAAGGAAAATAAACAGATTTTCTAACTTTTAAATTCATACAGCCATCAACTAAGTCCAGTTGGCCATAGCAGCCAATCAGAAATCACTTTACTGAATGCAGGCCTGTATAAGAAGTAGGGTGACTGGCTTCTGTTGGTCGTACCCTTAGTGCTTTGCCCTTTTTTTTAAAAAACTCATCAGGCCTTTATATTGTCCACACTCTGCAAGTCAAAACTAATATTATTACTAAACATAAAACACACATACACACAAATACACATAAATATATATAAATAAAACAAAAATAATACATTGTGATTGATATATATATAATTTTTTAATTTTATTTCATTTTTTACAATTTGCGTAGTTTATAGCTTAAAACATATTACAAATAATTTCAACAAAATTGTCAAGTACATGCAAATCAGTATTTATTGCTGCAATATAAATTTCCCGTTGGCTGTAAAAAATATATGTATTTATCAAATCGTTCATATTGAACATAAAACCAATTTATCGCTGATCTTTACGACAAAAAGTCGTAAAAAATGCACATAAAATTCAAAATTACACATAAAGTAAACTCCGAGGCAACTTGTCTTTGAGAAAGTCTTCTGTATTAGCTTTAGTGGACAACTTTATCCATCATCCTTGTATATTTTCACCTCTGAAAGAAAACTGATAAACAATTCCAAAAGAAAAAAATATTTTTTTTTTCAAAAATTAGCTGTTCAAAAATAGTGTATTTTAAATATTAGCAAAAGCATTTAAAAAAAAGCTGACTTTCATATCAATATTTTTTTTCTTTTTTCTCGCCTAAAACAACTCACCAGTTTTAATGCCTGCATGTTGCCGTTCCTAAATCCCTTTATAGGTCACATAATCCCACCAACAGCCATAAAAGTGAGCCACAGTTTCCACAATGAAAGACCGTGGACCCCTCGTCTCCGTCTGATCCTGGGCTGTGTATTTAGGAAATTGATATCTCAGCACCACGTCTTTGTTATACGTATGTCATTTTGGGATGTTTGGTATCCCCCCCCTTTATTCCAAACATTTCCAGGAATGGGTTTATCAAAACTAATATCCATAAAAAATATATTATTTTTTTTATGAATAACACAGAAGAAAATAAATTCATATGGTACCATCAAATTGAAAAATTATCTAACAATAAAAATATAATATTTATATATTTGGGTAAATAATTGTGTACACTACAAATTTTATTCCAAAACAGAAATAATTTCCATGACAAAATTTAAAGGGTATTATATATGTCTTTTTTATTTTTTTTATTTTTTGATCAACCGTGGATTTAGTGTTTTTTTTTACTTTTTGTTTGTTTTTAATTCGTTGGACATGTTTTTTTTGTTTTTTTTGCTGGTATGTTACAGTACATACATTAAATTAAATCTGTATGTGTGTTTTATTAATTATCAATCATTATTAAGAGCACTTACAACTTTCTAATGCAATGGTTATTCTTGAATTACACCTATAAAGAAATGCATGGGCATGGAGCAGCTCTCAAAGTAGATACAGCCACCCACAAGCCAGTCAATGCATAGATTATTGCTACTGTGT
>JBBDGP010003292.1:0-217500 GCA_037952835.1 Lithobates septentrionalis | reverse complement strand
TTCTGCACCTTAGAAAATTGACTCTCTATGAGATGAGGAGGAAAAAAAGGAGAGAAAGAAAGAAAGAAAGAAAGAAAGAAAGAAAGAAAGAAAGAAAGAAAGCAAGAAAGAAAGAAAGAAAGAAAGAAAGAAAGAAAGAAAGAAAGAAAGAAAGAAAGAATATTTAGATATGGGAGAGAGAGAGATGGAAAGAAAGAAAGAAAGAAAGAAAGAAAGAAAGGAAGGGGAGAGTGGGAAGAGAAAGAGAAAGAAAAAGAAAGATATAAGAGAGAGAAAGAAATAGAGAGAAGAGAGGGAGATAGAATGCAAGAGGGAGCGTGGGAAAGAGAAAGAAAGGAGGGATGGAGAGAAAAAGAGAGAAACGTTAATGACTAGAGACATTTTTTTAATTTTGACACCTTCTGGATCATATATCATCGACACTCTATGAGATGTGGAGATAGAAAGAAAAAAAGAAAGAGGGAGAGTGGGAAAGATAAAGAGAAGGGAATAAAGAGGGGGGATAAAGAGAAAGAAATGAGAGAGAGAAAGAAAAAGAGAGAATAGAGGGGAAAAGAGTGAAAGGGGAAGTGTGAGAAAGATAGAGAGAAAGAAAGGAGGGATGGAGAGAAATGGAAAGAGAGAAACGGGATGAGGAAAAAGAAAGGAAAAAAGAAAGAAAGAAAGAAAGAAAGAAAGAAAGAAAGACTAGAGACATTCTGGACACCTTCTGGAATGTGGAATGGAATGGAAAAAAAAAAAAAAAAAAGAACACAATACATTCACAACAGATAAATATGTCTAAGGTTACACTTTTCAAACTCTAAACTGGAATATATTTTCATTGCTATTTATTTATGACTATATATTGTAATCGGGTTACATATTTCCTCTCTGCCTATCACACAATGACAGAACTAATGTACATCATACAAATGGAAACATAACAGACGACCTTCAGATATTCATTCACAAGGAAAAGTGACGATTGTCATGCAAAGGACTTATTCTAAGAAGCAATAGGTATGCACATAGAAGTATTATAATATTATTCTCCTAAGGATTGTATAGCAGATTATTAAATGAATAGTTAAGTAAATCTCAAGTTAAATTAGGAACATAAATTGCTACTTATATGTATTGTGTAACTGCAACAGTTTTTAAAGGATACACTTCTCTGTGTGGGATCAATCCTGTGGTTTATAATATTATCATTATTGTTATTTTTTTATAAAAACATATTAGTGATTTGTAGAAGTAATACTCAATAGGCGCTGTAATATTTAAATAGAATAGTCTACGTGTCCCCTGTGTTGTTGGGTATAATTTTCTAAAGGAGATAAAGGAGATAAAGGGCACATTGGTCCTTCCATCCTTTTTTTTTTGTTTGCTTCAAAGACCCAAGCGTTTATTTTTCCTTAAATTTCCTTGAACCCGATTGGGTCTTTCAAGAGAACACAGGTTGGAAGGGGGGGTGGTTACCTAAGGTACTCCAGCAGAGTCTGAACCACCCAATCAGGTTAAAGAGAATAAAGAAAATATAATTACTAGACATTTTTTTACTGCTGCGCACAACCACACAACATGTCCTGGGTCCCTTGCTTTGTCATTGTGTCGTAAATCTGTATTTGAACATATTTTAAAAAAGGGGTAAAATTATTAGAAATATTTTTTTTTTCGCTCCGTGGTCATGATATTACATATTGTAAACTATTACTTATTACTATTGCTTATTATTTATTATTAAGTGTATTAAACGTACTTATTATTACGTGTATGAAACATACTTATTATTAAGTGTAATAAATTTGCATATTATTTAGTGTATTAAACTTACTTAATATTAAGGGGATTAAATGCTTTTAAAATTTCAGTAATATTGTATTTATTCAAATACCATTCTAGAACAAGAATTCATTTGCTACTCAGTAAAGTTAAACTATTTACTTTGATTTCTAATTTTTTTTTCATATTCTGTGCTATATTTTGCATTGCACAATATTAAATTTAATCAATGTCTTTATTCTATGCTATATATTTTGGGTTGCAAAATATTAATATTAATTTAATTAATTTTAATTTGGCAGAACCACTCTTATAAATAAGTATACAATACACAAAGGAGCATATAGAATGTGCAAACAGTCTCTTGTTTATAGCTCCGAAATATTAATACATTAAATAAAACAGAGGTCACCTTGATTGCATTATGTTATATAGGTGTTAATAGTATGTTGACTTACTCTGTGCTGCATGCATAGTAAAAGGTTGTGATAAAAAAAAATGGTATACAAAATATTCTCAACTATGGTGCTTTTCCAATGGACACAAAGAGAACGAAAAAAAATATACAAAAATTACAAAAATCAGCAACAAAAATACTCTCTACTATGGTTCTTTTCCAATGGACACAAAAAATATATACAAAAGTATAAAAAAAATCAGCAACAAAAAAACACTCTACTATGGTACTTTTCCAATGGACATGAAGAGAGCTCAAAAAATATACAAAAGTTCCAAAAATCAGCAACAAAAATACTCTCTACTATGGTGCTTTTCCAGTGGACATGAAGAGAACTAAAGAAATATACAAAAGTTCAAAAAATCTGCAACAAAAATACCCTCTACTATGGTACTTTTCCAATGGACACAAAGAGAACTAAAAAAACTATACAAAAGGTACAAAAACCAGCAACAAAAATATTCTCTGCTGTGGTACTTTTACAATGGACACGAAGAGAACTCAAAAAATATACAAAAGGTAGAAAAACCAGCAAAAAAAAAAAATACTCTCTGCTATGGTACTTTTCCAATGGACATGAAGAGAATGAAAAAAAATATACAAAAGGTACAAAAACCAGCAACAAAAATACTCTCTACTATGGTACTTTTCCAATGGACACAAAGAGAACTAAAGAAATATACAAAAGTTAAAAAAATAAGCAAAAAAAAAAAATACACTCTGCTATGGTACTTTTCCAATGGACACGAAAAGAACTAAAAAAAATATACAAAAGGTACAAAAATCAGCAAAAATGATACTCTCTGCTAGGGTACTTTTCCAATGGACAAGAAAAGAACTAAAAAAATATACAAAAGTTACATAAATCAGCATAAATCCTTTATACTCCATATAAACCATACAATTACACCTATCGACAAAAAGTTTTTAATATGAATATTTTTGAATATAAAAAAAACTATACTGCAATAAAAAAAAAAAGTAAAATCAGGGCATTATTTCAAAATTATTCTAAAATGTCTCAAGGTTGTAATCAATTATATTTTACATTAACTGAATAAATGAAGTAGATCTGTTCTAAATCTATAAGGGATTAAACAAAACCACCCCCTCCTTGGGGAAGATGGGTTTATTCTTGGAATTTTTTTTTTTAGTAATTGATTTAAATGATAGTTCTGAATGTCAAAAACACTCCCTATATGATATATTGAAATGCCAGTTTCCATTTTTAACATTTAAAACTAATAATAAAAAAAAATTCAAAAATGTAAATCATGCTCTAAAATAAAAAAATAAAAAAAAACCTTTTTCATGAATAGTTCCTGCTACAATAGTGTGTATTATAATGCCTCTGAATAAAACCACCATTTGTGTTTGCCTTGTAGCCTTGTGTCAATGCCGGTCTTCTGTTACACTTGGAAATCCTTTACAATGGCACAATCTGATGTGCAACGTATTCATCCTACCAACACATTATTTATGCCACGCGATCCTATCATTAAAAATACATGCCAAAAATCTATCTATTATTCGGATGTTTTCAATAAAGATCATACTGTTGAGGGTACGATAAAATAAAGTGTGTCTTAACAGTAATAGTATATGATAGCAAGGATAAAAAAAAATATGTTAATCTAAATGTAAAAAATATGACATATTATTGCTGTTGGATGGGCATCCATGACTATTAATATTTCCTAAGCAAGTGAAACAGGGATGTATTATTATATTCTTATGTAAATTAAATTAAATTTAGATTTTATTTTTTGAATGCTAATCCATATATATATATATATATATATATATATATATATATATATATATATATATATATATATATATATATATATATATATATATATATATATATATATATATATATATATATATATATATATATATATATATATATATATATATATATAATGCTAATCCATATATATATATATATATATAGTCTGGGAAAATACAGCTGTTTTTGTAATGGTTAAATTATTCTGTGCACACCCACAGTGTGCATAGATTGACAATTTGCATATATGCTAATGAGCATATAATTACCAGGCAGATATGCATGGCAGCAGAGGCTCGATTACAATAAATGCATAACTGAGTAAAAATGTGTAATTTTACTCCCCCTCCCACTTATAAAAAAAAAAACATATATCAATACTGTGGGTAAGGCCACCCTTTCCAACATCTGCATATCATCTTTCTTTTTTTTTTTTTTTAAATATAATACGTATACTTTACGTATAGACTACGTGGAGCATCCCTTTGTAGTTCATGTATCCTTACGCCATGCCAATCTCCTCTTTTTCTTGCACAGTGCTTCATTCCCCTCTCCAGAGCGATGCAATATTCTTGAAGATCATCTCCCCTCATGAGAATAAGAAGAGCAAGGGGAAAAAAAAACAAAAAGCTATGAAAATACAGCTAAAAAATGAAAACAAGAAGAACAAAAGACATCTTTTGGGATTGTAGAAAGAATCTCTGCAAGGTGCCTCTTTACCTAGGTAAGCCTGTAATATGGTCTTTTAAGCTGTTTTATGCATACAAAAGGTTCTTGGCTCAGCTTAGGTGGGGAGAGGGGGGGACTGTAAAGCAGAAAAAAAATAAGTATCATGGGGTGCAAAAAATATTAGGGCTGGTAAGGATATGTTTGTTCTTGTTGTAGAAATTTTAAGACCTGTGCTTTAAAAAAAAAATGTATTAGTTGCATTAGAGACCTTAGGGTCTAAATTAATTTTAAAAAAATGGTAAATGTAAAAACCAAAGATTCAAATAATTTTGTTTAAAAAAAAAAAGAAAAGCAATCAAGAGGTGTCTGTTTTTAATTATAATTATCCTCTTCTTAGCTTTTTGCTAATGAGCATTTTTTAAGGTGGTTTGGAGAGAGGGGGGGGGGGGGGGGGGCTCACGTGGGTCTAGGGAAGGCGTGTTTAAATCAGCTCCCAGGGAGTGCTAACAATATGAAAAGATTTGTCTGAACAAAAGCCAGAGACACAAGAGGCTTAATTTATCCAACTTGGTGAGAAAATATTAGTACATAGTTAGGGTATCAGAGTTACGTACAAAAAAAAAAATGAAAACATTTTTAAGCGTTGTACAAAATGCAAAAATAAAAAAATTGGAGTATAAAAGTTTTTGAATATATTTTAAATATTTTTTTTAATATTGTTTAAAAAATTTTTTTAAATTGTCTAAAGCCAAGCCAAAGTCAACGATGCGTGTGTGTGTTTTGTGTGTTCTCTGTGTATGTGTTCTGTGTGTGTTTATGTGTATATGTGTTCTGTGTGTGTTTTGTGTGTTCTGTGTGTGTGTGTGTGTGTGTTTTGTGTGTATGTGTTTTGTGTGTTCTGTGTGTGTGTGTGTTTTGTGTGTTCTCTGTGTGTTTATGTGTATATGTGTTATGTGTGTGTGTTTTGTGTGTTCTCTGTGTATATGTGTTCTGTGTGTGTTTATGTTTGTATGTATGACAGTAGAGTGGAAACTGAGAGGTAAAATATTATTTGTTTATATAATAATAATTAATAATAATAATAATAATAAAAAATATTAATTACAACCAATATTTTTATAGTATTAATTATAATAATAATAATATAAAAAATAAAGATGACTCTCAGTCAGAATCCTACATTAAAATAAAGCATGCTGAATTTTTTTTAATAAAAAAAAAAAAAATACAGCCCCAGTACCTGTATCACGTATCTGTGTTTTCTTTCTATCCATGTATCCAGAATCAGAGCTGAGGAGATATGGTAGACCCATTTGGCAGGAGCTGTTGTTTTGAAGGCGTAAGTATGAGAATTGTTTATTTAACTGGAAGGACCGACCATGCAAATTTTCTTGGCTAATTATGCCAGTATGGAAGTCTGGATACTTCAAATGCATTAGAAAAAAAAAAAAAAAAACACACACACTCACAAGGGTTTAGTCATTGGAACAAAACAAGCGTTGGAATTGAAGGCTGTCTATGGGAGAGAACAGGGTGTCTGCGAGGGCCCTTTGACAATGAACTTGAGACATCTCATTAACATTCAGTAGACTGCCTGTCAAGTTCAGGACGTACTGAGTTCCCATGCAAGAAGACAGAAAAGTGAATTCATTGTGCATTTTCTACGGACCATTAGTCCAGCTTCCAAAGAGAGTTTCGAAATTAGCCCTGGAAACCAGACATTAAAAAATGCAGATCCAGACCTGTGTGGCGGACAATTAATAAACTCCAAGTAGGTAAAAAAAAAAAAAACAAGGAAAGAAGGCCAATTGTTGGATGGCCAACAATTATTACACATAAGTGGAAGCAAACTGTAAAAAAAAAAATTAAAAAAAAAGAACTTTTGAAGGAAGTTATGCCCAGTCAAGCCAACAATCCCCAACAGCTCTTTTCATATGTTAATTTCGTCTTCTTGACCAGAGCTTGGTTTGAGATTTGAACTTTGTACAAGGCTAATTCCCTTCACTTCCTGAGATAAATTTCTGAGTGCTAAATTTTGCTGAGTGTTCTTTCATGACTGTGCTCCAGTTTTCCCCTTAAAAAAAAAAAAAAAATTCTTTCCCAAGAAAATAATTGCTTGAGAGGAATCATTAAGTACTGGAGTGAGGAAAGAGGGAGGGGGTTGCATTGTGTTAGGTGTCTCCAAGACTTCCCATACCTCTATTTCCTATTCCAACCACTCCCCCTTGTTCAGCGATGCCCCAATCAACATTTTCCTTGGGCCAAACCCAAAGGAATGCAAGGAGGAGCCAACGGATAAAGCAGTATTTAGGTGAAAAGACCCATGGCATGATTGTCTTTCACTCGTTTTTTTTTTTCCTGTGAGGTTTGGGGGCAAAGAGGCTCGTGAAGCCTATGTCATTGTGTTGGTCTTCTGTATCTCTGCCGTGGCTAAAAGGAGGTTGTGTTATCGTTTTTTTTTTTTTATGTGAAGGCTCAACTTTTTTGGTGCATAAGGTTGTGCAGCAGCATACACGAGAAGAAAAAAAAAGGAGGGATTCTAAGAACCTCAAAAAAAAAAAAAAGCTGCAGAGAAGCGTTCTGAATGGATAGCACCTTTTTACGTCACCGAGAGATGCAACCAACGGCCACAAGAGGGTAGGATGTTGGAGAAAAGACTCATTTTGCTAGCATCTCCAAGAACGATGCATCCATCAGGCGACATGCTAACGGTACACCGTGAGTATAATTTTTTTAATTTATTTTTAATCTTCATTGTTTTTTTTTATTCTAGGCTGAAAAAGATTTTTAGGCAAAATTTCAAGGGCCCTAGTATTAAGATGGTGAATTTATTTAATTTTTTTTTTTTTTTAATGAACCAGTTGCTTTCAGAATCCTACGGCTGATCAGCTTTTTTTTTTTTTGGGGTCAGGACTCAAATAGCAACAATAACATAATCACAGCTCTTACAAATCTCCCATAGCAGTAGGCGAGGATTTTTTTTTTTTTAGTTATAATCACCACAAAGATTTAGCCTTTTAAGATCCCTCAGCCTCCGATTAAAAGACCCGAGTTTCACACACGAGAATTAGCAGCATTCACAGTACCTCGGGTCTCATTATAATCTTCCATGCTTGCACTTGGCATCTTAATTTAAAGGGACTGAGGGTGGGAGAGACAAACTGGAATAGTGCAGCAGAAAAAAAAAAAAAAGATGGGCCCCCTATTATGCTTAAAGAAAAGGCCTAAGACGAGGAATGACATCTTGTTTACCTTCTCTATGCGTCCGAGGACCATGTCATTTCAGACTGAAGTGGGTGACCATTGTGCATCATAATTAAAAAAGAAAATCCATGGTCAAGAAATAAAACCTCTTCCAGTTGCAGGGTTAATTAAAAACAATAAAATTTGCTAATTAACATAAGGTCGAGTGCTGGGTGTATAATATTTTTTTTTGCTTGTAGAGCAAATTTCCAATTTTGGCAATTTAGAGAGAAAAATTGGAGAGTGTGATTTTGGAAGCTTTCAGATTTGGAAACCAGTTACGTAATATTCCATGGGAATTGTTTGATATTAACAGTATTTTTTTTAAATGCTTTTTTTTTTTTATTATGGTCTGAATGATGTGTCTTACTCTTAATTTTGTGAAATGTATATAAATATTACATGATATAGCTTTTCTGTTCATTTTTTACAAATAAATGGTTACATAAAGCAGAGCAGAAATTAAAGATACATTAAATAAATAGACAGACAAAAGGTAGTGCTCAGAATAATACAATTTTCGAACTGAATAAACAAGAAAGGCCAATTTCTGGAATCTTTTAAATTTACCATTAGGCCTTTATGCAGGAATCCAGAGTTTAGGCATATTTCTATTTTCTATTTCTATTGTATTTTCATATTTCTATATTAGTATTTTCATTATTATTATTATTATTACTATTATTATCATTATTACTTTATTATTATTATTATTGTTTTCGGTTAATTTTAGTATTTTCATTATTATTATTATTATTACTATTATTATTATCATTATTATTATTACATTATTATTATTATGTTTTTGTTGTGATTTTAATAGGCTTTAAATATTTCAAATTACAGAATGAAAAATTTGAGATTCCTTTATAATACATTTATAAGATTCCAGAAATATAGAATTTCAATCCACTCATTGTGCTTTTTTAAAATATCTTAAGACCATTTAAAATTGTAACATTTATTTTTTATTTTATTTTTATTTTTTTTAATGGAGATAAAAAAAAACAGTATAAAAAGGACTTTTGACAGGCCTCTCAAACTGTGGATGAGTAGGCCCCTCCCCAAACCAATGTTTTGTGGATAGATAGATAGATAGATAGATAGATAGATAGATAGATAGATAGATAGATAGATAGATAGATAGAATATACTGGTTAGAAAATTTGTTTTGTGGTTTCTCGATTTTTAGATGGTAGAAAGTTTGTCACCTTTTCTTACTCTCAGTTTATTCACAGATGTCTGCAGGGTTTAAAAAAGATGGAAAACTTGCCATGAAAATAGGGTTAGAGAACTGAAATAATTCTGGATAATGTCACTGTAGGTGTGATTCTCAGGATTACCTTACAGAAATAAGCTCTATTGTAAATAAAGCAAAAAATAAATAAATAAATGAATAAAAAGGCAAATAAATAAATAAATAAATAAATAAGCCCAAAATAAATAAACAAATAAAAAGCAAAAAAAAATATAGTAATAAATAAATAAAAAAAGCAAAAAAAATAATAATAAATAAATAAAAAAAATCACTAAAAAAAGGTCTTTATGGTCAATATAATATGGCTATTTTTGCATGCCTTGAACTATAGATAGATAGATAGATAGATAGATAGATAGATAGATAGATAGAATATACTGGTTAGAAAATTTGTTTGAGAAGCTTGTATTTTAATTAATTTGGAGGGTATTTTTCTTTGAGGTTGCTAGTGGGTGATATAGGCCAGGTGGAATGATGACTGTGCAAACTCTAATATAGAAATAGATTGGTTGCCATAATATATATATATATATTTATATTTTTTTTTAGAACCCCATGGGTGGAGAATCAGAAATGAAAGGTATGAATGGCTATTTATCTTTATAGTATAGGTTTCTATAGGAAATTTTTTTTTTTTTTTTTTAGTAATACAATGTATGCAATATATTATATACAATATTATTATGAATATAACATTGGGATGTTTAACTCTGATATCTATCTATCTATCTATCTATCTATCTATCTATCTATCTATCTATCTATCTATCTATCTATCTATCTATCTATCTATCTACTGTATATATAATGTATACTGTATTTCATACAGCTTTCTTAGTATCATATCAGTATATTTAGAAAAAGGTAACGTGTGTATAAAACAGTTCCTTGTAGAATACTTTCACTTTTTTGTTTTGCATAGTATTTTTTTTCTTGATAACTGCCATAGAGGATGCTTCATGATTAATAATGAGATGATGTTATTATTTTCTGCAGCCTTGGGTTGTCACAGAATATATTACTATATATATAGCTATATATAGATATATACATATATATCTATATATATCTATCTATATAGATAGATAGATATAGATATATATAGATATATATAAATATATATAGATATATATAGATATATATCTATATATATCTATATATATAGATAAAGATATATATAGATATATATTTATATATATAAATTGAGAGAGAGCAGCCTATGTATTTGCATGCCATAATATACAGTGACAGTCCATGCTGCGTACATTTGTACTTTTGGGTGTTCTTGTGGGCCTCAGGTCTAGAAGTACCGTATGTTACGTTGAGTGGATCTTTGTTGGTGGCAAGTTCTTTCACTTGGTTCCTGGGTAAACCATGACAGCTTGGTGTTAGCTAAACCCATAAAATATTCTAATCCAAATCTCAGTTAAAAAAAAAAAATTAGGTGCAATACAACATTTTTTTTTTAAATGGCCTTTGTTACTGAGTAATACAGCCATTTTAATTTCTATGCATATGCTTATTTAACACAGATGTTACTCTAGAATAGTTTTTGAAATGCAACAATGGGAAGTTTAAGGGTCCTCTTTGTTTTTTTTATTATTATTATTTTTTTTTTTTGGTTAATAAAGAGAACATCAGTATAGAGAAAATTAACAGTGGGCCAACATCCTTTTTTTAAATAATTTGTATTTATTTTGTTTTTTAATAAAGAGAACCTCAGTATAAAGATACATTAAAAGTGTAATCCAGTATGCATGATGTATAAATGAATAAAGGCACTATAGGGCCAACAGTTTTTTTCTTAATTATTATTATTATTATTACTTTTAATAAAGAGAACCTCAGTATAAAGTACATTGAAGGTGTAATCCAGTATGCATGATGTAAAAATGAATAAATAATAAAGGCACTATAAGGTCAACAGGTTTTTTCTTCTTAAATATGTTTTATTTATTTTTTCTTAAATAAAGAGAACCTCAGTATAAAGTACATTAAAAGTGTAATCCACTATGCATGATGTAAAAATGAATAAAGGCACTATAAGGCCAACAGGTTTTTTCTTCTTAAATATGTTTTATTTATTTTTTCTTAAATAAAGAGAACCTCAGTATAAAGTACATTAAAAGTGTAATCCACTATGCATGATGTAAAAATGAATAAAGGCACTATAGGGCCAACAGTTTTTTTTTTCTTAATTATTTTTAATTTTTATTTTTTTAACTAAAGAGAACCACAGTATAAAGTACATTAACAGTCTAATCTAGTGTGCATGATGTAAAAATACATAAAGGCACTTTAGGGCCCACAGACTTTAATATTTATAGCAGACTAATCATCTAAGCAAAATATTTGCAGGATTTAAAAAAGAAATAGAAATCTTTTTTGTACACTAATATTTTTTTACTTGTTTGGTGGATACTGTTTTTCTAAACAAATCATCAATATACCCTTCTTCCCAAATTTTTCTTTAAGTAGATCCTGATAAAAAAAGCAATATGTATAAACATTAGTAAATTAAATACATGGAGTAAAATGAACCTAATATATCAGATAAAAATGCAAAAAAAAAAAAAAATCTCTTGAATGAGAAGAGCACATGGGGAGTGTATGATGGGAAAAAAAGGATTTTCTGGAGGCTGTAATTATTATTATTTTTTTTAAGCATCCCTGAGCAGTTAATACATCAGTCTTATAAAACCAAGGGGGAGTGTAGCTTTGCATGAAAACACAAAAGGGTTTAGGTTTCACCAATTCTAGCTTTGTTGTTAGCATAGAATGGAAATGCCTTGAAAGATTCACCATGATATTGATCTAAACTACAGTGCGCCCACGGGTCCAAGTTTTGTATCAAATGCTGTTGAAAAAAAATTGTCACCTTGTACTAATTAGGTTATAAAATGTGTGTTTAGGTAAGTGTGTATGTATTATTAACTCTTAATTATTTCATACATTTATTGGCCCATTGACATGCTGCTTTTTAAAACCCTTGAGTCTATCTATGATCAATTACATTTTGCAACCCATACCAACCAATCAAATATCAGCTTTTACAGATTCATCATCTTTAGGCTAATTGGTTGGTATAGTTTACTGTGCACCTTTTTTTTTTATTTCTCTGTACTATGTTATTAAATAACCCCATTATGTAAGGACGCTGTGTTTTGTGAGGTCGGGATGATCAATGCAATAAGAAATGATACTCAAGAGGAACAAATGCTTCACAGTTACAGGAACGCATGGATTTTTTGTCTGCAATGTTAGTTTTTTAATACAATAGGTGCTCAATTAGCCAGTTGGAGGGGGGCGGGGGGGGGGGGGGGGGGCGCAATTTAAGTGAATCTTAAAATTAATGTGGGGGGGGGGGGCAGAAAGAAAGAAAGCGACAGGTTTGTGGTGAGGAAACAAGGAAGGAGAGAGAAAGAAAGAAAGAAAGAAAGAAAGAAAGAAAGAAAGAAAGAAAGAAGAGAGAGAGAGGAGGAGATAGACAGGGAAAGAGCATGGGGAGGGAAGAAAGAGGGAGAGAGAGGATGGGGGTGGAGGGGGGATGGAGATGGAGGGAGAATGGAAGTGGAGATATAATGGAGGTGAAGAGAGGATGGAGGTGGTAAGAGGATAGAGATGGAGGGGGGATGGAGGTGGAAAGAGTATGGAGGTGGAAAGAGGATGGAGGTGGAGAGATGATGGAGGTGGAGGGAGGATGGAAGTGGAGAGAGGATGGAAGTGGAGAGAGGATGGAAGTGGAGAGAGGATGAAGGTGGTGAGAGGAGGGAGGTGGAGGAAGGATGGAGGTGGAGGGAGGATGGAGATGGAGGGGGAATGGAGGTGGAGATATAATGGAAGTGAAGAGAGGTGGAAGAAGGATGGAAGTGGAGAGAGGATGAAAGTAGAGAGAGGATGGGGATGGAGAGGGGATGGAGGTGGTGAGAGGATGGAGGTTGAGGGAGAATGGAGGTGGAGGGAGGATGGAGGTGGTGGGAGGATGGAGATGGAGGGGGAATTGAGGTGGAGATATAATGGAGGTGAAGAGAGGATGGATGTGGTAAGAGGATAGAGATGGAGGGGGAATGGAGGTGGAGATAGGATGGAGGTGGAAAGAGGATGGTGGTGGTGAGAGGATGGAGGTGGAGAGATGATAGAGGTGGAGGGAGGATGGAAGTGGAGAGAGAATGGAGGTTGAGAGAGGATGGAGGTGGTGAGAGGATGGAGGTAGTGAGAGGATGGAGGTGGAGGGGGGATGGAGGTGGAGGGAGGATGGAGATGGAGGGGGAATGGAGGTGGACATATAATGGAGGTGAAGAAAGGTGGAGGGAGGATGGAAGTGGAGAGAGGATGAAAGTGGAGAGAGGATGGGGATGGAGGTGGTGAGAGGATGGAGGTTGAGGGAGGATGGAGGTGGAGGGAGGATGGAGGTGGACATATAATGGAGGTGAAGAGAGGATGGAGGTGGTAAGAGGATAGAGATGGAGGGGGAATGGAGGTGGAGATAGGATGGAGGTGGAAAGAGGATGGTAGTGGTGAGAGGATGGAGGTGGAGAGAGGATGGAGTGATGGGATGATGGAGGTGGAGGCAGGATGGAGGTGGCAAGAGGATGGAGATGGAGGGGGAATAGTGGAATAGTGGTGGAGATAGGATGGAGGTGGAGAGATGATGTAGGGAGGATGAAAGTGGAGAGAGGATGGAAGTGAAAAGAGAATGGTGGTGGAGAGAGAATGGAGGTGGTGAGAGGATGGAGGTGGAGGAAGTAAGGAGGTGGAGGGAGGATGGAGATGGTGGTGGAATGGAGGTGGAGATATAATGGAGGTGAGGAGAGGTGGAGGGAGGATGGAAGTGGAGAGAGGATGAAAGTGGAGAGAGGATGGGGATGGAGAGGGGATGGAGGTGGTGACAGGATGGAGGTTGAGAGAGGATGGGGGTGGAGGGAGGATGGAGGTAGTGGGAGGATGGAGATGAAAGGGGAATGGAGGTGGAGATATAATGGAGGTGAAGAGAGGCGGCGGGAGGATGAAAGTGGAGAGAGGATGAAAGTGGAGAGAGGATGAAGGTGGAGAGAGGATGTAGGTGGTGAGAGGATGGAGATGAAGGGAGGATGGAAGTGAAGAGAGGATGGAGGTAGTGGGAGGATGGAGATGGAAGGGGAATGGAGGTGGAGATATAATGGAGGTGAAGAGGGGTGGTGGGAGGATGGAAGTGGAGAGAGGATGGGGATGGAGAGGGAATGGAGGTGGTGAGAGGATGGAGGTTGAGAGAGGATGGGGGTGGAGGGAGTTTTGAGGTAGTGGGAGGATGGAGATGAAAGGGGAATGGAGGTGGAGATATAATGGAGGTGAAGAGAGGTGGCGCGAGGATGAAAGTGGAGAGAGGATGAAAGTGGAGGGAGGATGGAGGTGGAGAGAGGATGTAGGTGGTGAGAGGATGGAGGTGGAGAGAGGATGGAGGTGGTTAGAGGATGGAGGTGGAGGGAGGATGGAAGTGGAGAGAGGATGGAGGTGGTGAGAGGATGGAGGTGGAGAGAGGATGGAGGTGGAGGGAGGATGAAAGTGGAGAGAGGATGGAGGTGGTGAGAGGATGGAGGTGGAGAGAGGATGGAGGTGGAGGGAGGATGGAAGTGGAGAGAGGATGCAAGTGCAGAGGGAGGATGGAGGTGGTGAGAGGATGTAGATGGAGGGGGAATAGAGGTGGAGATAGGATGGAGGTGGAGAGAGGATGGAAGTGGAGAAAGGATGCAGGTGGTGAGAGGATGGAGGTAGAGGAGAAGAAAGGAGAGAGATAGAAGAGTTTTGAAGAGGGATCGAGGAGATGGACGAGAAAGGAGAATACAGTTGGAAAAAGGAAGGGAGAGAAGAAGGAGGGATGGAGTAATTTACAGAGAGAAATTTGCAGAGAGAAAAAATGAGATGTAGAGGGAAAGAGGAACGATGTGAAAGAAAGAGAATGTTAACATTCTAGATAGCACCATGGTGTAAATAATCTATACCAGTATAGGATCTATGTGCATCCAAAAGGGAGAGTAGCATGAAAAATCCTCATGCCCAGTAATCATTGACCATTGATCCTGTACCTCAAGACCATACCAAGTCAAATGACTCCCGCCATATCATGGTATGCACTCAAAATTACAATGTTTGCTAAGTGTGGCGCCTTGCCTTCTATACCTGTGGACAACCACCCCAGGTAGGGGCCTGCAGGATACATTTAATACACAAGAATCACATACCTCCTGTATATTTAAGTCAAGTTTTAAAAATTAGAAAAGACATTTGAGGTGTACATCTGAGATCTCACAAAACAGGAGTAAATATGTAGACTCACTGGCGTTGATTTACCGAGGGAGTTGAGAACGTGCACGTGATTGGCCCAATCATGCACCAGCCACATTTTTTTTTTATTTCCCTTGCACATGATTAAATATTCAAAGGCACCAAATTCACTAAGCTAAGTAATCAACCTCTGCCCTTTCAGTAAATCAGTCCCATTGGCTCCTCCTTCTTTTAGATTTTTAGATTGGATAATGGTGCAAATATTGGCTTACACTTGATTGACTGAGCAGGCAAGATTCCCACCAGGGTGCCATGCTGAATAAAACAAGCAAGGCCTTCTTTCAGTTTGCAGATTTGTATTTTTAATTTTTTTTTTGCAGTTTTTTAAGGAAACATTTGTACAGGGAAGGTGGTCCATGCAATGACTCTACACCAGCAGCCATTTTGTCTAATAGCATTTCAGTTGCTGGGGGTCATGAAAGTCTCCAATGCCCCTTCCAAGAATAGATCTCATCTGTGGCTAATGTTATAAGACCCTTGCATTTCTCTAAAGGCTCTAGGTTGAAGGCATTGGAACGTACGTATGTAGAAATATCTAGGCTCGCGGTGATTGCAAATTGAGCCGCGCCGTTTGGTTAGTCCTTTTGAAGTGTGCCTGCCCATTCCATGAATGGATTAATTAGCTGGTCTCCTGCCTCCAGAAGTGGTACATGCAGCAGACGTATATTAACAATAACGTATGCATTATGTAGTGTGGGCCAAGGTCAAAGAACCATCGTTACATTAGAAATAATTAATAACAGAGAATACTTTGCACATGGTATCCATGTAGCCTAAGAGAAAATGTATTGAAAAATATACACTATTTGCATTCATAATTAATGTATAACTCATCATACAAAAAAAAAGAGATAAGAATGTAACTATGGATGATAAAGAATAGAATAACATATCTAGAAACATAGAATAGAAACATTGAATAATAAAAGGCATTAATGTGAAAAAGATCATCAAATAGATTATAGAAAAAAATAGATAGATAGATAGATAGATAGATAGATAGATAGATAGATAGATAGATAGATAGATAGATAGATAGATAGATAGATAGATAGATAGATAGATAGGTGTGACAGTTATTTTCAAATTGAGACTGCGCTGAAAATAACTGTCACTTTTTAAAAAAAATAAGTATTGTAATCCTGTGTGTAATCTTCATGAATGAGCATTATCTACAGATCCCATTGTTGGATATAAGGATTGTGTGTTTGGATTTAATCCAGCAGCTGTTCAGAGCGGGTGTTGAGTTTGTAGATACTATAAGAATCCTAAAAAAAAAAAACTTTCAGGTGTATGTTACAGTTACTCCCATTTTTGTACTCTATCATGTGCTGAAATGCATCACAGGGAAAAAAAGATAGATCACACAGTATTCTCACAGAACGATGGAAGGGATAATACGTCATTTCAGTCCACATACATCGTACATCAGACATTATTGATGAGGAAACTCCTTGCCTTTCCAATATGGTGGCTGGAAATTTAAAAAAAATAAAAAAATAATTTAAAAAAAGCAAATAAGCAAAAAAATACACTACCCTAGTGCTGTGACTGATCTGTCAGTATTATAAAATATTATTGAAAAAAATAAAAAAACATTTTTTCATAAATTCCACAATGGGCATGCCTAAATTGTTGGCGCTATATACAGTACATACCAATAATAAATAAAGAAGTAAAAATAAATGTATAGTATTATATGACATAAGGGCAGTATAACAAGGGTAAAGTGGAACTACAGAGGCAAAAGCAGCATGGATTTTTCCATACTGCATTGGGGAGAGCAATGAGATTATACAACATGCAGCAACCAATTTCATTTCTTTCAGGTGAAGTTTAATGATGGGTTCTTATGAGTATGAGTGGTTCTATGAGTTCCTTTGCACATTGCACTCCGTTTTTCAGGTATTAAGCTTCAGTTGGCCCTCTATCATGTTTGCCCATACATTTTGTATGCCCCCATCAGGCCCTTCTGGCCCATATCTGGCCCTTCAGTCTATAAGGCCATACAATAACAACTTACACAAGAGCAATGACTGTTCCTCAGTTTCTATTACCCATGTCGGTCAACATTCATCCATTGACCATTAGATATGGACCATCAAGGGAAGTCACTATTGTGCCATACATCTTGCTGGCTTTGGCCAGCGTGGTTGATAAGTCAACTAGACCGCTGTCATAATCACTCTATTGAGACAGATCCTGCTCCATTTATTCCTCTCCGATGTTGGTGGACCTACAAGTTACAGTAAAAACCCTAAAACTGGCAGGCAGTAGTTATTTCTTTTGGGACAGTTTGTATGAAATCTTGACCTTTTAGGAATTTTTCTTTCTCTATTAAAGACCTTGATTTGCTAAAGAATTGGGCGCAATTGCTTTGAAAAATGTGTTTTTCACTTAGGTTTGTGGATGTGAGGAAGTTCTGCTGACTTCAATCATCCAATCATATGCAAGCAAAAATCATGCCTGGTAAATTGTCCTTGTATGGTTTTGAATATTCTTCACAGAGTGAATTTTTGGTGCCTTCCCTTGCAAAGTGAAAATTCACTTCTCAAAAGTATCAAGCTGAATGTCTTTAATAAATCAGGGTCAATAAGTCATATCTAAGACTTGAAGATAAAAATAGGTAGGTTGCCCTTAGCAAATATTTGGATTCTAGATAGCCTTCCTATAATGCAGTTTTGAAAGGCAAGTGTTGGTTGATATGAGCAAGACATCTCTCCTTTCCTAAGCTTTTAAAGTCAATCCCTGATGATGCATGAAGCCCAAACCAGCTTTCCACTAGCTCCATATGTCTCTCCAATACTGTGGTGGAGTGATTTACCCTGCTTTTGTGACCATTGCCATCAGTTTTCACTCTCTTTTCTTAATGTTTAAGTAACCCTAATGATGAGTGCAGCAGGAGGAATGAGACTCCTCTTTCTGTAAAGTTGTAGTGGAGATCTATGAAGGGGGATGATAGAGCCAGGATCTCCTGCAGGGTATACTTGCTACTGGGTCCCGTATCGATACAAGAAGCCACTGGGTTACCCAACCAACTGGAGCCCCATATCAAGATGAGAAGCCACGGGGTTACCCAGTCTACTGAAGTCCTGTATAAATACGAGAAGCCCCGCGGTTACCCAATCTACTGGAGTCCCGCATAGATATGAGAAGCCCCTAAGTTACCCAATCTAATGGAGTCCTGTATAGATGCGAGAAGCCCCTGGGTTACCCAATCTACTGGAGTCCTGCATAGATATGAGAAGCCCTAGGTTACCCAATCTATTGAGGTCCCATATCGATACGAGAAGCCACTGGGTTACCCAATCAACTGGAGTCCCGTATGATACGAAAAGCCACTGGGTTACCCAATCTACAGGAGTCCTCTATCGATACGAAAAGCCACTGGGTTACCCAATCTACTGAGGTCCCGCATCAAATTGAGAAGCCACTAGGTTAGCCAATCTACTGGAGTCCTGTATCGATACGAGAAGCCACTGGGTTACCCAAGCTACTGGAGTCCCGTATCGTTACAAGAAGCCACTGGGTTACCCAATCTTCTGGAGTCCCGTATCGATTTGAGAAGCCACGGGGTTACCTAATCTACCAGAGTCCCGTATTGATACAAGAAGCCACCGATTTACCCAATATACTGAGGTCCCGTATCTATATGAGAAGCCACTGGTTTACCCAATCTACAGTAGTCCTGTATCGGTATGAGAAGCCACTGGGTCACCCAACCTACTGGAGTCCCGTATCCATCCAAGAAGCCACTGGGTTACCCAAGCTACTGGCGTCCTGTATCGATACAAAAAAACACTAGGTTACCCAATCTATTATCATCTATACATGACCAAAATTTTAGCTCTGGGTGGACTGAACCTTAAAAGCCGATCTTTGTTGTGGCAGGGCATTGATCAATGAAGATATCAGTACATTAATGTAAATAAAGTACTTATACAACATTAAAGCTTCCAATTTGTAGCCAGGTTGAGCATTAAAGGGTTAAATATGAACACTGAAGGGTTACAGTGGAAGATTTGGCCTTGAAGACTACTATTAAATGTGGCTGGTGGATAACAAAGGAAGCTGGGAGATCCGAACATTTGGATGGTGACAATACAGGACCCTGGCCAGGTTATTTCATAAGGGAAGGTGCTGTCCAAAGGCCAGGGATACATTTTTTCCCCTTCCCCTAGTACCTCCTCCTCTGACAAAACAAAATTTCTACAGGCCAGCAGTAAGTCAGGACTGCTGACATCCCCAGCCTTCTGGCCAATCACAGCCAGGGAAAGGGAGGGGTGTGCAAAAGAATGAATGGGCATGCATTTCCCTAACACCCCCTAGAGCAGAAGATGTTTCAACGAAGCAACATTGCCAGACGCAACCTCTGAGCTACCGAGGGGTCGAGGAGGGAACCCATCGAGGCAGATGGATCTCGGGAAATGTGTTAACCCCCGTGAACAGTCTTCCCGGAGGCTTTATTCAAGAGTGATCTGCATGATCTCATTTTTTTTTTCTTTCTGGCATAAGACGCTTCAGATTATAATCAACTAACGCTAGAATTCCTTGGAAATTTTCTCACCAAGACGTGATGGAAGGAAAAAAAAACAAAAAAACAGCTGAGCTTGACACCTCTTACATAACGCTGCCTTCTCAATAGCTATTATTGTGTATTACCATTCTTATCTTGTTCTGATTTGATACGTGGTTAATAATCTACGTGCGCGGCGTGGAGCGTGGGCAATCTGGAAGCGGAAGACGGTCTTGGGTTTTTCGCAAGGTCTGACTCCTGAGAGAGCTAATAAATTTTAATTAATGAGTCGTGCAGAAGATCTAGATCATATATTGTGAGGTTCTCTTTATATCATAATCGAAGGATGGGCTCGCTGCATCATTTGGCTGACGAGGTGATTCGTTATTACATTGTAGGCTTGCCAAGGTAGCGGTCTTGGGTATTGCAATTTCTTTTTTTTTTTTTTTTTTTAGCTAGAATGTTTTTATGCTGTTTTGTCCTTTTTGTGTCTTGGAGGTCATAAACGTGTAGATGCCTAGGAAACTGTTTGTGATTATGCAATGTGTTCTACCTATAAGCCGGTAACGTTTGTATTTTTTTAAAATTAGAAATCGACTCTCTGGAATACAACTCATGGAGGATGACGCTGGCATTGGGACGAACAGGGGTTAATTGTTATCTTTGGTTATCTAGCTGTATGAGTGTTGTCAATTCTTCATAAAGCTAGATAACCGAAAGTAAAAATAACCCCATTACGCGCCTAGTTATGGTGGTCTCAGCAGAAGGCACCGAAAAAACATCAAGGGGTACAAGAAGGAATTCTGGACCATCCTGGAGCTGATGGACTGTTAAAAAAAAGTATGTTAATTTGCTTCTGGAATATTATCTGGAGGTAGGACTTTTTATCAACCACCTTTCCATGAGGTATATAAAATATGATCGAACTTACCTGCTAAATTATGGACTGTTCCAAGACTCTACTGTTCTCGAATCAAGCCTTGGCTGGGGTGTAACAGGTATTAGGAATAAAAAAAAAAAAAATACTTTTCAAGACAGACTTTTAAAATATGGAAGTGAACTACAGATTGGATTGGTATGAATAATGACTTCAGGAATTTCTAATCATCTTTGCAAGGACATTGGCACATTTTAACTCTCTGAATGGAATATGGTATTTTATTTATTACCCAAAAACAAATCTTTATATTTTCTTTTGGGAGCCAGCTTGGGACTAAAATGCAACAGTTTTGACAGACTTTTTTTTTTTAATCATTTTTAATAAATAAAAAAACTTTTTTTTGGATTAAAACGAGCAAAAAATAAATAAATAATTAATTTTCTAGCAATATAATCCGTATAATCAAACTTTTTTTTTCCTGCAAAAAAAAATATTTTAATCATTTGTGTTTTTTTTATTTAATTGGTTTATTTTACCCCAACCAACCAACATGCAGTTTTTTTTTACATGTTTGTGATAGTTGGGCTAGTTGAGTTGAGGTTAAAAAAAAAAAAAAAACTTGCTTAGCTCTTCTTTGATTTAGCCTGTATAATTAACTTGTTTTCCACTAGACTGGATCCTAAGAAAACTTTTTAGTTCAGTCTGTGGAAGCGACATTTGACCAGAGGTCTCTGCCTGCTGAGAAGGATTGGGTTTTTAATCCCACCCCCCTAAGTAAGGGGATTATGCAGTTAGAAAATGCCATAAAATAAAAGGTCTGCTGAAACAAGAGCTAAACACGGACAAGGGATATTTAACGCTCTTCATTGCTGCTCCCTCTCGCAGCTAATAGGGTTAAGTTGTAATTTGGAGAGGGTGATTCAAAAAAAAAATAAAAAATAACTTGGACCTAATCAGATTGGGACAGTGGAGGGTTAAAAAAACAAAAAAAAAAACTTTTCTGTAGTTAAACCTAGCAGAATTAATTTTTAAAATAAATAAATTGATTATTTATTTTGAAGCCTGTGATTAAAAGGGATTTTTTTTTTTACTGCTGTGGAGACATGAGTATAGTATCCAAACTATAGTAGTCATCTTCAAACCTGTTGCAAAGGGAACATAGTCTAGTGGGACAGAAGTTTATGAGATTACTATGTAATACAATGGAGAGAAAGATGTTCTGAACTGTTAATTAGTCCCAAGGAGTTTGCTAACTTGTAGTTAAAAAAAAAAAATTCTTGACTTTGAAAATTATACATGGTGGGTTTAAAATATTGTGAATTTCTTTAATAAAAAATGAGAATATGCTCCAAAAAAAGAAAGTAAGTAAGGCAGAGATTTTTGGGAAGACCTGCTACAATTATATTTGCCCTCAACCAAGTAAAAAAAATAAATTTGGCATATATTGGATATAGTGGTTAGAGGGTAATGCCCATTGATACCTCAATGCACATGGAATATTCTGGATTCCCAGGGCATAGAGAAATTCATAATTTGTAGTGTTGTACGTCTTCAGTGCTACATGTATTCTGTTTCCAAAATGTGTTTGCGAAATTATGCACGGTAATTGGCTGGTTGCTTGCCTAAAAACCTGGTCATCTAATTGAAGGACTTTCATTACATCTATAATCTCCATTGATCTAGGGCCATGGAAAGTACGCCAGTGAAATGGCCTTGACGTGACTGTTGTGGGAAGCAATATGCAGGGAAGCTGATATTCTAAGATGGCGATAGAAGAGTTCCATAACTTGGCCCATCAAAAATTTGGAACCTTTGCTATCTGAATTCAAAAAGTCTACATTTTTAAATTAAAATTTTCCAAAATAGTTTTGGTAGAACTTCAAAAAGCGGTAGCCAGTCCTTTCCCAGAACAGTAAATTCACCATTATCTTGTACTAATGGACCAAACCAAGTCTTGTGATGTCAATTGTATGGACTAATGAGCCAAAACATGGCGTGTCGTTGGTTTAATTCTAGCTTAGCTGAAAATTAAGTATTTATTTTAGTAGATTTATGACTCTATATGCTATATTTGCACCTATTTTATGAAAAACACACCCTGTTCTTCTCTTTAAAAAAATTTGTATAGTACAAAAATGGCTTGATAACAGCTTGTTGATTTGGTGCATGCAATTAATAAAATTATTTATGAGATGATGTAGAGGCTTGGCATATTTTTTAACTGGCAAGGGAAATGTGGAATTGATCTGTATGGAGTTTAATGTATACATCATGGGGAAAAAATACTGAAAAGGGATAGTTTTTTTTTTTTTTTTTACTGTAGCCATATATTATTACATCACATTATTAGAGAAGTGGGTTTTTACATATCATGTTATAAATTATTATTATTTAATGACTTTTTTGACAGCTTTAATGTTAACAATCTAGAATGTTCTGAGATGCGTACCGCCTCCTACTGAGTCACAATTTATTAAATCTATATACCATGTCTGTTATCTCAGTAAAAGATGTTTTATGTTTCATTATATGTATCAAAAAATCTTAAATAATACTACTCTGACAAAAACAGCACCAAGGCTCCTCCACCAGGCTTTAGTGGGAATCTCCATAAATGAAAATATAAAGTTGACTTTTTAGCCTATGTATAAAAAATAAAAATAAAACGTATAGGCCAATCAGACATTAATGATATTAAACACTTAAAGGCACTACATTTCAAAAATGCAAAAAAAACCCCCTTTTTTTAAGCTTATGATTTAAAAAAAATATATATACATGTATAGGCCAATCAGACATTTATGATATTAAACACTCAAAGACACTACATTGCAAAAATGCAAAAATAACGTTTTTTTTTTTTTAGCTTAGGATTTTAAAAAATATATATATCTGTATAGGCCAATCAGACATTTATGATATTAAACACTCAAAGACACTACATTGCAAAAATGCAAAAATAACGTTTTTTTTTTTTTAGCTTAGGATTTTAAAAAATATATATATCTGTATAGGCCAATCAGACATTTATGATATTAAACACTTATAGGCACTACATTGCAGAAATGCAAAAAATAAAGGTTTTTTTAGCTTTTGATTAAAAAAAAAAAAAAAAACATGTATAGGCCAATCACACGTTTATTATATTAAACACTTATAGGCACTACATTGCAAAAACCCCAAAAAAAAAATTTTTTTAGCTTTTGTTTTTTTAAAAAAAATACATGTATAGGCCAATCACACGTTTATGATATTAAACACTACATTGCAATAATACATGGGAAGCCTTATCCAATGAGTTGGGGATGCAGAAGGTAATTAAGAGACTGTGGCTCATACTGAGGCCTCCACCTCTGACTAAATTTGATATATGGGATATTAAAATACTCTGACAATCTTAGCTGCCATCCCAGCAAGAATGGGAACGAGAACTAACTGTGAACCGGATTTGTTTTCCTTTTTTTTGCCAGCAATGGAGTTAAGATACCCTATGGATTCAATGTTTTTTTTTTAATGCCCTAAGATTAATTTTTCTTAACCTGTATTTATTTATTTATTTATTTTTAATCTCACAAGCCCTTTAAATCTTTTTCCAGTTTCCCAAGTGCCATATATATTGCCTAAGGTTTAAAAAAATTTAGTCAGTAGACCTTCTAACTCAGCATGGTGATGAGCAAATTGGGCAAATTGGGTAATTTTTGTTTACTTTGGATAGTTCTGTGTAGACTTTGTACAATGAGAATCATACAATTCATCTAAAATTTAATAATTATTTAAAGATCTACATACAAATTTTTCAAAATATGGGAATCTGAATGCTTTCTGATCCAATCAATGCAATTTGTGAGTGTCCATTATTTTATAAATTCCTTTGGCATAATACCCTTACAAGTTCCATCCTTCTTTCATAAGGTGACCTTTCTGAAAACAATGATCTGATTACCGCTAGGTCAGTGGGCCTCTATCTGCTTTGAAAAAGCTGATTTACCATTGGTATTTTTATTTTAAATTGTATCTTATTTTGATTCTGACATTGAAGTAGACATAGTTTTAATGGCACCCTGGCAAGTTCCATGTACAAAGACATGGAACCCCTGGAAATGGGATTAAATACGTCTAAGTACATGCCTGCACTGGATTGTTGCTCTGCATATACAGCATCCCCCATTCCTTATTGGAGAATCGGACATTTACTGCACTGCAGATGGCCATCCGTGTAGGATGGATGTAGAGAGCATCACGCCCCGTTGACTTGACACTCAAGTAGATGGAGCCTTAAGTAAACCAATACATATTATTTATGTTTATCTATTTGAGGACAAAGCATTTGAAGGTCATTTTTTAACAGTTGACTGTAAAATTGTGGTTAATAATAAAAAATAAATAAAATTATGTTAATAAATTAAAAAAAAAATCTCTTTTCAAATATTATATATGAACAGTTGGCCTATATAGACAAGCATGTTGTTCTGTGTATCAAATTACCCTGCAGTGGTACAGAGCAGTTTAATAATCTGTGATAACCCAATGTGCAGAAGGCATGTTAAGTTGATGTATTTCGTTTTTTTGAAGCTGTGTTTTAATGTAATGATTTCCATGTCTGATTTTGCCCGTGTTGTGTATAAAAATCCCTGTGTGAGTAACAGACTTACGCATGCATCCTGCATTGTAATTATTTCGAGGGAAAAATAATTGCGTTACATCAAACATTTGGCAATTGCGTTTTGCCTTGAAAGATGACAGAGAGCGGCCTAGCTCGTCTATTTCAAGTCCACTTTTGTTTTAACATTTTTTTTTTTTAATCCTAATCTTTCATTCGCTAATTCGGTTGCTCGTTTTGGCAACCAATGGAGATAAAAATTCCTATAATCAGAAAGAGGAAATGTAAACCAGGGATTACATAAAGAGGCCAAAGTGACCCAGTTTAACCTGAAAATGCATGGTTTTCAATGCAGGTGTACAATTGTTGAAAAGATAACATGGGATGTTCATATAGTAGAAAATGCATATGTCATGGATTCTGGTTTATATATGTATTAGAATTGATTTTGACAGTGCATGTAAAATGTTCAAACCTTTCCATGGCCTTTCCATGGGCGGTATTTCACCCATATTGATGGGTGTCTCTAAACTAGCCTTTCTCAACCAGGGTTCAGTGGAACCCTAGAGTTCCCCCAGAGGTTGCTAGGGGTTCCTTGAGTTCAAACCATTTCATGGCTTTGAGAAGCATGTCATCTTCTGTCCCTACTTCAATTACATACACATATTAGGTCTACATTAGGCAAACCTCAAAAAAATATAGATAAACCCAACAAACAGCACCTACCTTGGACTAAAAATGTAATGTATTATTTCACAAATATTGATGAGTGTCTCTAAACCAGCCTTTCTCAACCAGGGTTCAGTGAAACCCTAGGATTCCCCCAGAGGTTGCTAGGGGTTCCTTGTGTTCAAAAGATTGCATGGCTTTGAGGAGCTGGCGATCTTCTGTCCCTACTTCAATTACATACATATATTAGGTCTACATCAGGCAAACCCCAATAAAATACAGATAAACCCAACACACAGAACCTACTTTGGACTAAAAATGTTTTATTTCACCCATATTGATGGGATGGGTGTCTCTAAACCAGCCTTCTCAACCAGGGTTCTGTGGAACCTTAGGGTTCCTCAGAGGTTGCTAGGGGTTCCTTGAGTTCAAATCATTCCATGGCTTTGAGGAACATGTCATCTTCTGTCCCTACTTCGATTACATACACTTATTAGGTCTACATTAGGCAAACCCCAATACAAATACAGATAAACTTAACAAACGGTACTTACTTTTGGACAGAAAATTACATTTTTTATTTCACTCATTATGATGGGTGACTCTAAACCAGCCCTTCTCAACCAGGGTTCTGTGGAACCCTAGGGCTCCCCCAGTGGTTGCTAGTGGTTCCTTAAGTTCAAATCATTCCATGGCTTTGAGGAGCATGTCATTTTCTGTCCCTAGTTCAATCACATGCACATATTAGGTCTACATTGGGCAAACCCCAATAAAAATTCTGATAAACCCAACAAACAGCACCTACTTTGGACTAAAAATTTTATTTTTTATTTCACCCATATTGATGGGTGTCTCTAAACCAGCCTTTCTCAACCAGGGTTTCCCCAGGGGTTGTTAGGGGTTTCTTGTGTTCAAACCATTGCATGGCTTTGAGGAGCATGTCCCTACTTCGATTACATACACATAATAGGTCTACATTAGGCAAACCCTAATAAAAATACAGATAAAGTTAACAAACAGTACCTACTTTTGGACTAAAAATTTAATTTTTTTATTTCACTCATATTGATGGGTGTCTCTAAACCAGCCTTCTCAACCAGGGTTCTGTGGAACCTTAGGGTTCCTCAGAGGTTGCTAGGGGTTCCTTGAGTTCAAACCATTCCATGGCTTTGAGGAACATGTCATCTTCTGTCCCTACTTCGATTACATACACTTATTAGGTCTACATTAGGCAAACCCCAATACAAATACAGATAAACTTAACAAACGGTACTTACTTTTGGACAGAAAATTACATTTTTTATTTCACTCATTATGATGGGTGACTCTAAACCAGCCCTTCTCAACCAGGGTTCTGTGGAACCCTAGGGCTCCCCCAGTGGTTGCTAGTGGTTCCTTAAGTTCAAATCATTCCATGGCTTTGAGGAGCATGTCATTTTCTGTCCCTAGTTCAATCACATGCACATATTAGGTCTACATTGGGCAAACCCCAATAAAAATTCTGATAAACCCAACAAACAGCACCTACTTTGGACTAAAAATTGTATTTTTTATTTCACCCATATTGATGGGTGTCTCTAAACCAGCCTTTCTCAACCAGGGTTTTCCCAGAGGTTGTTAGGGGTTTCTTGTGTTCAAACCATTGCATGGCTTTGAGGAGCATGTCCCTACTTCGATTACATACACATAATAGGTCTACATTAGGCAAACCCCAATAAAAATACAGATAAACTTAACAAACAGTACCTACTTTTGGACTAAAAATTTAATTTTTTTATTTCACTCATATTGATAGGTGACTCTAAACCAGCCTTTCTCAACCAGGGTTCTGTGGAACCCTAGGTTTCAACCAGAGGTTGCTAGGGGTTCCTTGAGTTCAAACTATTCCATGGCTTTGAGGAGCATGTCATCTTCTGTCCCTACTTCAAATACATACACATATTAGGTCTACATTAGGCAAACCCCAATAAAAATACAAATAAACACAACAAACAGTACCTACTTTGGACTAAATTTTTTTTTTTAATTCACCCATATTGATGGGTGACTCTAAACCAATCTTTTTTTAACCAGGGTTCCGTGTAACCTCAGAGGTTGCTAGGGGTTTCTTGAGTAATAAACAATTTCTGCCTCTTAGATAAGTAACCACTGGCACCACTGATCTTTTTAGGTATCTGTAATGGGAGATTCTTCCCAATGACCAAAAAATGTAAGGACCATCCTTCCCAGTCACCAATGTCACTAATGCACCATAAGCTGTAGATAGAGTAATTATTAGCAGGGGTTCCCTGAGAATGGAAAGCTATTTAAGGGGTTCCTTCTTGTTAAAAAGGTTCAGAATAGATGCTTTAAACTGTGTTTTCTTGTAATGGGAGATGGTAGAAGGCAATATTCTAGAGCAGGGCTTCTTAACCAGGGTTATTCATACTCCTTGGGGGTACAGGAACCAAATTATTGTTGTGTAGGTCTGAACCCATCAGAAAATAGATCACTCAACTTGGACGTCTTCCCACTTCCTAGTATTGCCAATTACTATGTTGGCGTTCACCTTTTCAGCAACTGTACCTCGATTTCATGTACCGGAGTTATCCATACTCCTTGGGGAACCAAATTATTGTTGTGTATGAATGAATTTCTGAATGTTTAAAAAAAATTTAGTTAGATTATTAACAATATTTTTTATTATTATGGAGTGAGGTGTGGAGGCCCCCAACCAATTAGCAATCTGATGACTCAACATGCACTTCCTAGTATTGCCAAGAAATATGTTGGCGTTAACCTTTTCAGTAACTGTACCTCGATTTCATGTACTGGAGTTATCCATACTCCTTGGGGGTTTGGGAATGAAATTATTGTTGTGTGGGACTGCATTTTTGAATAATTAAAAAAAAATGTAGCTAGATACAGTGTGTGCTAGATTTCACCAGATGGGTTGTCTGGTATCTTGCTGTATTTCCATGACCAGGCATGGATATAAGAAAATCCAATATTTTTAACAGAGCCTTTTTACACCAATGCTTTAAGTTGAAGTACATTGGAAAAAATAAAGTCCTACATGCTGCACCTGTGTGCATTGACCTGAAGTGTTCTACAAAAGTCCTGTAAAATTGTAATGGATCTAAAAACATGTGCCAACACAACGTAAGTCAATGTTTTATTACTGGTATCAATGAGCCCTAAAGCCATAGTGGTCATCATAATATTAATCCCTGTAGCACTTTAGCGACTACAAAGCTTCTATTTAGTGAAGGCCTCTCGTAAGGCAGTGTAGTAAGTATAAAATGTGTCAGTTGTAGTAGATGTTGGGTATATTACCTCCTATCTCCTTAAGGTCAACATTGGGGCAAAATTTTGGAGCACAGTCAACATCTCAGGGGTGTAACGAATCTTTAAATGTGTCAGTTCTTGACTAGTCTAGGGCTAGGCCAATGGCCTCCAAATTGCGGCCGATGGGCTGAATGCGGCCCTTTGCTTTCCTTCATCCAGCCATCAAGACACACTTCCTCCCACTGACACCAGCAAGGGGGCACCATTCCTTCCACTGGCACCAACAGTGGGGAACCATTCTTCTTACTGATGCCAACAATGGGGTATTTTTCCTTCCACTGACACCAGTGATGGAACACTATACCTCCCACTGATATAAACAATTAGGCACCATTCCTTCCTCTAATACTGATGATAGGGCACTATTCCTCCTTCTACTGATTGTAGGCACTATGAAATTTTCTCCCACTGACACTGGGGCATTTTCTACTTCCACTGGCCACTCTGACCCTCAGACTGAGAAGGACAGTAAACCGGCCCTTTGTCTATAAAGTTTGGGGACCCTTGGTCTAGGCCCAACCTTAAAACTCGTTTGAGTTTAGATAACAAAACTGTCATACACTAGAAATTAAAGACACAAATTTGGGAAGTATACAAAGAATTTTGAGATCTGCATAAAAATCTGTAAAACCTTCAAAGTGTGAGTGATAATCTTCAAAGTCCATTTGTTGTGTTATTTAAAATGTATGTCCATCCAAAATGTTTTTTTCTTGTTTATGTATAGAGTGGGAAGGGATTAGACCACCTGTCAAGTTTTAACTGCTATCCTGGGCTCCTTTGCAAAAAAAATCCCTTCACTTCCTGTCTTGCTGGCAAAGTTTTACTAGACAGGAAGTAAAGGAATATCTGTAACACAGACAGAAATAAAAGTCTAACTGGGGTTCTAGACTTTTCCTACTCTACTAAAGAAAAGTAATTTCATTTATGTCTGTTTTGCTGTTGTAGAGTTATTCTCACTTCCTATGTGTTATCAGTAAGACAGGAAGTGAGGGAAAATCTTTCTAACTAAGCCCTGGTTAGCAACCTAAACCCAACGTGGGTTCTAATCTTTCCCTACTCCATCCAAAAAAGTTTTTGCTGGGTATTCACTTTAATTCTGATACCTAAAGGTAACCTTTCCTGAGAATGGTACGGAAGGTGCCAATGGTACTTCTCATTCTGCAAATGCTAGTTTACTAGATGTTATGTTTACCCTCTTGATTTAATATGTCCCCTGCATGGAACAAGAATGCAAGCTAGGATGATGTCTAACTTCAGAAATATGCATACTTGTTCCAAGTTAGTGGCTCAAACCTTGTTGAACCCAGTTAATCAGTGTATTGTCAGACAACTAAGTGAGTTAGAAGACATTTAAAAAAAAGCCCATCAATAGTCCGAGTGGAAGAGGCACCCAATGAGTCACTTAATTTGACCAATAAATACATATATGAGTGATATAAAGCAATTTTATCTTTGGTTAATCAGATGCCTCCAATCCATCCTTAAACACATGACAACTGGGGCCTCTGCTGCTTGGACCACACATGGGCTTTTTTGATATCTTCTGACTCACATAGTTTAGCACCTACCTGACAACCTCGCAGAGGATCCAGGACTGGGACCTCCATGGCACTGAGAGCGACCTTTTGAATCCTGGATCGAGACAGCGTATTCTCGTGAAAGGTTGCGTGTTTCTACCCTATAGGTTTACTGCCACCTCAGCAGATGCAACTCATTTTCCTTTTCTTCCAATTAATACACATTTTTGAGGTAATTATTATTATTTATTATTATTATTTAAGGAGCTTAAATAGCGCCATCAATTTACACAGCGCTTTACATATACATTGTACATTCAAGGTAATCATTACATTTGAGTCACTTACTACACTCGAGTCACCCATGGGTCTTTAACCAAACTTTTGAGCCAAACCTCTCGGACCTTTGTGGTTTACCACATCCTAAACCCCTAGTCGGACAATTATAATCTTCAGATAGGGCCCCTTCCAACACTGGCAGCCCATTGTTTGAAGAGTTTGTTTTATAGATGTTCTAGCTTTCAAAAAAGAAAATGGAACAATATCAGCCCTTGAGGGTAGTTTTTTGACTTGGCCATGGGTTTCAAACAACATCAAGGGTATTTTGGTTATGATTCTTACTGCTGTCAAACAAAAAAGAACCAGTAGGCCTAAAGTTTACATTCCCCTTTTTTCACTACTTTGGATTAGCGAGAAGGTTACCACATAAAACTATAAAGCTAAAATCTAATAGGTTGGCCAGTTAGCCAGTGTACTAGTTAGACAACTAGCATTTTCAGACAAAGATTAATAATGGCAGCCCAGTGTTGGAAGGGTTTGTTTTATGGACATTCCACTTTTTAAACCTTGCCAAATGAAAACGGAACAGTATTAGCCCTTAAGGGTTGTTTTTTTAACTTGTTTTTTTAACTTGGCCATGGAATCAGACAACATCAATGGTATTTTGGTTATGGTTCTTATCGCTGTCAAACAAAAAAGACCCAGAAGGACTATAGTTTATATTCCCCTTATTTCACGACTTTGGATCAGTGAGAAGGTTATAACATTAAACTATAAAGCTGAGATTTGTTAGGTTGGTCAGTTGGTCAGTGTACTAGTTAGACAACTAGCATTTTCAAATAAAGATTCACAATGGTAGCCCAGTGTTGGAAGGGTTTATTTTATGGATGTTCAAGATTTCAAATTTTGACAAATGAAAATGGAGCAAAATTAGCGCTTGAGGGCTGTTTTTTGACTTGGCCATGGGTTTCAATCAATCATTAAGGGTATCTTGGTTATCATTCTTACTGCTGTCAAACAAAAAAGACCCAAAAGGTTTATAGTTTACATTCCCCTTATTTCATGACTTTGGATTACTGAGAAGGTTACAACAATAAACTATAAAGCTGAACTTTGTTAGGTTGGTCAGTTGGTCGGTGTACTAGTTAGACAACTAGCATCTTCAGACGAAGATTCACAATGGTAGCCCAGTGTTAAAATGGTTTGTTTTATGAATGTTCCAGTTTTTAAACCCTGACAAATGAAAATGGAACAGTATTAGCCATTAGGGGTTGTTTATTGACTTGGCCATGGGTTTCAGTCAACATCAAGGGTATCTTGGTTATCATTCTTACCACTGTCAAACAAAAAAAGAATCAGAAGGCCTATAGTTTACATTCCCCTTTTTTTTTTACACGACTTTGGATTAGTGAGAAGGTTACCACAATAAACTATAAAGCTGAAATTTGTTAGATTGGCCAATTGGTCAGTGTACTAGTTAGACAATTAGCATTTTGAGATAAAGATTCACAATGGCAGCCCAGTGTTGGTAAGGTTTGTTTTATGGACATTCCACTTTTTAAACCTAGCCAAATGAAAATGGAACAGTATTAGCCCTTAAGGGTTGTTTTTTTTTTACTTGGCCATGGGTTTCAGTCATTCTTACCACTGTCAAACAAAAAAAGAACCAGAAGGCCTATGGTTTACATTCCCCTTTTTCATGACTTTGGATTAGTGAGAAGGTTACGACATTAAACCATGAAGCTGAGATTTGTCAAATGAGGCATTTTAATGCATGACCACAAAGATTACATAGACTGCCAAAAGTCGAAGAACGGTTGAAGATCTTTGAGTAAGTCTTGACAATACTGTCACCATCAATCAAAAGAACATTGTCATTTGGACAGCGAGCAAACATATTGGACTCTCTTTTTTTTTTTTTTTAAGAAAACAAAAATCTACAATTTCCGCAAATTTTCAAGCCACTTATATACTATATTAATACCCCTGATAGATTCATTTTGTCAGAAAAAAAGGCATGTACAGACAGGTATCCTTAAAACCATAATTATAATTACATTTTCACAACCACTGCTTGAAGGGGGGTCCTAAAACATCCTAGAAATTTTCCCAACACTTTGAAACTCAAAGGATCTAAAATCCTAAGAGATGCAATCAATCATTCTCTGTATAAGTCCAGTGCTCAGACACTGGGGTGGCTGCCTACTTGAAGCTTTGTTCAGTGGGGGTCTGGCCCAAGAAAGACAAGATTGACTAGACAATAGCAAAAAAAAAAAAGCTTCTGAATTACTATTCAGACAGCATCTTTGTCAACAGTAGATTAGGAAAAAAAGTATTTTAAAAATCTGTCTGTATATCTATCTATCTATCTATCTATCTATCTATCTATCTATCTATCTATCTATCTATCTATCTATCTATCTATCTATCTATCTATCTATCTATATCTATCTATCTATCTATCTATCTATCTATCTATTTCATATTGGTGTATGGTTGACCTTTTTGCTGCCATTCTCATTATAAATTTTACTTAAAGAATATTTTAATTTATTTACTAAATATTTTTTTTAATCTTTAGTTTTCATTAAAAGATAATCTTGTGTCTAGTTCCTCTTTCTCTGCTTCCTGTATTACCAAACACGATCAAACTAACAATGCAGGTCCAAAATCTGTTTGGTAGCGTTGGGAAACTTATTGACATATTTTAATAAAATACCCTTTATCTGTTATTGCAATGTTGCTGATCTCCCAAAGCCTCTTTGTGGCCCTTAGCTGTCTACAATGACTCTAGCAATCACTCCATGGCTTAGGTTGGGTGACAACATGATGGTGACAACAATGGACTATGCCTGTGCAATTTGCGTTGAAATGGCAATTTGCAGTCTCCATGGGAAGCCTATGTGAGAGGGATGACAACACAATTGGAGGTCAGGGACAGAGCGTTGTCACCCTAACATAGGAAATGTCTGAACAAGGGGCTTTATGGCAGGATAACCAGGGATTAATTTAATGAGAGCTGCAGAATTAAAAACACTGAAATTTTGAAATGACATCAATGTGTCAAAGCTTAAATAAGATTTTAGTGATTGGCGTTGCATACTTTCACCACCTTTGCAAATACCAGTAACTGGGCACACAACAGATTTTAACTACCTTAAAGGTTAACCTTAGAATTGAGATGATCAATGCTTAGCCTGGCCTACATTATGGATACATTACGAGCCCTATAGAACTCCATGGTCTGTGGCCAACTGATCTCAAGGTTGGTGGAAAAATGGTCATCCAAAACAAATGGTCTCAGATGGCGGACATTATTTCCATTAGATAACGACAGCATCAGGGCTGTATGCTCAGTGCATCAACACACCCTACCTTAAAGGTTAACCTTAGGTTTGAGATGATTGTTGCTTAGTGCAGCCTACATTATGGATACATTATGACCCCTACAGAGCTCCATAGCCACTTGCCAACCGATCTCAAGGTTGGTGGGAGAATGGCTATCCAAAACCAATTGTCCCAGATGGCGGCCATTACTTCTACCAGATAAGGACAGCATCAGGGCTGTATGCTCAGTGCATCAACACACCCTACCTTAAAGGTTAACCTTAGGATTGAGATGATTGTTGCTAATGCCTAGTACACACGGGCCGAATGTCGGGAGACATTTGGCCCATGTGTATATCAGCAAGACCAACTCCTGTCAATGCTCTCAGCCAATGGCTAAAAACGCCGACCAGCGTGTTCTGGTGGGGGGGGGGGCGTACCCCTATCAGAACACAACAGCTCAGTGGAAGAGATCACTGTACTAATGTTGGACTATTAGTAAAATAAATTGTCTCAGATGGGGACCATTATTTCTACCAGATAAGTTCAGCATCAGGGGTATATGCTCAGTATATCAACACACATTAGAATCTACACTAAGAACTTCAAACTGCCATCTCATGTCTATGGTTGGCCCAAGTTAGAGACACTGACATCAACCTAATAAATTGCCAGTAAAATCTCAAACAAAATCAAGTATTTTTGATGTATACCTTTCCATAAATTATGAACTTGCTAAAAATGACTGCTCCAAGAAGAGTCATTTCCTCTTCCGGAAGTGTCTAATTACTGTCTTTTATTGCCCAGCTGCTGCAGAAGAAGCAAAGGAGAATACTATAGACTGAGTCTGCTGGGGCTGATGACATCACATCCAAGGTGGTGACACCTAGCAGCAGTCTTAGAGCTTTTCGATACCTACACAAGGGAAGATTTTACAAGTAAATAATGTGTCTAAAATACCTTAAACAGGAGCTCCAGTCTCCCCCCAAAAAATTAAACGTCAGCAGCTACAAATCCTAAAAGACAGGTAAGTGTCTTTTAATATAAGGACACTTACCTGTCCAGGGATCTAGCAATGTCCTCACCTGAGCCAATCAGCTTCAGGTGCAGGCGCCAGTATCTTAAGCAAGGGAAACGGGCATTGAAGTTTTGCGCTTTGTATATGGTCCCACAGTCTTCTGGGACCTGTGATGTGTCCCAGAAGGCTGCGGGGGAAGGAGGGGGGCCGGAACTTTTGCTCAGATCGCCGCATTGCATCTGACCAGAAGTGGGAGCGGGTTCCTGTCAAAACCAGGTACCCACTCCCCCCCCCCCCAAAAAAAAAGTGCCAAATGTGGCAGGGGAGGGGGGAGGATGCAAACAAGCGGAACTTTCCCTTTTGGGTGAAGTTCTGCTTTAAATGCACTTAAAAAATGGAAAATTGTATCAAATACATATCTTAGTTTTCATTTCCTGGTGCTAATCAATGACAGCATACTACCCTATGTAGACTGCCATGTTGGCGCTAGGAAAACCAAAAATTGCCTTAACTACTTACTGTAACTTTCCTCTTCTGGTGCCAATTCATGGCAGCATACATGTGGTAGTATGCTTCAATGTTGGCGCCGGGAAATCTTATTGTTGACAATGTTAAACTATACCAGTTCATGATTGCCTTCAGCAAATAAATTATTTTCTTTGTTAGATTTGGATAAAGTGGTGGAAGGTTTGATCGTCTGTAAGGAGAAATGTACCATTGTTTGCTGTCTCAGTCATCAGCTCAAATTAATTCTAGGCCTTCAGGGTTCTCAAAAAAATGTTTTTTTTCTCTCTTCTTCCCTATTGAGAATATCAAAATATTTTTCACAGGTAATGACCTGCTGATGCAAGAGCAAGTAATTGGAATTCGGCCAAAGTAAGAGATGACCAGCAAAGGAACTTGGCAAAATTTCCTCCATTGATAGTTGTCAAAGCTTCATGACTCTTCAGAAGCTTAGTCCAAATTTTTATTAATAAAGAGCAGCAGGAGAAGCCAACATGTTTCAGGGGAGAGGCCTACTCCCTCCCTCCCGATGGAACCATGCAAGTGCAAGAAGATCTCATAGCCCCAAGGATATGTGAGGCATCTCCCCCAAAATGCATTGGCTTCTCTTAATGCTCTTTTTAATACAAATTTTGACTAACACGTCTAAGGTGTCACAAACTTTTGTACTGAGCACTCCTGAGTACTCATCCCAAATTTGCTATTTACTGTATGTTCTCTTGGAGACTATCAGAAAGGTTTAACAGCCCAAGACTGAAAAAAACAAGGACCTTTCTATACTGTACTACTGCACAGTTTGCCAGTCCCTTTGAAGAAGGACTTACCTGGTTTAAACCCAAAAGTACCGTTATCCTTCTCCCATTGGTCCAGCACTATCTGACACACACACACACACACACTAGTTGTCAAAGGTAGGATCACCTCTCACTTTGGTGAGGCTTCTTTTTAATTCCTGCCAAGTCACCATGGCCAGAAAAATACAGTATACGGAATCCAGAAACTTTTGCCCTAATCAACTCAATTTGTCATCAAATTTGGTAAAAATGACAACGTGTTTCAGGGCTCCAGAGCTCAGAGCTCCCCCTTAATTAAAGCTATCAAACATAAATCACAAATGCACAATTGTGCAATATTAATAAAGACATAAAGATTTTACTTAAAAAAAATATAGATCACACAAAATTAGTCAACAAAAGTTTAGCTTTAAGGAAAGCGCCAATCCAGAAATATTGTCATCCCAGTTGACAAAAACATGCTTCAAGGGCCCCCTTTATCAGGGCTATAAAAATATAGATCACAAAAATAAGTAATTAAAATAATTTTATACCAACTTAAAACATTAGTTAAAACTTCAGATACTGTCAGTAAATATTAATATAAGAATATCAATGTTGTTATAATAATAATAGCCGATAGCATCTGATGTTTTAACTAATGTTTCAAAAGGGTATAAAATTATTTTAATGAATCATTTTTGTGATCTATGTTTTACAGCCCTGATGAAGGGGGCCTTTGGAGCTTTGAAACACGTTGTTTTGATCAAATGCGATGACAAATCAAATTGATCTGGATAGATACAGTATTTCTGGATTGGCATCTCCAGGCAAATAGCTAAATGCACAGATAAAATTCATATATGGGGGCTGTCTGACCTGTCAAAGGATTTGTATTCCTGCCCATCCAGTCCTGAGATTTACACAACTCTGCCACACAGCACAGCCCTGATCCTTCTTTGCTGCAGTTTCACTTTCGTTTGCAGGTCCCATTTTCCCAACTCAGCCTGTGATTGGACAATGAAAGGAGAAGAAGCACACTGCCGAGTTAACCTCTCTGTCACTCTGCTTTCTCCTTCTTTTAGCATGTTCCCTGTTAGTGGTGGTCTAACACAAAATCTGCCTACACATCTGTTTCCTGGCTGTAGATTTAAGCACACCATGCCTTGCTGCTCTCCCAGGACTGGGGGGGGGAGTCATCAACATACTGAAAAAAACACAAGAAAGAGAGGGCGCACCAGCCTAGTGCATTATCCCAATAACCATTTCTTTGTAAAAAATAAGCATGTATCTACTTACTTAGAAACGATAAAACAGACAAAGCACCTCAAAGTTAAAGAAGTGTTCTGCCCGCTCTGCAAGCTCCTAGGGGGTTTGGGAGGACATCACCTAGATCTAACTGGCTTACGAGTTTCAAGGGTTATACCCTCTTCCTCTGAGGTTTTGGCTCTGAGAAGGAGAGTATTGAGAAGGAGGGTCCTCGAAACTCGTAAGCCAGTGAGTGTGGTGGTCTAACACAAAATTTTCCTACACATCCGTTTCTTGGCTGTATAGGTGCAATGAAAAATCTGGACTGCCGCACTCAGGATTGGAATAATAAAGGTAAAATCTTCTTTATTGAAAAAATCACATGATGTAAAATGCGTACATTGCTCTGTTGAAGTGATACAGCATAACCGCTGACGCATTTCACGCTCCCATAGAGCGCTTACTCATTGAGATTTTTCATTGCACCTATACTATTGGAATAGCAATCGCCAGCACCTGGAGCTCTCACAACCATTCACCTAGCGGAGGACGGGAAATTCAAACCCAGTTACCTGGAGCGGTGGTCACCAACCTGTCCGTTTCTTGGCTGTAGATGTAAACCCACCATGCCTGGCTTACAAGTTTCAAGGATAATACCCTCTTCCTCTGAGATTTTGGCTCTGAGGAAGAGGGTATGACCCTCAAAATGCGTAAGCCAGTTGGATCTAAATGATGTCCTCCCAAGCCCTAGGATCTCACGGATGGCTCTCTTTTTCTTTTCCTTTTAAAATTTGTGGTGTAATATTAAAAGAAAACAAGGCATGATAATATACTTTACCTTTCATGAGTATGAAATCAGCCCTAATGAAGGGGATGGAGTGTGGCCCCTGAACTGTATTGGCTATTACACTTACTACATGTTTGGAATAAAACCTCCTTTTTGGTTTTTAAGTTTTCAGTATGGTGCTCAAATTGTTTGATCTAATCATTGGGGACCGAGTCACCCTTGTCTCTCTGTACAAAACAAATTTAGAAATTTGAAGTGTTACTGTAACAAAGTATAGACAACTGTTTAATTATGGTCTTCACAAATCTCTAGGCTTGCTGTTTCTTGGCCTGCGTACCCTGAATTGATGTATCCTGAAATAACATAGGTTCCATAGTGGAAGATTTACAATATCCTTTGAGAAAATTTCACCTGAGTTGCCTCTCACCTCGATGCTGACTCGTATATTATCAAGCCCGGCATTTCTTTCATTTAGAGCCATCTCCAGCCTTAAGGCCGTGTAACGACATGTCCTCTTAATTGGGCAATCAGTAAAGGACAAATGGGTCAATTCACAAAATAGTAGACCTGGCAGGCATTGTCTGGACATGGCTAACAGATATTGATTAGAGAACAGAACTTTTATCAGTCTAAATCAATAATCCCTGATTTTGTCTTCAAGAAAGGTCAGTGCTTGATGAAAAGTCAAGGAAGACGGTCACGATGGAACTTGATTGAGGAAGCTATTACTGATATTCTCCTTTCAATGTTTAGAATGTCTTTTGGTGATTGGGGATTTTATTTGCTTTATCTTTTAGGCAAACTTTACAATTTCAATAAAAGCACAGTGATGACATCAAAAATGGCGCCTCTATGTGTACCACCCATAATCTACGACCCATCTGCATGACTGCATAATCTACGACCCATCTGCATGACTCTAGTAACTTGGAAGATGTTATGCAATCTATCTATCATCAGTTGGCACTTAAAACAGAACCAGGCCTAAATGTTAAATTTACCACCATCCCATGCTCTCTGCCAAAGGGACTGACATTCGGTGGTAAAAATTCAAAGCTTAGCCTGAATACTGACATTCAGTGGCGGCCTGTCCATAAGGGGCACTGGGGCGCTGCCCCCCTAATCCATGCTCCCTGGCCCTAATCTACATGCAGGGCGCCGGGTGCATGGATTTCAATGGGTTTTTTTTTTTATATGCACATGGTTAGAGACTGAAGCTCTAAGGCCTCATGTACACTGTTGCTGGTAAACGGACATTCAGAGGCAGTTGGCTGCTTTTTTCAGCTGCCCCTGAACTCATCCAATGTTATCTTATGTGTACATGTACACAGATTCGTTTAACCCCCCTGGCGGTATTCCCGAGTCTGGCTCGGGTTGGATTTTTTATACCAAAAGCGGTATCCCCGAGCCAGACTCGGGCTTGCATCGCAGGATCCAGGAAGAGCATACTTACCTTGTCCCCTGGATCCTGCGATGTCTCCCCGCTGTGATCGGCGAGCCGCCGTGTCTCGCTCGATTCACAGTGCCGAGCTCCGTTCCCTGCGAGCGGTGCGACGCACGGGGACGGAGTTCGGCGGTAAATTCAAAAGTAAAACACACAGTATAGATACAGCATACTGTAATCTTACAGATTACAGTACTGTATCAAATAACTACACATCCCCTTTGTCCCCAGTGGTTTGCCCAGTGTCCTGCATGCAGTTTTATATATATAAAACTGTTCTTTCTGCCAGGAAACTGGAGATTGTCCATAGCAACCAAAACTGTCCCTTTACATCAAAAGTGGTTTTAGAGCAGCTAGAAAAAAGCGATAATAAATTAGAATCACTCGCAGAATTGAGCGATAGTGATTTGTGGGGAGATCCGTCATCAAACACTAAAAGTAACAAAAGCTAAAATTCTGCAACTGAGCAAATTTCAGTGTTTTTGATTTGATTACATTATTATATAATTTTTATTATTATTATATTATTATTTGTTATAATTATTTATAGTTATTTATTATATTATAATTTTTTATTTCGTTTTTCAAACTTTATCATACCCGGGATGTCTACTAGACTCTTGTTTGGACAGATTTAAGTGAACTATTCCTAAGAATTACAGGCCTACAATATAAAACGCCAAATTTCTGTGCAAAATAATTGTACCGCTTTCAGCACCTAAAATCAGAAAGAATCATACCGCCAGGGAGGTTAATGTCGTTTTTAGGCATTTGCGTTTAGAGGCCTTTCTTTGAAGGCAAAAAATTAGTTCAGACGCCGAAGTTTCTGACGTTTCAGGCGCTAAACGCGGCTACACGCGGTACTGTCGTTTAGCTGCATTTCGTTTACAGGCGTTTTTCATTTTTGGCTATTTTGAAAAAAAAATGTTTTTTCAAACGCTTCTAAACGCAAACACGGCAAAACGGCACTAGACGTGGCATGTAAACGCAACAAAACTGACTTTTTAAACATGGGTTTTTATCTGTCAAGTTAAATCATTCAGGAGAGGTTGTAAAAACGTCCCGTGTACATTAGGCCTAATTGGCTTCAAAAAAGCGTGGGATTAGGATGCGACAATAGCAAATTAATATTCACTATTGTCTTCCGGATTCTCCTCCTGACCAATCAGGAAGCGGGTCCTGAGACCTGATTGGCCGAGAGGAGAAGCAATCTTATTTTCTTATTGGCCACTGAGGAGGAGGAGATGCAGGGTGAAGCCACCGTGGAAGAAGAGCAGCTCGTGACCTAGATAGGGTAAGTGCTAGGCTGGTGGGCTGATGATCGAGTGATGGGGGAGGGGTTTGGTTTGGTCAGGGGACTGGTCAGAGGCCACCTGAAGTCTTATAGTTGATACCTTATCAACTGTCTGACCTCAAACACTGTCTCCGAACTTCTGAGTGTTCATAATAGTAATCTTTTATGCAAAAAAGGTCAAAAGACCCAAAAAGTTATGGATGGAGCCCAAGGAGATAAGTCAACCTATGGTTTCTTATATATTGGATGCTCCAACAGTGAGATCTTCCAGTTATTATTTGCGTATCTTCTCCTGTCCTTGTCAACTGTCTGACCTCAAACACTGTCCCTGAACTCCTGAGTGTTCATAATAGTATCAAATAACAGATCTCTGTAGCAAGCATAAACATTTTTGTACAAAATGTTCTGTTGACCCAAAAAGTTATAGATGGAGCCTAGTGAGATGAGTCAGCCTATTGTTCCCTATATCTTGGATGCTCCAACAGTGAGATCTTCCAGTTAAAATTTGTGTATCTTCTCCTGTCTCCCTTGGAGATTTGGATGTTATTATTCATCTGTTGAGTACAATGGGACTAATGCTTTGGCACTGGTCACAGGACTGGCCAGAGGCTACAGTACCTAAAGTCTTATAGTTGCTGCCTTGTCAACTGCTTGACCTCAAACTCAGGAGTGTCTCCACACTCCCGAGTGTTCAAAATTGCTTCAAAATTGCAGATCAGTCAATTTCAAAAGTTATGGATACAGTCCAATGAGATGAGTCAGCCTATGGTTTCTTAAATCCTGAATTCTCAAATAACTAGATCTTCCAGGTTTATATCACATATCTTCTCCTGTCCTCCTTGAAGATTTGGATGTTCTTTTTCATCTGTTGGATACAATGGGTCTAATGCATCGGCACTAGTCATGGGACTTGTCAGAGGCCACCTTAAGTCTTATCGTTGATACCTTGTCAACTGTCTGACCTCAAATACTGTCTTCGAACTCCAGAGTGTTCAAAATAGTATCAAATAACAGATCTCTGTAGCTTGGTAACATTTTATGCAAGAAAGGTCAGATGACTCAAAGAGTTATTGATGGAGTCCGGTGAGATGAGTCAGCCAATGATTTATTTTATCTTGGATGCTCCAACAGTGGGAGCTTACAGTTGTAATTCACGTATCTTCTCCTATCCTCCTTGGAAATTTGGATGTTCCCATTCATCTGAGTACAATGGGACTAATGCATTGGCACTAGTCATGGGACTGGCCAGAGGCTACCTGCACTCTTATAGTTGATACTTTGTCAACTGTCTGACCTCAAATACTGTCTCCAAATTTCAGAGTGTTCAAAATAGTATCAAATAACATGTCTCTGTAGCTTGACAACATTTTATGTGAACAAGGTCAGTTGATCCAAAAAGTTATGGATGGAGCCCAGTGAGATGAGTCAGCCTGTGGTTTCTTATATCTTGGAATCTTCAACAGTGAGATCTTCCAGTTGCAATTCACGTATATTCTCCAGTCCTCCTTGGAGACTTTATTGTTCCTATTCATCTTTTAGATACAATGGGTCTAATGCATTGACACTAGTCATGGGACTGGTCAGAGGCCACCTGAAGTCTTATAGTTGATGCCTTGTCAACTGTCTGACCTCAAACACAGTCTCGGAACTCCTGAGTGTTAAAAATAATATCAAATAACAGATTCCTGTAGCTTGTTAACATTTTTTGTGAAAGAGGTCAGTTAGCCCAAAAACTTATGGATGGAGCCTAGTGAGATGAGTCAGCCTATGGTCTCCTATATCTTGGAATCTCCAACAGTGAGACCTTCCAGTAATAATTACCATATCTTCTCCTGTCCTTGAAGATGTGGATACTCCCATTCCTTCTGTCATTCTCCATTATTAAAAATAATCAAAAATATGATCAAGCATGGTGGGAACCCAGGAACTCTTCACAGGGATCTAACCACTAGAATCCCAGAAAGATAGGATACTGTTAGATGTTTCCTATCTTGGGGTCACCCCTACATTTCTCATTTATGGTCAGATTAAGGGCTAAAGTTAGGATTTTTGACCACGATTGACCCCAAATACATTTATGACCAATAATTTGGATAAATAAATTGAAAATAGAAAAATAAAGAAAAGTAGCGTGTACGTAAAAACGAAAATGTAATTAATGACTTTTAGTTTGCAAAGACCATGGGACTAATGCATTGGTACTGGTCAGAGGCTATCTGAAGTCTAATGCCCCGTACACACGGTCGGACATTGATCGGACATTCTGACAACAAAATCCTAGGATTTTTTCCGACGGATGTTGGCTCAAACTTGTCTTGCATACACACAGTCACACAAAGTTGTCAGAAAATCCGATCATTCTGAACGCCGTGACGTAAAACACGTACGTTGGGACTATAAACGGGGCAGTAGCCAATAGCTTTCATCTCTATATTTATTCTGAGCATGCGTGGCACTTTGTGCGTCGGATTTGTGTACACACGATCGGAAATTTCGACAACGGATTTTGTTGTCGGAAAATTTTATAGCCTGCTCTCAAACTTTGTGTGTCGGAAAATCCGATGGAAAATGTTTGATGGAGCCTACACACGGTTGGAATTTCCGACAACAAGGTCCTATCACACATTTTCCGTTGGAAAATCCGACCGTGTGTACGGGGGAATTATAGTTGATGTCTTGTCAACTGTCTGACCTCAGACACAGTTTCCGAACTCCTGAGTGTTCAAGATACTATCAAATAACAGATCCCTGTAGCTTGTTAACATTTTTTTTTAAAACGGTCAGTTGACCAAAAAAGTTATGGATGGAATGAGATGTGTCAGCCTATGTTTTCTTATATCTTGGAATCTCCAACAGCAAGACCTTCCAGTAATAATTCACGTATCTTCTCCTGTCCTCCTAGGATATTTGGATGTTCCCAATCATTTGTTGAGGACAATGAGACTAATGCATTGACACTAGGCATGGAACTGGTCAGAGACCACCTGATCTTTGTAGTTTGCTAACATTTTTTGTGAAAAAGATCAGTTGACCCAAAAAGTTATGGATGGAGCCTAGCGAGATGAATCAGCCTATGGTTTCCTATATCCTGGAATCTCCAACAGCAAGACCTCCCAGTAACAATTCTCATATATTCTCCTTGAAGACCTGGAGGCTACCATTCTTTCTGCCATTCTCCATTATTAAAAATGTTATCAGGGATGATGGGAACCCAGGAACTCATCAAAGAGATCCAACCATTAGAATCACAGAAAAACAGGAAAGTAAACTGTTAGATGTTTCAAATCTTGGGGCCACCCCTACATTTCTTATTTAGGCCCCAATCACACATTTGTGTGACTTGTCATGAAACTTTGGACCCCAAAGTTGCATGACAAGTCGCACCCTATGTTTTCCAATGAGTATCGTTCATATCTGCGTGACTTAAAGTCGCAGTGTAGTTCCTGCACTACTTTAGTCCAACTTTCATGTGACTTGAGTGCCATAGACTTCAATGTGAACCCTCAAAAGCCGCATGAAAGCCTCACTGGCATGTGATATATGTGACGTGTGTGCGACTTGTGTGGGGCTTTGTAAAGTACAAACATAACATAGTCTGCTTTTTGACCTCTGTACCAGCCCATCCCTTCTGTAAAGAAGCCCCAAGCAAATTGTCCATCCATCTTGATTCCTGGTGTCCCTTTTGCAAGAGAAATGAGCTCCAACCCTAATCCCATCCATAACCCTAGCCATTTCCCAGTCCTAGACTAACCCTAACCCTAGCCTAAAGCTAGCCATAACCCTAACCCTAGCCTAAACCTAGCCATAACCCTAACCCTAACCTAAACCTAGCCATAACTCTAACTCTAGCCTAACCCTAGCCAAAACTTTATACCTAGCCTAACCCTATCCCTAGCCTAACCCTAGCCATAACCCTATCCCTAGCCTACCCTAGCCATGGCCATGGAAGGAAAAGGAATTATGCCACGCCATGTATGTTATCATTGGTGAAAGCCAAAGTCGCAACAGAGTTGCACTCATCCAAAGTCACATCAAAATCGCATAAAAATCACAATGGAAATTGCACAATTTTGAAGTGTAAATGGAGTCTTAGGGTTGGGGTTTCTGACTACGATTGACCCCAAAATCACATTTTTGACCAATAAGTTGAATAAATAAATTGAATAATAAGAAAATAAAAAAATAAATAAAAAGAAAAGTAGCGTGTAGGTAAAAAATAAAAAGTAGATGTATATACTAACTAATGCTCGGTTCACAATAGTGGGACTTGTCACGCAACTTGAGACACATAAAGTCGCATGTCGAGTCAAAACCCATTTATTTGAATGGCACCCGTTCCAATCTATACGACTGTAGTCGCAATGTCTTTAAAAAGGTTCCTGCACTGCTTTGATGCGACTTTCTTGACTTTGCTTGAGTGCCATAGAGTGCAATCAGTCGTAATTAAGTTGCATGAAAGTTGCACTGGAAATCCCGCAACTTTAGAGCAGCACTAGTGTGAGTCGAGCCTTATTGCTAAGAAAAATATTTTCCTTTTTTGCTATTTTTTCCTCTTTGCGTCCACTTCCTGTCTATGTGCACTCCTTTCATGGCTCTTGATGGCAGCCATAGTGGACCATTCCTGCGTAATGTCCGTCAGAAGCTTGAGTGATTGGGTGACAACACAGAAGCACAACTGGGAGAAAGGGACACGGCGTTGTCACCGCATAACAGGAAGTGCCTGAAAATGGGCCTTCATGGAAGGATCACCAGGAATTATTTTTACCAAAAGAGCCAAAGCTGATAGGTGATTGGGTTTAAATCGACTTGAAACTGTCTTCAGATTGGTTTCCAATGGCAGCAGGTGCTAAAACGGCATCTAGACTGTCGCCCGTTGCGCCAAGCGACACTCCAAGCACACGATGTCCTGGGCCCCCCCTTCATCTACATGGCCTCTTTCATGCTTGTGAATGCTGAGCCTTGTAGGACACAAGCCGGCGGTCCCGCTAACATGGAACCACCCCCCGCCTCACCTCCGGCGTACGCAATGTCAGATCCCGTCCCAACCCCTCTGGCGAGCTCTTAGCTCCAATAATGTAACAATGAGGCGTTCTGCGCTTGTTTTGACACCCCGCGAAAGCGGCAAAGAGCGATCTTTTCTTGTTCCGTGTCCTTTGCGGCCAGCCGGTGGCCTGAAAGCGAAGTTTTTTTTTTTTTGCTTCCCCTATTCTTGTGACTGTGTGTGCCTAACTAATTGAGCTGGAGGGTTTCAGTCTGGATGCCTCTCAATAGACTCTTTGTTCCTGTTTGCTTTCCTAGGAGGGGATGGTGCGCTTCGTTTTCTTAACCCGCCGCCTGGTGAAGAAGTCCTCCTGGCAGTCGTAGGGTTAACAAAAAAAAAAAAAAGGACGGGAGGCAAAGCAAGGGCATCAATGAGGGGGAATAAACAAAAAAAAAAAAGAATTAACCCCATTAAAACGAAATTGCAGACCCCCAGTCTTCGATATGTTTTTATAACAAATAAACAACAACACAACCCAAAAAAGCCAAAAAAACATGGAAGAGACAAAAGCAACAACCAATAAAAAAAAAAAGGACGAGAGGCAAAGCGAGGGCATCAATGAGGGGCAGAAAAAAAAGAATTAAACCCATTAAAACTAAATTACAGACCCCAGTCCTCCATATGTACAGAAAAGTTCTATTGTAGCCTACCAATCATTGGATGTGGCTGCTGCATTCGTTTTCTTTTTTAATCCAGATTTTATTTGCAAAGTTTTTATAACAAATAAACACCAACAGCAACCAAAAAAAAAGGGGGGGGGGGGTGAAAGAAAAGCAATCAATAAAAATAAATAAATAAATAAATCAATAAAAGGGAAACATAAGCAACCAATAAAAAAAAAAAAAGAAAAATAGAAAAAAAAAAAAATAGAATAGAAAAAAAAGAACTAAAAAAAAGAACGGGAGGCAAAGCGAGGGCATCAATGAGTGGGAAAAAAGTATTAAACCCATTAAAACTAAATTACAGGCCCCAGTCCTCGATACATACGTAAAAGTTCCCGTACTGTGCAGGGACTGATTTTTGTTTTAAAGCCAAAATCAAAAAATGTAATCTATTGCAGCTTCCCAATCATTAGATGTGGCTGCATTAGTTTTTTTCTTATTCATATTTTATTTTTAAAGTTTTTATAACAAATAAATAACAACACAAAAAAAAAAACAACAAAAAAAAGGGAAAACAAACAATAAATTTTTTTTAAAAAAGGACGGGAGGCAGAGCGAAGGCATCAATGAGGGTGAAAAAAAAAGTATTAAACCCATTAAAATTAAATTACAGACCCCAGTCCTCAGGACGTATGGAAAAGTTTCCGTACTGCGCAGGGACTGACTTTTATATTAAACCCCAAAACCCAAAAATGTAATCTATTGCAGCTTCTCAAACACTAGTTTTCTTTTTTCTTTTTTTTTTTTTTAATTCAGATTACATTTTTTTATTGTCATAACAAATAAACAACAACAACACAACACAAAAAAGGGGAAACAAAAGCAACCAATAAAAAAAATAAAAATAAAAAAGGGAACCAAAAGCATCCAATAAAAAAAAAGATGAGAGAGGCAAAGCGAGGGCATCAATGAGGGGGGAAAAAATGTATTAATCCTATTAAAACAAAATTACAGACCCCCAGTCCTGATATGTATGGAGAAGTTCCCGTGTGCAGGGACTGACTTTTATATCAACCAAAAAACAAAAGTGTAATTTATTACAGATTCCCAATCATTAGCCGTATTAGTTTTCTTTTTCTTTTAAAATTCAGATTTTACTCTTAAAGTTTTTATAGCAAATAAACAACAGCAACACAACCAAAAAAAGGGAGACAAAAGCAACCAGTTTCCCTGGTAACACATCAGTAACATGCCTCCTGTATTAGGTCCCCACTCTGGATGAAAGAGAAAAGGAGGCACAGCAGACAGCAGCATTGTCAGGCTGGGGGGAGGGGTGTGTTAGATGTATTAGCAGATTTAAATACACTAACAAATTGAAGCCAAACTCCAACTCACACTTTATAATCAGTTATAGCATAAAGTTTTTTTTCCTTTTAAGGTAAAGGTTTTACATAAATAAAAAAATATATAAATAAATAAATAAAATTGAACCTTGTAAGTACCTCTGTTAGTGTTAAAGTGGTTGTAAACCCCAGACATGAAATATGAACAAAGCATATCCCTCTATAGTGTGCACTTGTCTCAATCCAGAGCACTAAGTGTCCCCTGCCTGTCAGACTTGTGTGGCACAGAGCCAAGTGAAGTGTTGTGGTTATCAGGTCTGATAGGCAGAGACTGCACTGTGTTGCACCGCTGTGAAGCAGATGAGAAAGAATTGTGAGCTATTGATGGGAGGGGGTACAGAGATGAGCTGTGGATGGGGGAGAGATACAGAGATGAGCTATGAATGGGAGGTACAGAGGTGAGCTGTGAATGGGGGGTACAGAGGTGAGCTGTGAATGGGGGTACAGAGGTGAGCTGTTGATGGGGGATATAGAGGTGAACTGTGGATGGGGGGTACAGAGGTGAGCTGTGAATGGGGGGTACAGAGGTGAGCTGTGGATGGGGGATACAGAGTTGAGCTGTGAATGGGGGTACAGAGGTGAGCTGTGAATGGGGGGTACGGAGGTGAGCTTTGAATGGGGGGTACAGAGGTGAGCTGTGAATGGGGGGTACAGAGGTGAGCTGTTGATGGGGGATACAGAGGTGAGCTGTAAATGGGGGGTACAGAGGTGAGCTGTGGATGTGGGATACAGAGTTGAGCTGTGAATGGGGGGTACAGAGGTGAGCTGTGAATGGGGAGTACAGAGGTGAGCTTTGAATGGGGGGTACAGAGGTGAGCTGTGAATGGGGGGTACAGAGGTGAGCTGCTGATGGGGGCTACAGAGGTGAGCTGTGAATGGGAGGTACAGAGGTGAGCTGTGGATGGGGGATACAGAGTTGAGCTGTGATTGGGGGGTACAGAGGTGAGCTGTGAATGGGAAGTACAGAGGTGAGCTGTGAGTAGGGGGGTACAGAGGTAAGCTGTGGATGGGAGGTACAGAGGTGAGCTGTGAATGGGGTGTACAGAGGTGAGCTGTGAATGGGAGGTACAGAGGTGAGCTGTGAATGGGGGGTACAGAGGTGAGTTGTGAATGGGGGGTACAGAGGTGAGCTGTGAATGGGGTGTACAGAGGTGAGCTGTGAATGGGAGGTACAGAGGTGAGCTGTGAATGGGGGGTACAGAGGTGAGCTGTGAATGGGGAGTACAGAGGTGAGCTGTGAATGGGGGGGTACAGAGGTGAGCTGTGAGTGGGGGGGGGGGTACAGAGGTGAGCTGTGAGTGGGGGGGTACAGAGGTAAGCTGTGGATGGGAGGTACAGAGGTGAGCTGTGAATGGGGGGTACAGAGGTGAGCTGTGAATGGGGGGTACAGAGGTGAGCTCTGAATGAGGGGTACAGAGGTGAGCTCTGAATGGGGAGTACAGAGGTGAGCTGTGAATGGGGGTTACAGAGGTGAGCTGTGGATGGGGGAGAGATACAGAGGTGAGCTGTGAATGGGGGGTACAGAGGTGAGTTGTGGATGGGGGGGTACAGAGGTGAGCTGTGAATGGGGAGTGCAGAGGTGAGCTGTGAATGGGGGATACAGAGGTGAGCTGTGGATGGGGGGTACATAGGTGAGCTGTGGATGGGGGATATAGAGGTGAACTGTGGATGGAGGGTACAGAGGTGAGCTGTGGATGGGGGGTACAGAGGTGAGCTGTGGATGAGGGATACAGAGGTGAGCTGTGGATGAGGGGTACAGAGGTGAGCTGTGGATGAGGGGTACAGAGGTGAGCTGTGGATGGGGGATATAGAGGTGAACTGTGGATGGGGGGTACAGAGGTGAGCTGTGGATGGGGGGTACAGAGGTGAGCTGTGGATAGGGGGTACAGAGGTGAAGCAGGTGAAAAAAAATTGTGGAGGGTGGGAGGGGGTAGCTTGTGCAGAGAATCAGCTCTAGTGAGGTTGGAGGTATAATGCGGGTAATTCAGGGGAGAATGTGTGAAAAGAGGTGAGCGTTGTGTGTTTGTGGGGGGGGGGGGGTACAGAGGTGATCTGTGGATGGGGGTAAAGAGGTGAGCTGTGGATGGGGAGGGTACAGAGGTGAGATGTGGATGGGGGTACAGAGGTGAGCTGTGAATAGGAGGTACAAAGGTGAGCTGTGGATGGGGGGGTAAAGAGGTGAGCTGTGCATGGGGGGTACAGAGGGGAGCTGGTAATGGGGGGTACAGAGGTGAGCTGTGAATGGGGAGGGTACAGAGGTGAGCTGTGGATCGGAGGGGGTACAGAGATGAGCTGTGGATGGTAGGGGGGTACAGAGGTCAGCTTGGGATGGGGGTATAGAGGTGAGCTGTGGATGGGGGAGTGATACAGAGGTGAGCTGTGAATGGGGAGGGGACATAGGTGAGCTGTGGATGGGGGAGGGATACAGAGGTGAGCTGTGGATGGGGGATACAGAGGTGAGCTGTGAATGGGGGGGTACAGAGATGAAGCAGGTGAGAAAAACATTGCGGAGGGTGGGGTGGGGTAGTTTGTGCAGAGAATCAGCTCTAGTGAGTTTGGAGGTATAGTGCGGGCAAAATGTGTGAAAAGAGGTGAGCGTTGTGTGTGTGTGTGTGGGGGGGGTGTACAAAGGTGAGCTGTGGATGGGGGGGTAAAGAGGTGAGCTGTTGATGGGGGGGTACAGAGGTGAGCTGTGGATGGGGGGTAAAGAGGTGAGCTGTGCATGGGGGGTTCAGAGGTGAGCCGTGGATGGGGAGGGTACAGAGGTGAGATGTGGAAGAGGAGGGTACAGAGGTGAGCTGTGGATGGGGGGTAAAGAGGTGAGCTGTGCATGGGGGGTTCAGAGGTGAGCTGTGGATGGGGGGGTACAGAGGTGAGCTGTGGAAGAGGAGGGTACAGAGGTGAGCTGTGGATGGTGTGGTACAGAGGTGAGCAATAGATGGATGGGGGGGGGGAATTAGCTGTGGATGGGGTGGGGGTGCAGAGGTGAGCTGTGGATGGGAGGTACAGAGGTGAGCCGTGGATGGGGGGGTACAGAGGTGAAGCAGGTGAGAAAAAAATTGTGGAGGGTGGTAGCTTGTGCAGAGAATTAGCTCTAGTGAGGTTGGAGGTGATCATTGTGTGTGTGTGTGTGTGGGGGGTATAGAGCTGAGCTGTGGATGGGGGGTACAGGGGTGAGCTGTTGATGGGGGGTACAGAGTTGAGCTGTGGATGGGGGGTACAGAGGTGAGCTGTGAATGGGGGGGGGGTACAGTGGTAAGCTGTGGATGGAGGGGTACAGAGTTGAGCTGTGGATGGGGGGTACAGAGGTGAGCTGTGGATGGTGGGTACAGAGGTGAGCTGTGAATGGGGGGTACAGAGGGGAGCTGTGGATGGGGGGTACAGAGGTGAGCTGTGAATGGGGAGGGTACAGAGGTGAGCTGTGGATGGGAGGGGGTACAGAGATGAGCTGTGGATGGTAGGGGGGTACAGAGGTCAGCTTGGGATGGGGGTACAGAGGTGAGCTGTGGATGGGGGAGTGATACAGAGGTGAGCTGTGAATGGGGAGGGGACAGAGGTGAGCTGTGGATGGGGGAGGGATACAGAGGTGAGCTGTGGATGGGGGATATAGAGGTGAGCTGTGAATGGGGGGGTACAGAGATGAAGCAGGTGAGAAAAACATTGCGGAGGGTGGGGTGGGGTAGTTTGTGCAGAGAATCAGCTATGTGTATAGTGCGGGAAAAATGTGTGAAAAGAGGTGAGCATTGTGTGTGTGGGGGGGGTGTACAAAGGTGAGCTGTGGATGGGGGGGTAAAGAGGTGAGCTGTTGATGGGGGGGTACAGAGGTGAGCTGCGGATGGGGGGTAAAGAGGTGAGCTGTGCATGGGGGGTTCAGAGGTGAGCCATGGATGGGGAGGGTACAGAGGTGAGATGTGGAAGAGGAGGGTACAGAGGTGAGCTGTGGATGGGGGGTAAAGAGGTGATCTGTGCACGGGGGGTTCAGAGGTGAGCTGTGGATGGGGGGGTACAGAGGTGAGCTGTGGAAGAGGAGGGTACAGAGGTGAGCTGTGGATGGAGGGGTACAGAGTTGAGCTGTGGATGGGGGGTACAGAGGTGAGCTGTGGATGGTGGGTACAGAGGTGAGCTGTGAATGGGGGGTACAGAGGTGAGCTGTGGATGGTGGGTACAGAGGTGAGCTGTGAATGGGGGGTACAGAGGGGAGCTGTGGATGGGGGGTACAGAGATGAGCTGTGAATGGGGAGGGTACAGAGGTGAGCTGTGGATGGGAGGGGGTACAGAGATGAGCTGTGGATGGTAGGGGGGTACAGAGGTCAGCTTGGGATGGGGGTACAGAGGTGAGCTGTGGATGGGGGAGTGATACAGAGGTGAGCTGTGAATGGGGAGGGGACAGAGGTGAGCTGTGGATGGGGGAGGGATACAGAGGTGAGCTGTGGATGGGGGATACAGAGGTGAGCTGTGAATGGAGGGGTACAGAGATGAAGCAGGTGAGAAAAACATTGCGGAGGGTGGGGTGGGGTAGTTTGTGCAGAGAATCAGCTCTAGTGAGGTTGGAGGTATAGTGCGGGCAAAATGTGTGAAAAGAGGTGAGCATTGTGTGTGTGTGGGGGGGTGTACAAAGGTGAGCTGTGGATGGGGGGGTAAAGAGGTGAGCTGTTGATGGGGGGGTACAGAGGTGAGCTGCGGATGGGGGGTAAAGAGGTGAGCTGTGCATGGGGGGTTCAGAGGTGAGCCGTGGATGGGGAAGGTACAGAGGTGAGATGTGGAAGAGGAGGGTACAGAGGTGAGCTGTGGATGGGGGGTAAAGAGGTGATCTGTGCATGGGGGGTTCAGAGGTGAGCTGTGGATGGGGGGGGTACAGAGGTGAGCTGTGGAAGAGGAGGGTACAGAGGTGAGCTGTGAATGGGGGGGTACAGAGGTGAGCAATAAATGGACGGGGGGGGGAATTAGCTGTGGATGGGGTGGGGGTGCAGAGGTGAGCTGTGGATGGGAGGTACAGAGATGAAGCAGGTGAGAAAAACATTGCGGAGGGTGGGGTGGGGTAGAGGGAGGGTACAGAGGTGAGCTGTGGATGGGAGGGGGTACAGAGATGAGCTGTGGATGGTAGGGGGGTACAGAGGTCAGCTTGGGATGGGGGTACAGAGGTGAGCTGTGGATGGGGGTGCAGAGGTGAGCTGTGGATGGGAGTATTCAAAGGTGAGCTGTGGATAAGGGATACGTAGGTGAGCAGTTGATGGGAGGGTACAGAGGTGAGCTATGAATGGGAGGGTACAGAGGTGACCTGTGCCTGTGGGGGGTGTACAGAGGTGAGCTGGGGATGAGGGGGGTTCAGAGGTGAGCTGTGGATGGGGGGATACAGAGGTTAGCTGTGGATGGGAGAGTACAGAGGTTAGCTGTGGGTCGGGGTATACAAAGGTGAGCTGTGGATGAGGGATACAGAGGTGAGCGGTGGATGGGAGGGTACAGAGGTGAGCTGTGGCTGGGGGGGTGTACAGAGTTGAGCTGGGGATGAGGGGCGTTCAGAGGTTAGCTGGGGATGGGATGGTGCAGAGCTGAGCTGGTGATGGGGGGGGTTCAGAGGTGAGCTGTGGATGTTGTGAGTTGATGTGCTGTAGACTTCAGCAACCAGTGAGCTGTAACGATGTGCAGTAACCTCTAGCAACCAATCAGTGAGCGGTAATAATGTGCAGTATCCTCTAGCAACCAATCAGTGAGCAGTAATGATTTGTGCAGTAACCTCTAGCAAACAGTCAGTGAGCGGTAATGATGTGCTTACCTCTAGCAACCAATCAGAGAGCGGTAATGATGTGCAGTAACCATTAGCAACCAATCTGTGAGCAGCACTTATGTGCAGTATCCTCTAGCAACCAATCAGTGAGCGGTAATGATGTGCAGTATCCTCTAGCAACCAAGATTCACTAGCATTTTGTGAATGCATGTTTTTGTGCACGTTTTTGTGCTATATGCTACGGGCTGCCGTACACATGACAAAAGCACCAAAAGCAGCTCATGTATTGGGCATTGAGCAAAAATGCGTGTTTGATTGCCGGGTTTTGGGGTGCCATTAACAATGTATGCTCCCCAAGCATGGCACGCGATTCATGAGCACGTGCCAAAAAGGTGCTCTTTTGCGCACGTTCACAAAATGCTCGGGTGGGAACGCAACCTAAGGACCATTCACCCTTGACATTTCTGTAACGTGCCACAAAATCGTGCGAAACTCGACAATTAAAACGTCGCAGGAGCTACTTTGCCACTTTCGTTGTGTGTAGTACAGCCTATTGAAATGAATATTTGCATAAGTCCTTCCACCGCTTCCATCTGGGCTGAGGGCTCTGGAGAGGAGTACTGGTGATCATTTCAGGAAGCTATGTGCAGCACCCTGCCACCAGCCATGATCTACCTGCATTGCATAGAGAAGCACAGAGGCCCAGCACCCCACCTCAGTACCCCTCTGAAGACCCCTGATGCAAGCAGTGGGAGGAGTTATGCAAATATCAAAATGCCTTGATGGGTGGAAGTCAATTTGGAGCAGTAGGCGCTCTTATGCAGGCTATTTTTGCATGCAGGTCTCATGTGATGCTGAGCCTGCATGATTGAATGAAAGAGATGGGGAGAGGGACAGGCTGGGGAGGAAAGGCTAAATGATGCCGGGTGTCCCCCAGACAGGAAATGAGGTGGGTTCTATCTGACTTGCTGCAGCTTCTAATGCACAATGTGAGAAGCTCACAGTGTGTAGCAAAATCAATACAACCAGGGTAAGTACCTGAGTGTGGCATGTACAGAAGGGCTTAGGTGTGAGAGGAAGAAGCAGCACAAGGAGCCAATCAACTGATTTGCTGAGAAGAAGCATGCTGATAGGAGGAGAGAGCAGAGTGACAGAGAAATGACCCCCATCACTGTGCTGCTTACTCATTCATTTATTCTAGCCACTGGAATAAATGTACGCTTTTGCACGGAATTGGGCGCATACGCGCGTAACCTATGCTCATAGGCTTCTCTTTGAATGCACCTTTGGAGCATTTTTATGTTTCGAAATTAAAATACGGATTGAATTGTGCATGGCCAACTGTGTTTAAGGGCATAAAAAATATGCTGGATGCCCATAAAAGTGGCCTAAAGCAGAAACGCTGTGATGTCATCAGAATTTTCTGTGAACTCCAGAAGTTGTTCCATTCTGTTTTGCCCTCCAGCAATAGATCACTGCAATGATGCTCTATTTCTTGCTGATATATGTATTATATGTTACAGTGTATTATACTGGAGGTGATCTATTGCTGCTGAGATGGCGATGGATTGAGAAATGGATGGATGGATGAGAAAACAATATAACAATGTATATAATATAAACATTGTACTGAATACAAAGTAAATGCAAAACATATAAAAGAATATAATAGAATTAAAACACATTTATAGTCTATTTTTTTTTTTTGATAGACTGGAGAAAGATTAGAACCCCTGTCAGGTTTTTATTGCTGTCTGTGCCCCGCTAAGGAGACCCCCCCCCCTCGATTTGTCCTGTTTACTATTAATATTGATAGTGAAAATAAAAGAAAATCCCAAATGTTGGGTTGTCCCCAGAAAAGTAATGAAGGGGAAATCTTCCAATGGGGACACTAGTTCTGGTGACCTGGGGGTCCCCAAGGAATTCCCTTCATTTGCAGGGATTTACTCTCACTTCCTGTTTGGTTATGGGACAGGAAGTGAGGGGAAATCTCTGCAATGGGACAGAGATGGCGAAAAAAAATCAAACAGGGGTTATAACCCTCCCTTACTCTATCCAGAATGAAAAATAAAGTTTTGCCTATAATTCTTCTTTAACTGTATTTACTATTTTAATATATCATATTATTTTAACTGTATTTACTATTTTAATATATTTTGTATAATATTTTTTGCATTTTTATATACAATAATATGTTCGTATTGTATTTAATATTTAATTTGATTTAATATTTTAATATATTTTATATTAAAATGTTAACATTCATTAATATAATATGATCATGTTTTATTTAATATTTAAATTGATCTAATATTGCAGTACAAACATATATATATATATATATATATATATATATATATATATATATTTGTAAATATTTTCTTCTATCTTTTCATGTGACAACACTGAAGAAATGACACTTTGCTACAATGTAAAGTAGTGAGTGTACAGCTTGTATAAGGCCCCTTTCACACGAGGCGGACTCCGTTTCTACGGAGCCCGCCTCGGTCCGCCGGCTCAGCGGGAGATCTGTCCGTTGATCTCCGCTGAGCCGGCGGATGACAGGTCCCTCTCTGCTCACTGAGCGGGGAGGGGTTGTCAGGCGCCGCTGCTGCCTATGGAGGGATCGGATGATCGGATTCGTCAGATCTCCCCCGATCCGATCCGCCAGCGACGGACCTGGACGTAGGGCCATCCGTCTACTCTTCAGCGGATCGGACCGGGTCGGATGTCAGCGGACATGTCTCCGCTGACATCTGACGCTCCACAAACTAACATGGAGCGCCCGTTCAGGTCCGCCGTCAAAACTGACAGGCGGACCTGAACGGTCCGATCGTGTGAAAGGGGCCTAACAGTGTAAATTTGCTGTCCCCTCAAAATAACTCAACACATAGTCATTAATGTCTAAACCGCTGGCAACAAAAGTGAGTACACCCCTAAGTGAAAATGTCCAAATCGGGCTCAATTAGCCATTTTCCCTCCCCAGTGTCATGTGACTCGTTAGTGTTACAAGGTCTCAGGTGTGAATGCGGAGCAGGTGTGTTAAATTTGGTGTTATCTCTATCACTCTCTCATACTGGTCACTGGAAGTTCAACATGGCACCTCATGGCAAAGAACTCTCTGAGGATCTGAAAAAAAGAATTGTTGCTCTACATAAATATGGCCTAGGCTATAAGAAGATTGCCAAGACCCTGAAACTGAGCTGCAGCACGGTGGCCAAGACCATACAGAGGTTTAACAGGACAGGTTCCACTCAGAACAGGCCTCGCCATGGTTGACCAAAGAAGTTGAGGTCACGTGCTCAGCGTCATATCCAGAGGCTGTCTTTAGGAAATAGACGTATGAGTGCTGCCAGCATTGCTGCAGAGGTTGAAGGGGTGGGGGTCAGCCTGTCAGTGCTCAGACCATACGCCGCACACTGCATCAAATTGGTCTGCATGGCTTTCATCCCAGAAGGAAGCTTCTTCTAAAGATGATGCACAAGAAAACCTACAAACAAATTGCTGAAGACAAGCAGACTAAGGACATGGATTACTGGAACCATGTCCTGTGGTCTGATGAGGCCAAGATAAACTTATTTGGTTCAGATGGTGTCAAGCGTGTGTGGTGGCAATCAGGTAAGGAGTACAAAGACAGGTGTGTCTTGCCTACAGTCAAGCATGGTGGTGGGAGTGTCATGGTCTGGGGCTGCATAAGTGCTGCCGTCACTGGGGAGCTACAGTTCATTGAGGGAACCAAGAATGCCAACATGTACTGTGACATACTGAAGCAGAGCATGATCCCCTCCCTTCAGAGACTGGGCCGCAGGACAGTATTCCAACATGATAACGACCCCAAACACACCTCCAAGATGACCACTGCCTTGCTAAAGAAGCTGAGGGTAAAGGTGATGGACTGGCCAAGCATGTCTCCAGACCTAAACCTTATTGAGGATCTGTGGGGGATCCTCAAATGGAAGGCGGAGGAGCACAAGGTCTCTAACATCCACCAGCTCCGTGATGTCATCATGGAGGAGGGGAAGAGGACTCCAGTGGCAACCTGTGAAGCTCTGGTGAACTCCATGCCCAAGAGGGTTAAGGCAGTGCCGGAAAATAATGGTGGCCACACAAAATATTGACACTTTGGGCCTAATTTGGACATTTTCACTTAGGGGTGTCCTCACTTTTGTTGCCAGTGGTTTAGACATTAATGGCTGTGTGTTGAGTTATTTTGAGCGGACAGCAAATTTACACTGTTATACAAGCTGTACAATCACTACTTTACATTTTAGACAAGTGTCATTTCTTCAGTGTTGTCACATGAAAAGATATAATAAAATATTTACAAAAATGTGAGGGGTGTACTCACTTTTGTGTGATACTGTATATACATATATATTTTTTATATAATACTTTAACATTCCATATGGTACTTTCATAGTTTATTTAATTTGATTTAATATTTTAATATATTTTATATAATAATTTTATCATTTCTAATCTAATATTTTCATATTTTATTTAATACTTTATTTGATTTAATATTTTAATATATATTATATAATAATTTTAGCATTTTTTAAAATCATATTTTAATATTTCATTTATTATTTAATTTGATTTGATATATGTATATATAATATATGTTTATATATACACATACATACGTAAATATATTTTATGTAATCATTTTAACATTCTATATAAAGTTTTAATATTTTATTTAATATTTAATTTGATTTATTATTATTAATATTTTAATATATGCATTTTTAATATTATAATATACTATTTTAATACACTTGTGTGCTTGGTTTTGCTACAGAGTGCTTTCATTGAACAATAGAGAAATAGATCCCCATTGCGGTGATCTTTTGCTGTAGGGGGTAAGCAGGATGGAACAGCTTCTATCTAGAGCTTCTAAAAAATTCCATCGCTGATGACATCACAGCATTTCATCTTTATACACAATTGTATGCTTGTAGCTCCTGAGCAATCTGTAGTACAATTCTGATTCAGCTTCCGGGCCCAGTGCTGGACCGTGGAATATAACCCTGCGGGGACTTGCCAGAACTGACAAACAAGTGCTATGCCGGTAATAAATGGGCCATTACACCCAAATGTTCATTCTAGTTCTAGGTGGAGCCCTGTGCACTGACTCATCCCCCCTTTAGATACTTCCACAGCAAGTTTTGGGCTCCCCACCATTGTGTGACCCGACTCCTTTGTCTCCATAATAAAGATCAGCATATGAGGAATGAGGAACATTTTTGGTTGTGCACTTGGGACACCGCCGGCTCATCTTTATGGCCACACCGCCCCCCAAAAAAGCCTCCTTTCCTTTCACTGGCTGCTGTGATTTAGTGTTCCTCAGAGCTTCTGACCGAGGGTTCAGCCGGTTGGTTACATCCAATTTTTTTTCTTTTTTTTCGGAAAACAAATAAGCTTTGTAAATCCGGCAGATGCAGGAGGATCTCAGCCCCCGACACACAGACATCTCCCATTTATAGACTCGTAAAGGGGCCCAACATTTCCGTGCCGGAGGTGATAGGACAATACCGACCCCCAAAGTGTGTATATCAACGCCTGACAATGGGGCCGGGGTCAGCTGGAACCTCATTTATAGGGAAAATAGAGGGGGGGGGAGTCTATCTATCTATCTATCTATCTATCTATCTATCTATCTATCTATCTATCTATCTATCTATCTATCTATCTATCTATCTATCTATCATCTATCTATCTATCTATCTATCTATCTATCTATCTATCTATCTATCTATCTATCTATCTATCTATCTATCAATTTCTTCAGATCTATCTATCTATCTATCTATCTATCTATCTATCTATCTATCTATCTATCTATCTATCTATCTATCTATCTATTTATCTATCATCTATCTATCTATCTATCTATCTATCTATCTATCTATCTATCTATCTATCTATCTTCACAATATTACCGCATGCGGCTCACAGCAGGGGTGCGGTTGGTCCCCATTCACCATTTCAGGTCCGATTTCAGCCCAAATTTTTGGGCGGAATTCGGACTTGAAATGGACCAAAAGACGCACAAGGACCCCTGTGCAAATTCGCACTGGAGTCGCAGTGGAGATATGTGAAACGGCTCCATAGAGAAATCCGCATCCAATTTGCATAGGTGTGAACCCAGCCTAAATCTATCTATCTGATTAGCTTATTTTTACTTTACGTACCATTTTTTGTATCATTTGCAATTGTACATAAAAGTACTTTTAGTTTTGTAAATCCATACTAATGAAATTTGGGTCATTATAAATTATTACAGTAAAAATGAAAAATCTTAAAGTGGAAACATTTGTTTTGTATGGTAATGGTAAAGGGATAGAACTCTTGTCAGGTAGTATCCCTGCCGGAGCCCCCATTGGAAAGATGTCCGCTCTGTCCTGGTCCTGTAGACACGGAAAGACAGAGGACATAGTGAGGGAAATTCCAATCTTTGGAAAGTATTAGGAAGAGATGTCCTCAAGATAAGATTTCACCTCACTTCCTGTACCAATCACAACTGTGAACATATAGATTTTCATAAAGACAGGATGTGAAAGTAAATCTCTACAATGGGAATACCCTATGGTTTACCTATAGTGAGAGTAAATTTCCAGGATGGAATTACCCAATTGTGTACCAATAGTGAGAATAAATCTGAAGATGGGAACACCCAAATGTGTACCTACAGTGAATGTAAAGCCCCAAGATGGGTACACCCAATGACATACCTATAGTGAAAGCAAATTTACAGCATGGGAATACCCAGTGGTGTACCTGTACTGAGAGTAATCTCTGAGATGTCTGTACACCTGCTGTGGCCATTATGAGGGGCTCTCACCTTCCCTGTGCTGAGTTCCTGGGTCTGCACACTGGCTGTGCCCACCACAAGGGGTTTTCACCATCCATTGCCTGTGTTCCCAGGTCTGTATTCCTGCTGTGTTCATTATGAGGGGTTCCCATTAGCGATGTGTTGAGTTCCTGGGTCTGTACACCTGCTGTTCCCAATATGAGGGGCTCCCACCTTCCCTGTGCTAAGTTCCCTGGTCTGTTCACCTGCTGTGCCCATTATGAGGGGTTCCCACCATATCTGGCCTGAATTCCCTGGTTTGTACACCTGCCGTGCCCATTATGAGGGGCTCCCACCTTCCCTGTGCTGAGTTCCTGGGTCTGCACACCTGCTGTGCCCATTATGAGGAGTTCCCACCATTCTTGCACTTAGTTCATGGGTATGCACACCTGCTGTGCCCATTATGAGGGGTTCTCATCATCCCTATGCTGGGTTCCCGGGTCTATATACCTGTTGTGCCCCTTATGAGGGTTTTTCATCATCCATGTGCTGAGTCTCTTGGTCCGTACACCTGCTGCGCCCATTATGAGGGGTTCCCACCATCCCTTGCCTGAGTTCCCAGGTCTGTACACCTGCTGTGACCATTATGAGGAGTTCCCACCATTCCTGCACTTAGTTCCTGGCTATGCACACTTGCTGTGCCCATTATGAGGGGTTCCCACCATCCCTGTGCTGAGTTTCCAGGTCTGTACATCTGCTGTGCCCATTATGAGGAGTTCCCACCTTCCCTGTGCTGAGTTCCTGGGTCTGTACACCTGCTGTATCCATTATGAGGGTCTCTCCCCTTCCCTGTGCTGAGTACCTACTGTGCCCACCGCAAGGGGTTTCAACCATCCATTACCTGTGTTCCCAGGTCTGTATTCCTGCTGTGCCCATTATGAGGGGCTCCTACCTTCCCTGTGCTGAGTTCCTGCACACCTGCTGTGCCCATCACGAGGGGTTTCCACCATCAATTGCCTGTGTTTCCAGGTCTGCATTCCTGTTGTGTTCATTGTGAGGGGTTCCCACCATTCCTGTGTTGAGTTCCTGGGTCTGTACATCTGCTGTGCCCATTATGAGGGGTTTCCACCATTCTTGTGTTGAGTTCATTGTTCTGGACACCTGTAATGCTCATTATGAGGAGTTCCCACCACCGCTGTGTTGCGTTCCCGAGTCTGTAAACCTGCCGTGCCCATTATGAGGAGTTCCCATCATCCCTGTGCTGAGATTCTGGGTCTGTACACCTGCTGTGCCCATTATGAGGGGTTCCCACCATTCCTGTGTTGAGTTCCTGGGTCTGTACATCTGCTGTGCCCATTATGAGGGGTTCCCACCACCCCTGTGCTGAGTTCCCAGTTCTGGACACCTGCTGTGCCCATTATGAGGCGCTCTCACCTTCCCCATGCTGAGTTCCTGGGTCTGTACACCTGCAGTGCCCATTATGTTGGGCTCCCACCTTCCCTGTCCTGAGTTCCTGGGTCTGCATATCTGCTGTGCCCACCACAAGGGGTTTCAACCATCCATTGCCTGTGTTCCCAGGTCTGTATTCCTGCTGTGTTCATTATGAGGGGTTCCCATTAGTGCTGTGTTGAGTTTCCAGGTCTGTACACCTGCTGTGTCCATTATGAGGGGCTCCCACCTTCCCTATGCTGAGTTCCTGCACACCTGCTGTGCCCATCACGAGGGGTTTCCACCATCCATTGCCTGTGTTCCCAGGTCTGCATTCCTGTTGTGTTCATTATGAGGGGCTTCCATTATCGCTGTGTTGAGTTCCCAGGTCTGTACACCTGCTTTTCCCATTATGAGGAGTTCCATCATCCCTGTGCTGAGATTCTGGGTCTCTACACCTGCTGTGCCCATTATGAGGGGTTCCCACCATTCCTGTGTTGAGTTCCTGGGTCTGTACATCGGCTGTGCCCATTATGAGGGGTTTCCACCATTCCTGTGTTGAGTTCATTGTTCTGGACACCTGTAATGCCCATTATGAGGGGTTCCCACCACCTCTGTGTTGAGTTCCCAGGTCTGTAAAACTGCTGTGCCCAATATGAGTAGTTCCCATCATCCCTGTGCTGAGATTCTGGGTCTGTACACCTGTTGTGCCCATTATGAGGGGTTCCCACCATTCCTGTGTTGAGTCCCTGGGTCTGTACATCTGCTGTGCCCATTGTAAGGGGTTCCCACCACTCCTGTGTTGAGTTCCCAGTTCTGGACACCTGCTGTGCCCAATATGAGGGATTCCCACCATTACGGCACTGAGTTCCTGGGTCACACACCTGCTGAGCCCATTATGAGGGGTTCCAACCATCCCTACGCTTAGTTATTGGGTCTGTACACCTGTTGAGCCTATGATGAGGGGCTCCCACCACCATCCCTTCTAGATTCTTTATTCATTTAACATTACAGGAAGAACTGTAACGCACAAAGGTCAGTGGGAACACCCAATTATCCCCTGTGAACATGAACAGAGTTAGGAATTATGGCAAGGAGATCTCCCTATTGGAGTACCCAAGACATATAAGAAGTCAGGGGCTGAATCACCAGGCCCCACCTATAAGAAAAATATCACTTTAGGGTGGACTAACCCTTTAAGGAAATGCTGACAAATATGTTACTGCACCTAATTAGTGAACTGCTGCCATTCTAAATATTCTTTCGGTTCTCCACAAGGCACATCAAAGCCTGGCTTACAGCAACGGTTAATTACAATAACGACCGAATAATGAGAAAATGTTTACTGAAAAAAAAACATACTAAGGTGAAAAACATTGATAAGCCCTACGTGGGAACCGCTCTGTCGATAGAATGGCTCCCAGCTGAACAAGATGGCCGCCTGGCTTTACTTTGATTTTTTTTAAAGGCTTTAAAGCTTTGGGATTTACGCTCCTTCCAGCGTCGGTTTTTCACCCTATAGTTAGCTCAGCTGCGAGTGGTATAGGGGTGTTACCAACATAGCAGATTGCCGAAGAAAGCCGTGGCACTCAATTGGCACCAATTAACGCCCCCCCTCCTCCCCCTTTCGCCCTTACCTTATGGGGTTGTATAATTTGCTTGTGAGAAAAGGCCAAGAGAGGCTTACACACGGCATTTTACTAGCGTGCCCCTGGCGGCGTAACAAAGAGTTAAACCATTAGGAAAATGGAGCCCCTCATCCAATAGTTAAACCTGATTTGCATGCATTTGCATAATGAATGTCATTTGCATTCCTGGAGGTTGGCTACTTGTATGGGAGAAGTAAAAGGGGGATTTTGTTTTGCAGAAGAATGTGTGTGTGTTTTTGTTTCTGTCCCCGAGAAGAAAAAAAAGGACGACGTTCCCCTTTCTGAGTCCTCTTCCTTCCGCCCGTCACAAAGAAAATGAGCAAAGGCGATAAATGTGTCTCCCTGTTCACCTCGCGCGCCTCCAGAAATGTTCCATCTGATTGGGATTGGCTCTAGGACCTCCACCATTTTAAGTAGGCAGAGGGGAAAAAAAAAAAACGACAAGATGGCCGAACTCTCGCACAGGTACTGAAGGGGGAGGCACGACCCTCCTTCCCTTAGCTAGGCAGGCAGGGGTATAAAATGGCGCCGTATTACGCAGTTAACCAGCTAAATGATATCGTATCCTACCCGGCTGAACTTGGCAAGAGCCCGATAATTCATTTGCATGGAACAGTCTGCGGAGACATTCCTCGGTTTTTAATTGTCAGGCATCAATTAGCTAGTGAGATAAGCGGCGTGGGCGATGATAATTTCTCCACAACCCCCACCCCCCCCCACATTCTCTGCACCCTTCCTGAAACAAAAATACTGTGCGTTATATCACGCTGGAGGTTTGTGAGATAAACGAGAATGATAAGAGGGACGATTCTTTGTTTGATCGCGTTTCGTAGACCAAAAAAGAGATTTTTTTCTTCTTGCATCGATTTATAATTGAGGGGATTAATTCAAAGGATTAAGAATTAAGAAAGATTTTCTTCTTAAAGAGAAAGTTGCATTTTCTCTGGGGTTGATTTTAGGGTTCTAGGATGACCACTTGGCAGCTGCTGAGTGCCACCATCTTGCACAACACTATGTGTGACATTGAGGTATAGTTTTTGTTACGATGGGTGAGGAGCTTCAAGGTGCTATTGATCATTAAAAGTCTGGTTTATTTGGAAGTATGCATATTGTACATAAAATAGCCAATGTGTTTTGGGGTCAGGTACCTCCTGGGCTAAAGTCTTGGAAACTTGGGTATGTCCATGGTGGATTTGTGGAGCCTAGATTGGTTGGATACCTGTGGTGAGGCTGAGCTTGTGAACCATTTGCTTGGATGCCTTCCAAACCTCAACACAAGTTCAACCTCAGTGAAGGTATCTATTTGGGCTTCAACAATCCACCATGCTCAGATGACCAGAAGCAGTTTAAGGCTTTTTTTTAAAACATGTTTCCCAGCACTCTAGTCCTACCTCACACATTCAAACCATGGAGATGGTCATTCTGTTGACAGCTGTTCACAGGTTTGAATGTGTGAGTTAGGATATTTTGGAGAGAGTGTCAGCGAGTGCCGTTAAAGAAAAGCCTTAAAGTGCCTCTAGTCATCTGAATCTGTGCACTGTAGACTGATAGAACCTAGACTTGGTTGGATACCTGTGGTGAAGCTGAATTCATGCACCATTTGCCTGGGTGCCTTCCAAACCTCAGCCTCAGTGAAGGTATCTAAGCAGGCTTTAACAATCCACCTTGCACAGATCAGATGACCAGAAGCACTTTAAGATTTTTCTTTAACAGCACTCCCCGGCACTCTTTCCAGAAGGTCTTGCTTCACACATTTAAACCATGGAGGTGGACATTCTTTTGACAGCTGTTGAGGTACAGATGTTTGAATGTGTGAGGTAGGACCTTCTGAAGATAGTGTCATGGGGTACCATTAAAGAAAAGCCTTCAATTGCCTCTAGTCATCTGATCTGTGCACAGAGGAATGGTGGAACCTGGATTGGTTGGATTCCTGTGGTGAGGCTGAGCTCGCTTTAGCAAAAGTTGCCTGGGTGCCTTCCAAACGTTAGCACAAACTTAGCCTCAGTGAACTGGGCTTCACAAATCCACCATACACAGATCAGATGACCAGAAGAATTTTAAGGCTTTTCTATAACAGCACTCCCTGGCACTCTCTCCAGAATGTCCTACCTCATACTAAAGTGGCCTCTAAGTTAGTATTTTTTTTTTTTCATTGAAGTATGTCCTAAAACAGTGGTTCTCAACTCCAGGCCTCGGGACCCACCAACAGGCCATATTTTAAGTATTACCTTGGGGAGTTGCAGACTAGAATACTGCAATCAATGAGCAGCAAGTGATATCACCTGTGATGTATTTCAGCTATCTTGCAAACCTGGCCTGTTGGTGGGTCCTGAGGACTGGAGTTGAGAACCACTGTCCTAAAGGGATACTAAACTCACACTTTTTTTTCACATTGTCCCTTCTGTTTCTGTATGAGGATGATGGCACTGTAATTATTATAATATCAAAAAAATCTAAGTACCTTTTTCCTAATCAATATATAGCTGCCACATGACCCAGCCTTCTCCCAGCCTGTCTGCAGGGAAATATAAGCAGGAGGAGCTTCTAATTCTCTGCTGCTCGTCGCATGTTCAAAATAAAAAAATAAAACAGCTTTTGGAATACAGAGTAAAAACTATGAAATTAATATCAATAAACTGCTTTAATTTGTCATCCAAATATATATTTAAATAAATCTATATTATTTTTTGGCAATACCATGGTGTGGGTGCCAGCCACAGGCTGTGTCATGCCCCTCCAGCTTGTGTCTTAGAATAAGACACAGGCTGGAGGGGCATGACACAGCCTGTGTCTTAGAATTAGAGGGAGATGAAGCCTCTATTAATCTACATGTAATATCCCACCCCCATTGTGTTTAGCTGGTTAGTGGGCATGGAGGAGAAGGGAGGGAGTGTATATGCCCACATGTGTGTCACATGGGCTGTTCAGATGTGATAGGGAGGAAATGCTCAGCATAGAAAGTCACTGAAAACTGAGCATGTGCGGAGTTGCCACCACAGCTGCAAAATCCCTAGCTGATTTAGGGACATGGACAGAAGGGGGAGATAGAGAGCAGCAGGATCAAGCAGGTTTTTTGCAGAATACAGAAAATGAATCTCATAGTGACTGAGTATGAACAGCATGTAATACACCATTTATTGATTTTTTTTAATGATGTGGGTTTAGTGACACTCTAAGCCAGGGGTCTCAAGCTGGTGGCCCTCCAGCTGTTGCAGAACTACAATCTCATGAGGCATTGCAAGGCTGACAGTTACAAGTATGACTCCCACAGACAGAGGCATGATGGGACTTGTAGTTCTGCAACAGCTGGAGGGCCGCCAGTTTAAGACCCCTGGTCTAAGCACTCTTTAGCAAACCTTAAAAGCCAATGTGGTTGATGAATCAGGACCAGTGTACTTCCTTAAGCAGCCAATTAAACTGCAGTTGTATTTTACAATGAAGAAAAATTAAGAGACCACTTGGTTGTTTGTTATGGACAAACAGTAATCGTAAAAAAATATACAAATTTATTAATATATATGACAGTAAACAATATTCAAGAGACAATAAAAACAAACACATGTGCTGGGGGCAGATATGGAAACAGCTGAGAGAGAAGCCCAAAACTGTCAAACAGACAAAGCGTCCAACACGTTTCGAAAAAACACAGTGCAGATCTTCTTCAGGGACTAAAGGGCTTGAAACTTCCAAAACTGTGGCATAAGTCTATGATGATAGAATACATGTCATCAGAAATATGCAAGAATGCAGCGATATAAATGTTACAATCATCTTACATTTTATACAGAAAAAACATACATGCATATTGTGACAGAACCAATAAATTAACAGCTGAAAATACTGGCCCCAAGTGTAAAAGCTCCACCTGAACAGCAGAAAATCGTGAGTGAAAATCGTAAGTGAAGAAAGAAAATAATCCGTCAGAGCCACGCATGAACAACAGGCCAGGGTATCACCGACCAACTTATCACTGACCAACTTACGATTCACGTAAGGCACAATGAGCACTTAGAAGGAGTTCGGCTGGCCGATATAATTTTGACTGTGATATTCTACGCCACAAATATTTTGTCTTTGATGGTTCCCATTTCCTCCAGGTACAGGGCGTAGCAATGAGCACCTGTTGTGCCCCTTCCTACGCCAATCTGTACCTGGGGGAATGGGAACGAATGATCAACACTTCGGATGATCTGGCCCCATTTTTGGACCACGTGGTAGTGTGGTTTCGTTACATTGACAACATACTACTAATGTTGAGCTGCCCTGATGGGTTGTTGCAGACTTTTGTGCAACAATTAAACATTAATACATTTAATCTTACTTTCACCATGGCATCCAATACCAACATGATTGAATTTCTGGATGTTTAGGAGGAGTGCGGCTGGCCGATATAATTTTGGACTGTGATATTCTATGCCACAACTATTTTGTCTTTAATGGTTCCCATTTCCTCCAGGTACAGGGCATAGCATTGGGCACCTGTTGTGCCCCTTCCTACGCCAATCAGAAAGCCAACGGCTGTGAATGGCATTCTACATGCCACCAGCTTTCATCCAGCCAATCTAGATAAATCGATACCATTTGGCCAATACTTGCACATTAGACGCAACTGTTCGGATGAGGTTACTTTTAAGAAGGAAGCAGATGAACTCAGGTTAAGACTCCACGCACGTGGATACTCGCATAAATGCCTCAAAAAAGCATTTAAGAAAGCAACCTCAAAAACTAGGCAAGAACTATTGTATGGAAACAAAATTCATAAAACTGATGGTAACCAGTTACGGATTATCACTTGTTTTTTGAATCAACAAGAATGATTTAAAAATATCTTGCATAAATACTGGCATGTTCTGGCACTGGATCCCATAGTTGGACCACTATTGCCAGAACGTCTAGCGTTTGCTTTTTGCAGAGCGAGGTCTGTGTGTGATAAACTGGTTTCCAGTGAATACAAGGGTAAATGCTCCACCCGAACAGCGGAAAATCATAACTCAACAAGTGAAGAAAGAAAATTATCCGTCAGAGCCACGCATGAACAACAGACCAGGGTATGACTGACCAACAGTGATTCACGTAAGGCACAATGAGCACTCAGAAGGAGTGCAGCTGGCCGATATAATTTTGACTGTGATATATCTAAATGGGTATAAATATTATTCCACCGATTAGTTCAGATAAAATATCTTGAAATATTGGTGATGGAATATGTTCAAATAATGAATGAACACAATCCAAATAGGCAAAGAGAATCGCCATACCTCAATTCACAGGGGCTTCAAATAGAACAAAAAATATTTGTCCTCCAGAGGCATATCATGTCAATAACAGACATAGTCTCGGTCTATATATAAGCGTCCAAAATATCACCGGCCATATATTAATACAGGAGTCTACCAGAGGGCTGGGGTAACCATGTAGTTTGAAAGTGGCAGCAAAAGTTAACTATTAACTACAAAAATTATAAAGAACAAGATATGAGGCATAGTCCCAGCCGCTGCTAGAGTAGCGGTGCAGGGACCACAGCCAGGAATGTACAGAGCTGTAACATTCTCGCCGCATGAGGGACTCACCTTGTAGTTTGAGTGGAATGGTGTGGCTCCTTCTGTCTGCCAGGTGGAAAAGAGCCTGCCGGAAGGAACCAGACACTATATATGTGTGTGAGACAATGAGGGATAATTGCAGACACCTGGATCAGAGCGTTAGGTCCTATGGTGTCTGCAACAGCGCATCATCAAAGTAAGCACATTGTAATCGGCGCCTAGCTGTGACATCAAAGCGGCGCCGTATGGCGCAATGACGTAGCGACGCAATGGCGTCACATGATGCGCTGTTAGTGACTCGATGGACTCGATGTGACTCGATGGACTCAATGCTGGTGTATATTAGAGTTCTATAGTGACCGACCAAACAAAAAGCAAGAGTATAAAACCAAACGAGAAAAAATGACATAAAAATAAAATAAAATGAAACTAGAATGAAGGCAATGTGGAAATCCCAGATGCTAAGAATTCCAAGAGTAATACATATATGAACGGCCAGTAAAGTGCCTGGATGGTAAAGTCAGTCATGCCACGCACATGGGATCAGTATAGACACGCTGTATACCATAAATATATACGTGTACAGATTTAATCATACCTTATCGGCACAGAACAAGAAAGACATTTAATCACGGAACTGATACTAAACATTTTACCCAAATAATTGGAACCCTAGAGTGATACAAGGGAGGGAAAAAGGAGAGAGAAGGATAAAAAAGGATAAAACGAAACTTGGAGGAGATCATGAATGGGGGGAGGGGATATGTGTACAGGCTGATGAAGGCAAGTACATCTCAGGACCCCCAGAGACGAAGCCCTCCAAGAATGGTTTAAAGGAGATCATCTCGTTGAGTCCAGGAAACGATGTTGCATTCAACTTGAATATCCATCGCTGTTCTCGCTGCAACAAAATTTTATTCCAGTCAACCCCCCCTCATACCTGGGTGCACCCTATCAAGTATTAGAAATTTAATGTGTGGAAAAGTGCCACCATGAAAGTATGTTGTATGGTGTGCCAATGGTAGGTCTGGGTTACATGATTTCATGCTTAGAATGTGGTGGTATGCTCTTTGCCAAAATTAATTCTTGGTTTGCGTACATAAAAGCATTTGCATTCGCACTGCAAGAGGTAAACATCCCCACATGTCTTGCAGTTTGCAAAATGCCTAGGGGTAAAGTTGACTTTGTTAGGAAGTGTTTTTTTGATACCAATATCCATGTATTGACAGTAGCCACACCCTCCACATTTGAAAGTACCCAGCCTCTTACATGGATCCTTTGTACCCCCCTTGTATTCACTGGAAACCAGGTTGTCACGTACAGACCTCGCTCTGCAAAAAGTAAACACTGGTCGTTCCGGCAATAGTGGTTCAACTATGGGACCCAGTTCCAGAACATGCCAGTATTTATGCACGATATTTTTAAATCGTTCTTGTTGATTCAAAAAAACGAGTGATAATACGTAACTGGTTAACATCAGTTTTATGAATCTTGGTTCCATACAATAGTTCTTGCCTAGTTTTTGAGGTTGCTTTCTTAAATGCTTTTTTTAGGCATTTATGAGAGTATCCACGTGCGTGGAGTCTTAACCTGAGTTTATCTGCTTTCTTCTTAAAAGTAACCTCATCCGAACAGTTGCGTCTAATGCGCAAGTATTGGCCAAATGGTATCGATTTAACTAGATTGGCTTGATGAAAGCTGGTGGCATGTAGAATGCCATTCACAGCCGTTGGCTTTCTGATTGGCGTAGGAAGGGGCACAACAGGTGCCCATTGCTATGCCCTGTACCTGGAGGAAATGGGAACCATTAAAGACAAAATAGTTGTGGCATAGAATATCACAGTCCAAAATTATATCGGCCAGCCGTACTCCTTCTGAGTGCTCATTGTGCCTTACGTGAATCACTGTTGGTTGGTGATATCCTGGCCTGTTGTTCATGCGTGGCTCTGACGGATCATTTTCTTTCTTCACTTATTGAGTTACGATTTTCTGCTGTTCAGGTGGAGCATTTACACTTGGGGTTAGTATTTTTAGCTGTTACTTTATTGGTCCTGTCACAATATGCATATATGTTTTTTCTGTATGAAATGTAAGATGATTGTAACATTTATATCTCTGCATTCCTGCATATTTCTGATTACATGTATTCTATCATTGTGGACTTAAGCCACCATTTTGGAAGTTTCAACCCCTTTAGTCCCTGAAGAAGATCTGCACTGTTTTTTTTGAAACGCGTTGGACGCTCTGTCTGTTTGACAGTTTTGGGCTTCTCTCTCAGCTGTTTCCATATCTGCCCCCAAAACATGTGTTTGTTTTTATTGTCTTTTGAATATTGTTTACTGTCATATATATTAATAAATTTGTATATTTTTTTACGATTACTGTTTGTGGTCCCTTTAAAATCCCAACTTGAGGAACTTGGTTTTTACTATACATATTAGGGATGTGGTCTGCAAACAGTACATCCAGCTAGCTGTGGCAGACTCTCTTTCTATTATATATACAGTAAAATCCAAAAGATAAAGCGGCACTAGCAGGTCTTTAAAGCTGAACCCACAGTGAAGATTTTATTTCCACGTTTCGACGGGGCGCAGGCTCGTCTTGCTCAGGACTGTCCTGAGGAAGACGAGCATGTGCCTCATTAAAACGTTGAAATAAAATCTTCACTGTGCGTTCACCTTTCAAGACCTGTGAGTGCCACTCCCTCTTTTGGATTATATGTACTACAGTCTTTGCTGCGCACCCGGGCCATTCTTTTAACTCTGATTCGTGGGCAGTGGCATTGGTTATTATATATATATATATAAATATATGTATATAACACCCTCTTTTCCTAGTGTACAGCAGGCTGCAGGGTAAATTTAGTCTGTCTCCCCTGTAACCAATGGAGCAGGGGTTGATTATTTAGGGCTGCTCTGTGTTTGATGGGTTGCTGTTCTGTTATTTCCCAGACGTTTTAGTGGATTCTAGAAGTATAGTGGGAGGAAGGACAGAACAAGCAGCCTGAATATTTATGGAACTCCAGCCAATCCCTGGAGCAGTGTGCCCAAAAGGGAAAGCTCTGCCCCCTGGTGCAAGATCCTAGAGTAAGCCACGAGGAGGCTTACTCTATGGGGCCCAGTGAGGATAAGAGCCCCGCGGCACAGTGTCCCAGCCAGGGGAAGAGAGAGGAAAGGAAGAGGCAAGCTGCCTGATGTAAGAGCTTTCATTAGAACTTCCAGTGTTCCCGGGGCTCATCGTCACATAGCTCCACCTTTGGCCCGGTGCCTTTGATAGACAGAACGGCGATCCAATGCGGGACATGTGACATCATCAAAGGCGTCGGGCCAAGAGGTGGGGCTATGTGACGATGAGCCACGGGAAGACGGGAAATTCAAATGAAAGCTATTACAGCGGGCAATCCTGCTCTCTCCTGATCCAGGTGGCTTGCCTCTTCCTCTGCATAGGTGGGGCTGTATGGGGCACAGGCAGACCAGGCTGTATTGGGCACAGGTCACGCTGCATTGGGCACAGGTCACGCTGTATGTGGCACAGGTCACGCTGCATTGACACTAGGGCAGCTGTGGGGGGGGGGGCTGTTTGCAGGGGGGCCCCATACCACATTTTGCTATGGGGCCCTGCTATTTCTAGTTACGCCCCTGGGGGGGGGGGGGCTATTTTGCAGATCTGTGTGCAGAGATCAAGTTGGGTCTGGAGAAGCTCACTGGAGAGAGCCAGGAGGAAGTTGATGGGAAAGAGTCCAACAGTCCTATGGTGGTGTGAGTCTACATCTCTCTCACTATCAACAGCTGAGTGAATATCAGCAGGAGGCAACTGATGATCCTGTGGCTAAGTGACCGGAAGACCCCCAGTTCTGAAGGAAAGTGACTGTGTGTAGCTTTAACACTACAAAGAGTACAGGTCACTAACAGCAGTGAGATCCTGTCGGACATTTAGCAGTTTGTGCAGTGCCGCCAGAAACTGAGGAGTCTCCAAGCTGCCCAGTTCTGCAGTTTTAAGGGTATACATGCTCCCTCTTCCTGTCCGAGTTCATCATTCCCAATAAAAACCTTAAAAAGAACCCCTAGACTGTTTTATGAGCCAGTGGAAGAATGAATAAAATGCTGTGTGTCTGACTGTGTGTGCTCTAAGGGTGAAATAGGACCAAAATTCACCAGCGACTCTCTAGGGGGTGAGCTACATATATATGTGTTAGGAAATGGATGAATATTTTTTAAAGGACATGTCCTTTTCTACAACTCTTTCTGGACATCCATTTATACTTCAGCTTCCTTTTTGTCCTCCTTACAATCCCTCAATGTCCTCCCTTAGGTGTAGCATGTGCGATAGATGGCTAGAGATAAAGAGCGTTGGAGTGTAACCCAATGTCAACGGATATAGATGAGATCATTGGCTGTTCTTGAACTGTGGGCTTGGTCAAGTCAGTTAATCACAGTCAACATGGACCTCAGAAGCAACATAGAAGACCAAAAAATACTTCTAAATTTGCCAAAGCAGTAGCATGTGTCATAGACCTTTTAACAACAAGAGCGCGTTGGAGTGTAACCCAATGTCATTGGATTTGGATGACATCATTGGCTTTCCTTGCACTGTGGGCTTAGTCAAGTCAGTTAATCACAGTCAACATGGACCTCAGAAGCAACATAGAAGACAAAAAATTACTTCTACATTTGCCAAAGCAGTAGTATGTGTGATAGACCTTTCCACAATACAAGCAAATTGGAGTGTAACCCAATGTCGAAGGATATGGATGACATCACTGGCTTTGCTTGCACGGTGGGCTTGGTCAGGTCAGTTAATCACTGTCAACATGGACCTCAGAAGCACCGTAGAAGACCAAAAATGACTTCTACGTTTGCCAAAGACATAAAGATAAGATAAAATCAGTAACTTTATTTATACTGCTCTGCTCTCAAAATACACTTTTAAAGGAAGCACCAGGGCTATCAATACAACCCTCTAATTACTGCCCTATCTTACATGCACTTGAACAGACACAACCTATGTATCTCACCTTGATTAATAATTAAAGTGTTAAGCTGGCAACCTTTGAATTGACAGAGAACCTTCTTAATAAGCATTGACTCAACTGCCACCATTTTTCCCCCTGCAGTGTTCTAAGTATGCTGGTGGGTTGGATTCCAAGGGGTTTGATGTGTAATTGTGGAGCTGCAGTGCGTGAATCAAATTAAACTCACGTGTAAAAGGGACATACAATCTGATTGTGGTGTACGTGATTTGCTTAGATTAAAATTATGCTATGAAGATGGATGGATGGGCGAAGCAGCAATAATAAATTGACCTAAACGTATAACATCAGGCAGCGTGAAGTAGCACTTGTATTAACGGGTCATGTTTATGGCTGCTCTTCAGTAGCAGCTATACTATAGATACAGTAGATATATGGATTGAACATTTTAAGGTATTTTTTTAACCATTCTGGGCAACAAGCAAATACAACTATAGATCTAAAGTAGCGTAGACTATAACCCTTCTACTCACCATCCATAAATGGTGAGTAGAACTTCTTGAAGGCTGTTCAGTGTAAGTTTCTTTATTACCAATCACATTCAGTTCTCCAAGCCGGGGCGTACCTACAGGGGTCACAGGGGTTGCAATTGCAACCCAGCAACATTCTGCAGGGGGCCAGTGCAGCCCCCCATACGCCTGGATTGGAGGAATGGCGGGGCGACTGCATACTGAAACTGATCATTTTAGTCCTGCAGAATGCCTTCGGGAGGGAGAGGTGGAGAAGCGGACAATCAGTGGCTGCAGGAGGAAAATGGAAAGATCAGTTTCTCTATATGTAGTTGCCCCCACCGCTCCTCTTATCCTGTTTTTTTCTGCTGTCCCCATGTGTGCTCCTGCCCCCCTGAGCTCTGTCCAGGCCCCCTGCTGTCTCCTGCCCCCCCCCCCCCCTCGTCCCATGAAGCTCTGCTGGGTTCCCCCCTCACCTCTCCTGTTGGCTGCTGTCGGGGATCTGTCAGAATGGAGAGTGGGGAAGGGGCAAATGATACAAATGGAAGAACTCCTTCCTTTTCTCAATGGAGAGTCAGTGATCCGTATCGATCACTGGCTCTGTCCATTCATAATTGAAACATAGTTAACCAGGGCATTTTTTCTCAGAGAAAAGCTGCAGGAACTCTCCCTCCCAGCCAACTTCCCGCCCCCAAATACACCGAAACCCGCCCCCAACCACACCCAAACTCCACCCCCAACCACGCCTTCCTTAGGGTTGAGAAGTAAAGCGGCACCAAATAATGGTAATAAGTAGAAATCCCCCTCTCCCAGTTTTCCTCTCTGCACAAATCTCCCCCTTTCCCAGCTCTCCTCTCTGCACAAATCTCCCCCTTTCCCAGCTCTCCTCTCTGCAAAAATCTCCCCCTTTCCCAGCTCTCCTCTCTGCACAAATCTCCCCCTTTCCCAGATATCCTCTCTGCACAAATCACCCCCTTTCCCAGTTCTTCTCTCTGCACAACCCCCCCCCCCCTTTCCCACCTCTCGCCTCTGCACAAATCTCCCCTATCCAAGCTCTCCTCTCTGAACAAATCTCACCCTTTCCCAGCTCTCCTCTCTGCACAAATCTCCCCCTTTCCCAGTTATCCTCTCTGCACAAATACCCCCCTTTCCCAGCTCTCCTCTCTGCACAAATCTCCCCCTTTCCCAGTTCTCCTCTCTGCACAAATCCCCCCCTTTCCCACCTCTCCTCTCTGCACAAATCTCCCCCCTTCCCAGCTCTGCTCTCTACACAAATCTCCCACTTTCCCAGCTCTCCTCTCTGCACAAATTTCCCCCTTTCCCAGTTCTCCTCTCTGCACAAATCTCCCCCTTTCCCAGTTCTTCTCTCTGCACAACCCCCCCCCCCCTTCCCACCTCTCGTCTCTGCACAAATCTCCCCCTTTCCAAGCTCTCCTCTCTGCACAAATTTGCCCCTTTCCCAGTTCTCCTCTCTGCATAAATCTCCCCCTTTCCCAGTTCTCCTCTCTGCACAAATATCCCCCTTTCCCAGCTCTTCTCTCTGCACAAATATCCCCCTTTCCCAGTTCTCCTCTCTGCACAAATCTCCCCCTTTCCCAGCTCTCTTCCCTGCACAAATTTCCCCCTTTCCCACAACTTCTCTCTGCAAATCTCCCCCTTTCTCAGTTCCCCTCTCTGCACAAATCTCCCCCTTTCCCAGCTCTCCTCTCTGCAAAAATCTCCCCCTTTCCCAGCTCTCCTCTCTGCACAAATCTCCCCCTTTCCCAGATATCCTCTCTGCACAAATCACCCCCTTTCCCAGTTCTTCTCTCTGCACAACCCCCCCCCCCCCCTTTCCCACCTCTCGCCTCTGCACAAATCTCCCCTATCCAAGCTCTCCTCTCTGAACAAATCTCACCCTTTCCCAGCTCTCCTCTCTGCACAAATCTCCCCCTTTCCCAGTTATCCTCTCTGCACAAATACCCCCCTTTCCCAGCTCTCCTCTCTGCACAAATCTCCCCCTTTCCCAGTTCTCCTCTCTGCACAAATCCCCCCCTTTCCCACCTCTCCTCTCTGCACAAATCTCCCCCCTTCCCAGCTCTGCTCTCTACACAAATCTCCCCCTTTCCCAGTTCACCTCTCTGCACAAATCTCCCCCTTTCCCAGTTCTTCTCTCTGCACAAATCTCCCCCTTTCCCAGTTCTTCTCTCTGCACAACCCCCCCCCCTTCCCACCTCTCGTCTCTGCACAAATCTCCCCCTTTCCAAGCTCTCCTCTCTGCACAAATTTGCCCCTTTCCCAGTTCTCCTCTCTGCATAAATCTCCCCCTTTCCCAGTTCTCCTCTCTGCACAAATATCCCCCTTTCCCAGCTCTTCTCTCTGCACAAATATCCCCCTTTCCCAGTTCTCCTCTCTGCACAAATCTCCCCCTTTCCCAGCTCTCTTCCCTGCACAAATTTCCCCCTTTCCCACAACTTCTCTCTGCAAATCTCCCCCTTTCTCAGTTCCCCTCTCTGCACAAATCTCCCCCTTTCCCAGTTCTCCTCTTTGCACAAATTTCCCCCTTTCCTAGTTCTCCTCTGCACAAATCTCCCCCTTTCCCAGTTATCCTCTCTGCACAAATTCCCCCCTTTCCCAGCTCTCCTCTCTGCACAAATCTCCCCCTTTCCCAGCTCTCCTCTCTGCACAAATATCCCCCTTTCCCAGTTCTCCTTTCTGCACAAATCTTCCCATTTCCCAGCTCTTCTCTCTGCACAAATCTGCCCCTTTCCCAGTTCTCCTCTCTGTACAAATCTCCCCCTTTCCAGGCTCTCCTCTCTGCACAAATTTCCCCCTTTCCCACAACTCCTCTCTGCAAATCTCCCCCTTTCCCACAACTCCTCTCTGCAAATCTCCCCCTTTCCCAGTTCTCTTCTTTGCACAAATCTCCCCCTTTCCCAGTTCTCCTCTCTGCACAAATCACCCCCTTTCCCAGTTCTCTCTGCACAAATTTCCCCCTTTCCCAGTTCTCCTCTCTGCACAAATCACCCCCTTTCCCAGTTCTCTCTGCACAAATTTCCCCCTTTCCCAGTTCTCCTCTGCACAAATCCCCCCCCCCCCTTTCCCAGCTCTCCTCTCTGCACAAATCCCCCCTTTCCCAGTATTCCTTTCTGCACAAATCTCCCCCTTTTCCACCTCTCCTCTCTGCACAAATCTCCCCTTTCCCAGCTCTCCTCTCTGCACAAATCTCACCCTTTCCCAGTTCTCCTCTCTGCACGAATCTCCCCCTTTCCCAGTTCTCTTCTCTACACAAATCTCCCCCTTTCCCACTGCAACTCTTTGCACAAATCTCCCCCTTTCCCAGTTCTCCTCTCGGCACAAATCCCCCTTTCCCACCTCTCCTCTCGCACAAATCTCCCCCCTTCCCAGCTCTGCTCTCTACACAAATCTCCCCCTTTCCCAGCTCTCCTCTCTGCACAAATCTCCCCCTTTCCCAGTTCTCCTCTCTGCACAAATTTCCCCCTTTCCCACAACTCCTCTCTGCAAATCTCCCCCTTTCCCAGTTCTCCTCTTTGCACAAATCTCCCCATTTCCCAGTTCTCCTCTCTGCACAAATCACCCCCTTTCCCAGTTCTCTCTGCACAAATTTCCCCCTTTCCCAGTTCTCCTCTGCACAAATCTCCCCCTTTCCCAGCTCTCCTCTCTGCACAAATTGCCCCCTTTCCCAGTTCTCCTCTCTGCTAATTTTCCCCCAGCTCCCTTATCTGCATAAATCCCCCCTTTCCAAGCTCTCCTCTTTGCACAAATCTCCCCCTTTCCCAGTTCTCCTCTTTACACAAATCCCCCCCCCTTTCCCACCTCTCCTCTCTGCACAAATCTCCCCCTTCACAGCTCTGCTCTCTACACAAATCTCCCCCTTTTCCAACTCTCCTCTCTGCACAAATCTCCCCCCTTCCCAGTTCTCCTCTCTGCACAAATCTCCCCCTTTCCCAGTTCTTCTCTCTGCACAACCCCCCCCCACTTTTCCCACCTCATGTCTCTGCACAAATCTCCCCCTTTCCCAGCTCTCTTCTCTGTACAAATCTCACCCTTTCCCAGCTCTCCTCTCTGCACAAATCTTCCCCTTTCCCAGCTCTCCTCTCTGCACAAATCTGCCCCTTTCCCAGTTCTCCTCTCTGCACAAATCTCCCCCTTTCCCAGCTCTTCTCTCTGCACAAATCTCCCCCTTTCCCAGTTCTCCTCTCTTCACAAATATCCCCCTTTCCCACAACTCCTCTCTGCAAACCTCCCCCTTTCCCAGTTCTCCTCTCTGCACAAATCTCCCCCTTTCCCAGTTCTCCTCTCTGCACAAATCCCCCCCTTTCTCAGCTCTCCTCTCTGCACAAATCTCCCCCTTTCCCAGTTCTCCTCTCTGCACAAATCTCCCCCTTTCCCAGCTCTCCTCTCTGCACAAATCTCCCCCTTCCCCAGCTCTCCTCTCTGCACAAATCTCCCCCTTTCCCAGTTCTCCTCTCTACACAAATCTCCCCCTTTCCCAGTGCTCCTTTCTGCACAAATCTCCCCCTTTCCCAGTTCTCCTCTCTGCACAAATCTCCCCCTTTCCCAGCTCTCCTCTCTGCACAAATACCCCCCTTTTCCACCTCTCCTCTCTGCACAAATCTCCCCTTTCCCAGCTCTCCTCTCTGCACAAATCTCACCCTTTCCCAGTTCTCCTCTCTGCACGAATCTCCCCTTTTCCCAGTTCTCTTCTCTACACAAATCTCCCCCTTTCCCAGCGCTCCTTTCTGCACAAATCTCCCCCTTTCCCAGTTCTCCTCTCTGCACAAATCCCCCCCTTTCCCACCTCTCCTCTCTGCACAAATATCCCCCTTTCCCACCTCTCCTCTCTGCACAAATATCCCCCTTTCCAAGCTCTCCTCTCTGCACAAATCTCCCCCTTTCCAAGCTCTCCTCTCTGCACAAATCCCCCCCTTTCCCACCTCTCCTCTCTGCACAAATCTCCCCTTTCCCAGCTCTCCTCTCTGCACAAATCTCACCCTTTCCCAGTTCTCCTCTCTGCACGAATCTCCCCCTTTCCCAGTTCTCTTCTCTACACAAATCTCCCCCTTTCCCACTGCAACTCTTTGCACAAATCTCCCCCTTTCCCAGTTCTCCTCTCGGCACAAATCCCCCTTTCCCACCTCTCCTCTCGCACAAATCTCCCCCCTTCCCAGCTCTGCTCTCTACACAAATCTCCCCCTTTCCCAGCTCTCCTCTCTGCACAAATCTCCCCCTTTCCCAGTTCTCCTTTCTGCACAAATCTCCCCCTTTGCCATCTCTTCTCTCTGCACAAATCTCCCCCATTCCCAGTTCTCCTCTCTGCACAAATTTCCCCCTTTCCCACAACTCCTCTCTGCAAATCTCCCCCTTTCCCAGTTCTCCTCTTTGCACAAATCTCCCCCTTTCCCAGTTCTCCTCTCTGCACAAATCACCCCCTTTCCCAGTTCTCTCTGCACAAATTTCCCCCTTTCCCAGTTCTCCTCTGCACAAATCTCCCCCTTTCCCAGCTCTCCTCTCTGCACAAATTGCCCCCTTTCCCAGTTCTCCTCTCTGCTAATTTTCCCCCAGCTCCCTTATCTGCATAAATCCCCCCTTTCCAAGCTCTCCTCTTTGCACAAATCTCCCCCTTTCCCAGTTCTCCTCTTTACACAAATCCCCCCCCCTTTCCCACCTCTCCTCTCTGCACAAATCTCCCCCTTCACAGCTCTGCTCTCTACACAAATCTCCCCCTTTTCCAACTCTCCTCTCTGCACAAATCTCCCCCCTTCCCAGTTCTCCTCTCTGCACAAATCTCCCCCTTTCCCAGTTCTTCTCTCTGCACAACCCCCCCCCCACTTTTCCCACCTCATGTCTCTGCACAAATCTCCCCCTTTCCCAGCTCTCTTCTCTGTACAAATCTCACCCTTTCCCAGCTCTCCTCTCTGCACAAATCTTCCCCTTTCCCAGCTCTCCTCTCTGCACAAATCTGCCCCTTTCCCAGTTCTCCTCTCTGCACAAATCTCCCCCTTTCCCAGCTCTTCTCTCTGCACAAATCTCCCCCTTTCCCAGTTCTCCTCTCTTCACAAATATCCCCCTTTCCCACAACTCCTCTCTGCAAACCTCCCCCTTTCCCAGTTCTCCTCTCTGCACAAATCTCCCCCTTTCCCAGTTCTCCTCTCTGCACAAATCCCCCCCTTTCTCAGCTCTCCTCTCTGCACAAATCTCCCCCTTTCCCAGTTCTCCTCTCTGCACAAATCTCCCCCTTTCCCAGCTCTCCTCTCTGCACAAATCTCCCCCTTCCCCAGCTCTCCTCTCTGCACAAATCTCCCCCTTTCCCAGTTCTCCTCTCTACACAAATCTCCCCCTTTCCCAGTGCTCCTTTCTGCACAAATCTCCCCCTTTCCCAGTTCTCCTCTCTGCACAAATCTCCCCCTTTCCCAGCTCTCCTCTCTGCACAAATACCCCCCTTTTCCACCTCTCCTCTCTGCACAAATCTCCCCTTTCCCAGCTCTCCTCTCTGCACAAATCTCACCCTTTCCCAGTTCTCCTCTCTGCACGAATCTCCCCTTTTCCCAGTTCTCTTCTCTACACAAATCTCCCCCTTTCCCAGCGCTCCTTTCTGCACAAATCTCCCCCTTTCCCAGTTCTCCTCTCTGCACAAATCCCCCCCTTTCCCACCTCTCCTCTCTGCACAAATATCCCCCTTTCCCACCTCTCCTCTCTGCACAAATATCCCCCTTTCCAAGCTCTCCTCTCTGCACAAATCTCCCCCTTTCCAAGCTCTCCTCTCTGCACAAATCCCCCCCTTTCCCACCTCTCCTCTCTGCACAAATATCCCCCTTTCCAAGCTCTCCTCTCTGCACAAATCTCCCCCTTTCCAAGCTCTCCTCTCTGCACAAATCTCTCCCTTTCCCAGCTCTCCTCTCTGCACAAATCTCACCCTTTTCCAGCTCTCCTCTCTGTACAAATCTCCCCCTTTCCCAGCTCTCCTCTCTGCACAAATCTGCCCCTTTCCTAGTTCTCCTTTCTGTACAAATCTCCCCCTTTCCCAGCTCTTCTCTCTGCACAAATCTCCCCCTTTCCCACAACTCCTCTCTGCAAATCTCCCCCTTTCCCAGTTCTCCTCTCTGCACAAATCTCCCTCTTTCCCACCTCTCCTCTCTGCACAAATCTCCCCCTTTCCCACAACTCCTCTCTACAAATCACCCTCTTTCCCAGTTCTCTCTGCACAAATCACCCTCTTTCCCAGTTCTCTCTGCACAAATCTCCCCCTTTCCCAGTTCTCCTCTCTGCTAATTTGCCCCCAGCTCCCCTATCTGCATAAATCCCCCCTCCCCACACACTTTTCCAGTTCTCCCCTCTGCAAAATCCCCCCCCCCCAGCTTCCCTCTCTGCTTAATTCCCCACCCCCCAACTCTCCTCCCTACTAACCTCCCAGCTCTCCTCTCTGATAAAATCCCCCCCCCCCACCCCACCTCTCTCCTAAAATCCCCCCACCTCTCCTCTGTGCCAAAATCCCCCCACCCACCCCCACCCCCAAGCTCTCCTCTCTGCTAAAATTCTCCCCCAGCTCTCTTCATTGCCCAGACCCCCCCAGTTCTCCTCTGTACAAATTCCCCAAAACCCCACTTTCCATGTTCTCTCTGTCCATGTTCACTCTCCCAAAAGCTCTTCCCCTCCCCCCTTTCACAGCTCCCTCACCTCTTCTGGAAAGCAGCCACTGCTGTATGGTATGCGCGGGCTCTTTTCTTTCAAACTTGTCACAGTAAAGTGAGGATCGGAGAGCTCCGCCCATCGGAACTGTCAGAGTAGCGGCAGGCGGGGATGTAAGCTGCCTCTTGGATTGCCACAAGCAGCTGCAGTGCTCAGACCCAAACCCGATCGAGGGCAGGACTCACATGGGCTAGCACAGAGAAGCCGGTAGAGGAAGTAAGTTGTGCCAAAAACTTTCTCTACCGGCTATTGTGTTACATGTCAGAGCAGAGAGGGTTGCCATAAGTGCCGGCACGGCGTTCCGCCACGTTCCAGCAGAAAAAAAGCCCTGTGGTTAACTGTGTTTACTATGTTTTAGTTTGTGAATGGAGGGGAAGCTCTGTACAGAGCTATTTCTGTCCATTCATGGAGATTAAGGGCTGTGTCCTCAATCTCCTTTCTCTGTCTCAAAGGTGGAACATCAGGGGGGCCCTTCATGGCTTCTTGCACCGGGGCTCTGAAGGTTTTAATAATGACACTGCCTCCAAGGCAGATTGGCTTCTGATTAGTACCTGTGATAAACTTCTTAGCGTCAACGATTTAATGTAGTCTCTTCTTATAGGTTTGTGCTTTGATTGAAGGGTTTTATTACATGACAGGGTCTCTGGGGTACTTGTGGTCCACCTAGCCAAAACCAGGTGGCCCCCATTCTTCATGGGAACCTGCCAAAGCAAGGTCCACCCAAGTCCTAGGTGGGACTCCCCCCGAAGGGAGACCCAATGGGAGGGGGAGAACCTGTCCAATAGGCCACATGCCCTCTCCTTAAGATTTTTAAGACAAGTCTGAGGACCTGCTGTACACTCAGAAGTGAGGAAAGTGCATATGTTCTGTGCAAAAAGGTGCAAAATAAGTGCTTTGGGGGCGCTAAAGTGCCAGAAAAGTTTGCACTTTGATTAAAAAGTTTTAGTACATGACATGGTCTCTGGGGTACTTGTGGTCCACCCAACTGAAACCACGTGAACCCCATTCTTCAGGGGACCTGCTGAGGCAAGCTCCAGTCCACCCAAGTAATAGGTTGGGCACCCCTGACTAAAGACCCCATGGGAGGGTGACTGAGAACCTGTCCATAAGGCCATGTGCACTCCACCAAGACTTTCAGGACAAGTCTGAGGACCTACACCCCCCTAATCAGACGTGAGTAAAGTGCATAGTGCTGTGCAAAAAAAGTGCAAAATAAATGCTTTCAGGGCACCAAAGTGCAAGACAGGTTTGTGCTTTGATTAAAGGGTTTTATTACATGACAGGGATTTTTGGGTACTTGTGGTCCACCGAGCTGAAGCATGATGGACCCCATTCTTCAGGGGACCTGCCGAGGCGAGGTCCAGTCCACCCAAGTAATAGGTAGGACTTCCCCAACGAAAGACTCCATGGGAGGGTGAGAACTTGTCCATAAGGCCACATGTCCTCCCCAAAGACTTTCAGGACAATCTGAGGACCTACACCCCACTAATCAGAAGAGTGCGAAAGTGCACAACAGTGACTGGCCTTCCTGCCATGACAGGGTCTGTTGATTAGTTAAAACTTTTTTTTTTTTACCCTTGTTGGGTTTTTACTGTTATCGTCGGCACCTCTCGAAAGGTTTCCCCTGATTTTCTGTCCTGCTGACCTACTGTGGTTTTACCAGACAGGACGTAAGGAAGGGTCTTGAACAAGGACACAGAAACAGTAGACCTCCCTTACAAAACAAAAATTCAAAACAATTGCCAGGTTAGTGACTTGGTTGACATACTAGGTGGGTGAATATTTGAACAAGCTGGGCGCCATGGCCAAAAAATGTATTTTTGGTCTCTATGATTTGGGGCCCGGGGCATACACTTCAACCAAACTTTTATATCCCCAAAAATCATCCTCTCCGCTCTTCTTAAGACCTCCTACACTCAAGCTCTCTCATCTCCTCCTCCCATGCTTGTCTCCAGGATTTCTCCAGAGCCTCTCCCATCCTCTGGAACTCGCTACCTCCACCGGTTCCCGCTATTCCCTACTCTTGCTACCTTCAGGCGATCCCTGAAAACTCATCTCTTCAGGGAAAGCCTATCACGTCTCCAACTAATCTTCTACCACTTCCATCAGCTCATTCCCCACAGTTACAACCTTTTGTACCACCTACCCCACCCTATTAGATTGTAAGCTCTTCTGAGCAGGGCCCTCTTAATCCTCTTGTATTCTATTGTAATATAACTGTATTGTCTCCTTTTTATATTGTAAAGTGTTGCGTAAACTGTTGGCTCTATATAAATCCTGTATAATAATAATAATAATACCATCCTATGACCTACACCTAATGCCCCGTACACACGGCCGGATTTTCCGATGGAAAATGTCCGATCGGAGCGTGTTGTCGGAAATTCCGACCGTGTGTGGGCTCCATCGGACATTTTCCATCGGATTTTCCGACACACAAAGTTGGAGAGCAGGAGATAAAATTTTCCGACAACAAAATCCGTTGTCGGAAATTCCGATCGTGTGTACACAAATCCGACAGACAAAGTGCCACGCATGCTCAGAATAAATAAAGAGATGAAAGCTATTGGCCACTGCCCCGTTTATAGTCCCGACGTACGTGTTTTACGTCACCGCGTTCAGAACGATCGGATTTTCCGACAACTTTGTGCGACCGTGTGTAGACAAAACAAGTTTGAGCCAACATCCGTCGGAAAAAATCCTAGGATTTTGTTGTCGGAATGTCCAAACAAAGTCCGACCGTGTGTACGCCCTATAATACCTTGTTTCCCCGAAAATAAGACCTAGTGTGATTGTCGGTGATGGCTGCAATATAAGCCCTACCCCCCAAATAAGCCCTACCCTGTTTCCCCGAAAATAAGCCCTACCCTGAAAATAAGACCTACAAGGACTTTAACTAGGGCTTATTTGGGGGGGGGGGGGGTAGGGCTTATATTGCAGCCATCACCGACAATCACGCTAGGTCTTATTTTCGGGGAAACAGGGTACGTCCATTATTATTCAAACATTTTAAAAATTCAAGCAACCGCTTAAGAAAAAGACAAAAATGATGACGAATTTATTATATCCCCTTTTTTTAAAATTTTAAATAGATGATAAAATCGAATTAAGAAATTAACAAATATTGAAAAAAAAAAAAAAAAAAAAGATAATATGATATATTTTACTTTTGCTTTTAAGGCAACAGAGCATATTTTAACAAATTCCAGGGAGAGCTCCTGGAACCATCGGGCAGCAATAATTGTATAGGGGCAAGAAAACATTCCCATAAATGCCACTCACTATGACGTTAAGAGATATGGCTGACAGTGTCAATTTGTTTATTTGTGTAATATAGTAGGGGTCTATTCATAACGCGTGTAAGCGTACGGCTAGACACGTCTATGTATGCACTGATTGCCTAAACACCCATGTGTCTATGTATATTGTGCTTGTGCCAATGGTGGGAAAGAGACAGGATGGAAAATGATTAGGTCCTCTGATAGACAGCGACTATTATTAATGAAACACAGCTGAGACAGACCTTCGCAGTGGTCTGGACCATTCACAAACTCCTAATTGTTTTGGGTGTTGATTCCCCTCCCTTCGCTACCCTTTGTCACAAACAAAGATGGTCATTGTGCTCTCGACTTGTTGGCAGAAGGGTGATTTGGACTGGAGAAGTGGGAAAAAGAGGGAGGAAAAAAAAAAATAAAAAACTTAAAAAAAAAAAAAATAATAATATTAATAAGACGAAACAAGGTGAAGAGGTTTTTTAAACAGATTAAACTCAACGCCAATTGACGAAGGCAGGATTATCCTAGAGATCAGTAAATATAGGCGTCCTCTGTGGTCTTCTCAGACTTAAGTCGGTCTAAGTGATCTCGCCCCTTTGCCCATTGTCAGCTATTCTTATGGAATGTCCGTGAAATTCTAATCCGGCTTCTGCTCGAGAACATAGACTGACCAGCGTCTCATGGAAAGTCGGGGAGAAGGAGGATGGGAAACTGTGTCAATCTGCAGCTGCGCGCTGCAAGGACAACCTTGATGCTTTAAGCTTGTTATTATTTGTACAAATAATATATATATATATATATATATATATATATATATATATATATATATTTATATATATACACTATATTGTCAAAAATATTGGGTCACCTGCCTTTACACGCACGTTACATAAGTTACATTATGAAAAAAGTCCATCAAGTCCAACCTAAGTGTGTGATTATATGTCAGTATTACATCGTATATCCCTGTATGTTGCGGTCGTTCAGGTGCTTATCTAATAGATTCTTGAAACTATCAATGCCCCCCCCCCCCCCCCCTGTGAACTTTAATGGCATCCCTGTCTTATGCCCCGTACACACGATCGGATTTTCCGATGGAAAATGTGTGATAGGACCTTGTTGTCGGAAATTCCGACCGTGTGTAGGCTCCATCACACATTTTCCATTGGAATTTCCGACACACAAAGTTGGAGAGCAGGATATAAAATTTTCCAACAACAAAATTGTCGGAAATTCCGATCGTGTGTACACAAATCCGATGCACAAAGTGCAGTCAGAATAAATTAAGAGACGAAAGCTATTGGCTACTGCCCCGTTTATAGTCCCGACGTACGCGTTTTACGTCACCGCGTTTAGAACGATCGGATTTTCCGACAACTTTGTGTGACCGTGTGTATGCAAGGCAAGTTTGAGCCAACATCCGTCAGGAAAAAATCCTAGGATTTTGTTGTCGGAATGTCCGATCAATGTCCGACCGTGTGTACACGGCATTAGTCTGTAGGGTACAATATTGATTTGGCCCACTCTTTGTAGCTATAACAGCTTCAACTCTTCTGGGAAGGCTGTCCACAAGGTTTAGGAGTGTGTCTATGGGAATGTTTGACCATTCTTCTAGAAGCGTATTTGTGAGGTCAGGCACTGATGTTGGACGAGAAGGTTGCAGTCTCCGCTCTAATTCACCCCAAAGGTGTTCTATCGGTTTGAGTTTAGGACTCTGTGCAGGCCAGTCAAGTCAAGTTCCTCCACAGCAAACTCGCTCATCCATGTCTTTATGAACCTTGCTTTGTGCACTGGTCCAAATCAATTGGTGGAGGGGGGATTAGGGCGTTGGGTTGTTTTTCAGGGGTTGGGCTTGGCCCTTTAGTTCCAGTGAAGGGAACTCTTATGGCGTCAGCATACCAAGACCTTTTGGACAATTTAATGCTCCCAAATTTGTGGGAACAGTTTGGGGATGGCCCCTTCCTGTTCCAACATGACTGCGCACCAGTGCACAAAGCAAGGTCCTACGGACTAAGACTGGGATGCCAAGTTCATGTGCGTGTAAAGGCAGGTGTCCCAATACTTTTTACAAAATAACTCAACACACTCTAATGCTAAATCGCTGGCCACCTATGTGAGTACCCCCCTAAGTGAAAATGTCCAAATTGGGCCCAAAGTATCAATATTTTGTGTGGCCACCATTATTTTCCAGCACTGCCTTAACCCTCTTGGGCATGGAGTTCACCAGAGCTTCTCAGGTTGCCACTGGAGTCCTCTTCCACTCCTCCATGACGACATCACAGAGCTGGTGGATGTTAGAGACCTTGCGCTCCTCCACCTTTCGTTTGAGGATGCCCCACAGATGCTCAATAGGGTTTAGGTCTGGAGACATGCTTGGCCAGTCCATCACCTTTACCCTCAGCTTCTTTAGCAAGGGAGTGGTCGTTTCAGAGGTTTGCTTGGGGTCGTTATCATGTTGGCATACCCAGTCTCCGAAGGGAGGGGATCATGCTCTGCTTCAAAATGTCACAGTACATGTTGGCATTCATGGTTCCCTCAATGATCTGTAGCTCCCCAGTGCCGGCAGCACTCATGCAGTCCCAGATCATGACACTCCCATCACCATGCCTGACTGTAGGCAAGACACACTTGTCTTTGTACTCCTCACCTGGTTGCTGCCACACACACTTGTCACCATCTGAACCAAATAAGTTTATCTTGGTCTCATCAGACCACAGGACATGGTTCCAGTAATTCATGTCCTTAGTCTGCTTGTCTTCAGCAAACTGTTTGTGGGTTTTCTTGTGCATCATCTTTAGAAGAGGCTTCCTTCTGGGATGACAGCCATGCAGACCAATTTGATGCAGTGTGCGCCGTATGGTCTGAGCACTGACAGGCTGACCCCCCCACCCCTTCAACCTCTGCAGCAATGCTGGCAGCACTCATATGTCTATTTCCCAAAGACAACCTCTGGATATAACGCTGAACGCGTGCACTCAACTTCTTTGGTCGACCATGGCGAGGCCTGTTCTGAGTGGAACCTGTCCTGTTAAACCGCTGTATGGGCTATAGCTCAGTTTCAGGATCTTGGCAATCTTCTTATAGCCTAGGCCATCTTTATGTAGAGCTACAATTCTTTTTTTCAGATCCTCAGAGAGTTCTTTGCCATGAGGTGCCATGTTGAACTTCCAGTGACCAGTATGAGAGACTGAGAGCGATAACACCTAATTTAGACCCTGAGACCTTGTAACGCTAACGAATCACATTACACCGGGGAGGGAAAATGGCTAATTGGGCCCAATTTGGACATTTTCACCTAGGGGTGTACTGACTTTTGTTGCCAGTGGTTTACATTAATGGCTATGTGTTGAGTTATTTTGAGGGGACAGCAAATTTACACTGTTATACAAGCTGTACACTCACTACTTTACATTGTAGCAAAGTGTCATTTCTTCAGTGTTGTCACATGAAAAGATAGAAGAAAATATTTACAAAAATGTGAGGGGTGTACTCACTTTTGTGAGATACTGTATATACACTCTGGCCACTTTATTAGGTACACCTTGCTGGGTTGGACCCCTTTTGCCTTCAGAACTGCCTTCATTCTTTGTGGCATAGATTCAACAAGGTGTTGGAAACATTCCTCAGAGATTTTGGTCCATATTGACATTATAGCATCACGCAGTTGCTGCACCATTAGAGTACAGTCAACTGATTGTCATGTTCAAGAAACCAGTGGTGAGATGATTGGATCTTTGTGACATGGTACATTTTTCTGCTGGAAGGAGCCATCAGAAGATGGGTACACTGTAGTAATAAAGGGATGGACATGGTCAGCAACAATACTCAGGTAGGCCGTGGCGTTTAAACAATGCTCAATTGGTACTAAGGGGCCCGAAGTGTGCAGAGAAAATATCCCCCACACCACCACCACCAGCCTGAACCATTGATACAAGGCGGGATGGATCCATGCTTTCATGTTGTTTATGCCAAATTCTGACCCGACCATCTGAATGTCACAGTTGAAATTGAGACTCATCAGAACAAGCAACATTTTTCCAATCTTCTATTGTCTGGCACCAACAACCATGCCACGTTCAAACTCACTTAAATTCCCTTTCTTCCCCATTCTGATGCTCTGTTTGAACTTCGGCAAATCGTCTTCACCACATCTAGATGCCTAAATGCATTGAGTTGCTACCATGTGATTGGCTGATTAGCAATTTGTGTTACCAAGCAATTGAACAGGTGTACCTAATAAAGTGGCTGCTGAGTGTTTATATATATATATATGGATTTCATTACGGGGTCTGATTTGGACATTACGTTACTCAATGTCACCCTACCATGATGTCACCCATGACATCTTATCATGAAGCTTATTCAACCTAGGTCTACAGAGAGCAGCAACGGGCCTTGGGACTGACCTTTTCAAAACTTTAAAGCCCATTTGCAGGCAGTTTGTAGGCAGGTGCAGTCTGTTCCTCCACTATGGGTAGTGCTCACCTGGAGAGGTAAACGAGAAATCCTGGACAGCCGCACTCAAAAGTAATCTTCGATCTTTATTTAAGTATAATCATAAAAATACATGCCACAGCATCACAAAGCAGGAAACCTGACACGTTTCACACTGTAGTCAGTGCTTAATCATAGCTCATAGCTCAATCAGCTATGATTAAGCACTGACTACAGTGTGAAACGCGTCAGGTTTCCAGCTTTGTGATGCTGTGGCATGTATTTTTATGATTATACTTAAATAAAGATCGAAGATTACTTATGAGTGCGGCTGTCCAGGATTTCTCGTTTACCTCTCAATTACCAGCATTGCCTGCACCTGTTACTTCCAGCATGGAGAAAATGTTTGTTCCTCACAGACCTCTTTCAGAGCGGTGATATTTTTCTCTCTCTTCTACTTCTGGACTTAGCGCTTAGCGGGTGCCGTACTGCAGCTGGAGAGCAAGTCATGGTTTCCTCAGCCCCTTAGAGCAGCATTCTGGTTGGCTTCATAGCTTCCAGGTGACCCTGGCGGCCATCAATGTCTTTTTAAATCCCGCCCCCCCAGGTTTTGACATGCATTTGCGAAGTGGCTAGTGTAGGGAGAGCTTACCCATCTGTCAGGAACAGCAGTAGAGGTAGGGAAAGATTCTAGAGGAGTAGGGAAAGAGCAGGGCATATGCCTACACTTCTGCAAGCCTCCTCTTGGGTTGGAACATCCAGGCCCGCACTTCACCTCCCTTGACAAGTGCTCTCTTCAGCTTGGGTCTACCAACGCTGGCTCTCCGCTGCACTGACTGAGTTCCCGGATCGGCGTTTCACCACGCCAGGCTGTTGTACTGTTCTGCAAGTTCTTTAATACATTGATTTCTGCAACCCAGGTCTCAGTGTCATTACTGCTGCAGCACCACATCGCACATACCCTACAATTTTATCCATTTTGAACAAAATGGGGGAAAGTTAGAATCTTCATCAACTTTTGTATTTCTTTGTACCAGATTTAATAGATTTCCCCTTAACTTCTGCCTATTTGATGAAACATGGAATAACAGTAGGAAAAATCCCCATATTTCTAATCTGTTGGGTTGGCCAATTTCAGGAAGAACTCACATCATCTTACAATGTCAGTTATTCGACTTGGTGTATGGAGAACCAACATGGGCCATGACTCTTTCAAAACTTTAAAGTCCTACTGCATCCATTTTTTATTTATTTTTTTTTAGCTTGAATGAGGAATGTTTTTAACTTTCATCAACTTTTGTATTTCTGTGTTCCTAATTTGGAAGATTTCTCCTCACCTCCTGCCTATTTGATGATAGATAGAACAGCAAATATGATAAATCTCCCTACTTTTGGTCTATTGGACGGGTCAGTGTCTGGAAGAACAGGAAAGAAGGGGAAACCAGGTCCTAACAAGGACATTGATAGCAATAAAAACCTGGGAGAAGGGAAGTAAGAGCAATTGGACGTTAATGTAATGATATAAAATGTGTGAGGGTCTAAGAATTTAGAGCTGATCTCAGGGCTTAACGCCTCCAGGGCCGTCTTAATAGCATCATGGGCCCCTGGGCAAAGTAATGCACTGGGGCCCCTACCAGCTTGCTATCAAATAGTTGAATTAAACATCTATTCATTAGTACTTTCAATAAAATCAATTTTACGAAAGGAAAACATTGCATAAATCAAAGACTAGTTAACACATAGGGGTCAGTACAGGGAGGGAATGCAGAAGGGCACAGTACAGGGGGGGTCAGGAGGGCACAATACTGGGATCAGGAGGGCACAGTATAGGTTCTGGGACACTTCCCGGAACACAACCGTATCGGGACAGTTTAGTAAAAAGCATGACTGTCCCAGCAAATCCAGGACAGTTGGCAAGTATGATGCAATGCAAGATTATTGTGGGGCCCCCATATACCTGGGGCCCCTGGGCAGTACCCAGGAGTGCCCTTGCATTAAGATGGCCCTGAGTGCCTCACTTCCTCTCCAGGTGATAGGTCAGACAGACCAAGGAGAAAAGTCTCTTACCTGAGATGCTGAAAAGCTCCTTGAACAATTCATTGGACAATCTTGCCTTGTACCATGTTACTGTTGAACATTGAACACGTTGCTTCTCCCATGAACTTCCAATTTGAGCCATGTGCCTTTGCACTTCCTGTTTGCCAGATTACTGTGCTCTCTCCAGCCAATATCTCACTCTTGTCGCTACTGCTGCCGGCTGTATCATCACTACCGCTCGTTAACGACCTTTGGCTTGTTCCTCGCCTATGTTTCTGCTTGATTCCAACCTGCAACCACTTATTACCGACCTTTGGCTTGTTTACTGACTATGCTTCTGCTTGATCCTTACCTGCTATATCTGCTACTGTACCCTGGCTTGCTCACCTCCTGGTGGGGCAATCCCGAGGACCGCAACCTGGTACTAACATGCATCTCCAGCATCAGGAGCTCTGGTGAATACCGGTTAGTGCTTAGACCCCAAACTTCGGTTGACCCTGCATCATCCGCCAGGGTGACTTGCTGGTCAGTGGGAGTGTCTCTGCTGCTATAGCTACTGGTCTTTGAGCCTGACCCCTGACCATAACATAGATAGAAGTTCTATCCCTTCCTCATCTCTACAATTGTTGAACATCTGAAATTACCAGTTTCCTGGGAGTCTCTGGCCTTGGTACTTTTTAAGCCACAGACCTAGAGAGCTAGAATGACCCTAGTTAACTCATGGGAATGAGCATTTAAGGCCCCTTTCACATGGGAATCTGTCCGCTGACCCTTGCTGAGCAGACGGGTGGCTGGTCCGTGTCCGCTCCGCTTATGCAGAGCAGACACAGACACAGCCCCCTCTCCTCTATGGGCGGTCAGATGTAAATGAACCGCCTGTCCGTTTACACCCCCCCCCCCCCCATCCATCTGTTTTTACCAGATAGGATCGGTTTAGATGTCACTCCATAGAGTGCAACTGATGGTCCAATCGGGGCCACCTGTCCATTTTTGGGGTCTGCCCCTGGGAAAGGCCCCTCAGTATAACACTTGAGACTAAGGCCCCAATCACACTTGTATGACTCCAAAGTCATGCGACTTTGGTGTGCAAATTTGGTGCAACTTTGACGCAACTTTGGATGGGTGTGACTAGGATGTGACTTGTTATCTCTCTGCAAAGTTTGGCCCACTGTTGCATGTAAAACATTCAGGTATAATGTTCATGCAATTTTTGGGGGTTAACATTGAAGCCTATGGCCCTCAAGTTGCATGAAAGTTGGACCGAAGTAGTGCACTACTTTAAAGTTGCTGCGACTTTAAGTCGCACATATAGGAATGGTTATCATTGGAAAACATGGGGTACAAGGGGGTCCCGCTGCAGAACATGTGAAAGGGTCCCGCTGCAGAACATGTGAAAGGGTCCCGCTGCAGAACATGTGAAAGGGTCCCGCTGCAGAACATGTGAAAGGGTCCCGCTGCAGAACATGTGAAAGGGTCCCGCTGCAGAACTTGTAAAAGGGTCCCACTGCAGGACCATAAGGGTTGGTTCACATTGCTGCAACCCTAAACTAATGCAAATTGCTTGTGATTTCTTTGCAAATTCATTACGACTTGCTTGCAATTTCCTTGCAACTTGCCTAAAACTTTTGTGATTTAACGTTGCAGTCTATGGCACTTGAAAACGCATCAAAGTCGCAGAAAAGTAGTGCAGGGGCCTATTTTTCTTTTTGCAGCTGTGACTTGAGTCGCATTGATTAAACGTGTTTTGACTTGTCATGTGACTAAGTGTCGCAGGTCGCATGATAAGTCGCAGCAGTGTGAACCGAAGCTTATTAAGGGTCCTATGATGGGCGTAAAGGGCCCCCCTGGGATCGGTGGGAAGGCCTTGGGACCGAATGAAAGGGCCCCAGCGGTCAAGGGCACCGGAAGGTGCCCTTATGGCACCAGAAGCTTTAAACCCAGGACCCTGCATTCATTACCATATTATTTTGGTCTCCCACAGTACACAGAACATGGAAATACAATAGTTTTATTAAATATAAACTGCTAAATACCTTTTCTCATCAGCAGTTAGAGCAGTCTTGTGACTTCTATCAGTGTCTGGTTAAAGCTTGTAGGAGGAGTTTTTTCATTGCCACCTGATTGTCCTATGAGGCTGCAGGACCCCCTGACCTTCTGTCTGGACAGTGCTGATTTGCCCTGTGCTGATCACATGCATTCTCTAGCAATACACACCAAACTGAGCATGTGCAGCGTGTCCCCACGGCTCTGTACTATCAGGAGAACCCAGAGTTGGTCTTCAGTTTAAAATTCTCAATGACCGGTATAAATATTTCTAAAAAAAAAAATACATATGTATGTTTTATTGCCAAGTTGATCAGCTTTCAGTCACGTCTTCAGTTCAGTCTTTCCCAAAATTTCTGGAGACAAATTTCGACAATTTGGGACAGAGAAGAGGACATTTACGGATTATATCAACAGCCTATCGGAGGTACTCAATATGCGTTACCGACAGATTGTCGCTAAGCAACTGGACAATACGGAATGCAACTGGGCTTTATGGATGTGTGTGTGTATGTTGAAGTATATATATATATATATATATATATATATATATATATATATATACTGTCACTGTACATATACAGTATTATTTTAGGTCATGGCAATGCCATGTGTTAGTAGTCTTCCCACTTGGCTAATCTAGAACAGGAGTCTAAATGGCAATGGATTGCAGCACCCAATGATAATATATATATATATATACTTTTTCAAGGCACTGTATATACACTATATTATCAAAAGTATTGTGACACCTGCCTTTACACGCACATGAACTTCAATGGCATCCCAGTCTTAGTCCGTAGGGTTCAATATTGATTTGGCCCACCCTTTGCAGCTATAACAGCTTCAACTCTTCTGGGAAGGCTGTCCACAAGGTTTAGGAGTGTGTCTATGGGAATGTTTGACCATTCTTCCAGAAGCGCATTTGTGAGGTCAGGCACTGATTGTACAAGAAGGCTCTGCTCCAATTCATCCCAAAGGTGTTCTATCAGGTTGAGGTCAGGACTCTGTGCAGGCCAATCAAGTTCCTCCACCCCAAACTCGCTCACCCATGTCTTTATGGACCTTGTTTTGTGCACTGGTGTGCAGTCATGTTGGAACAGGAAGGGGCCATCTCCAAACTGTTCCCACAAAGTTGGGAACATGAAATTGTCCAAAATGTCTTGGTATGCTGACACCTTAAGAGTTCAGCCCCATACACACTATTAGATTTTCTGCAGATTTTTGTCTGCAGATTGACCAAAGCCATATAATATGAGGTCAAATCTTAAAGAGTTTCAATTTATATGCAATCAGGCAGACCCTCCCACTACATGGTTTTGGTAAATCTGAAGAAAAACATCTGCAGAAAATCTTATAGTGTGTATGGGGTCTTACCTTCACTGGAACTAAGGGGCCAAGCCCAACCCCTGAAAAACAACTCCACACCATAATCCCCCCTCCACCAAATGATTTGGACCAGTGCACAAAGCATGGTCCATAAAGACATGACTGAGCGAGTTTGGGGTGGAGGAACTTGACTGGCCTGACCTCAACCCGATAGAACACCTTTGAGATGAATTAAAGCGGAGACTACAAGCCAGGCCTTCTCATCCAACATCAGTGCCTGACCTCACAAATGCCCTTCTGGAAGAATGGTCAGACATTCCCATAGACACACTCCTAAACCTTGTGGGCAGCCTTCCCAGAAGAGTTGAAGCTGTTATATCTGTAAAGGGTGGGCCAACTCAATATTGAACCCTACGGACTAAGACTGGGAGGCCATTAAAGTTCATGTGCGTGTAAAGGCAGGCGTCCCAATACTTTTGGTAATACAGTGTATATATATATATATATATATATATATATATATATATATATATATATATTTATATATTTATATTTATATATCTATATCATCAGGTATAGTGGGCACTTAAAGGGCTTCCACAGATGAACAAAGAGGACAGTACAATGGCTTGATTGTATCAATGTTTCAGCAAATCACAGCTTCCCCTTTCTCTTTAGGGCCTGTTCACATGGGCGGCTGGAGGAGTGGTAAAAGCAGATGGGCGAGCCACGGTTTTAGCACCCCCACTACCACCACCCACCTAAACTAAACGCTCAGGTTATGCCAGAGATATACCACCTGGGAAAGGCTTTGCTTTGTGGCCATGGTCAAACACCCGCCTACTATACCTGTTGCTACATTAATTAAAACAATTGTTTTGAGTGGAGCACCAAGGTATTTTTATTACATTTATTGTATTATATTCAGTATATATATATATATATATATATATAGACTGTATATGAAATTACAGCTATAAGGGTTCAGAACGGGACTCTGTGTGCTGACAGCTCCATTGTCTGATGGCATTTCAGGATTTCCTTAACACAAGGGATAGGAGTGATTACATGGTCAGAGGTTAAGGGGTTAAGGTTAAGTGTTAGGGTCAAGGTTATGGAGCTTCCTCTTGTAAAGTGGTTACATTTTTTTTTTCATTTAAATTAAAGCGGTGTTAAACCCTAAAGCAAACATTTATTATATTGCAGCTTATCAATTCTTAGATGTGATGGCTGCATTCGTTTTCATTTTTAGGTTTTTCTTTTCTATTTTCATCTGGTGATCCAGCCAGTAAATCTGTTGTTTTTAGTTGTTTTTAAAAAGAACAAGCTCTCCAGCATAATGTGTTAATATGTAATAATGTGTGAGCTGGGACAAACAATTTAAAACCACCAGGGGTGCTTACAATGATCAGCTTTTATTTATTTCTGTAAAACCTTTATATATATATATACACAGTATTTCACAAAAGTAAGTACACCCCTCACATTTTTGTAAATATTTTCTTCTACCTTTTCAAGTGACAACACTGAAGAAATGACACTTTGTTACAATGTAAAGTAGTGAGTGTACAGCTTGTATAACAGTGTAAATTTTCTGTCCCCTCAAAATAACTCAACACACAGCCATTAATGTCTAAACCGTGAGTGCACCCCTAAGTGAAAATGTCCAAATTGGGCCAATTAGCCATTTTCCCTCCCCGGTGTCATGTGACTCGTTAGTGTTACAAGGTCTCAGGTGTGAATGGGGAGCATTTGTGTTAAATTTGGTGTTATCGCTCTCACTCTCCCATACTGGTCACTGGAAGTTCAACATGGCACCTCATGGCAAAGAACTCTCTGAGGATCTGAAAAAAAAGAATTGTTGCTCTACATAAAGATGGCCTAGGCTATAAGAAGATTGCCAAGACCCTGAAACTGAGCTGCAGCATAGTGGCCAAGACCATACAGCGGTTTAACAGGACAGGTTCCACTCAGAACAGGCCTCGCCATGGCCGACCAAAGAAGTTGAGTGCACGTGCTCAGCGTCATATCCAGAGGTTGTCTTTGGGAAATAGACGTATGAGTGCTGCCAGCATTGCTGCAGAGGTTGAAGGGGTGGGGGGGTCAGCCTGTCAGTGCTCAGACCATACGCTACACACTGCATCAAATTGGTCTGCGTGGCTTTCATCCCAGAAGGAAGCCTCTTCTAAAGATGATGCACAAGAAAGCCTGCAAACAGTTTGCTGAAGACAAGCAGACTAAGGACATGGATTACTGGAACCATGTCCTGTGGTCTGATGAGACCAAGATAAACTTATTTGGTTCAGATGGTGACAAGCGTGTGTGGTGACAACCAGGTGAGGAGTACAAAGACAAGTGTGTATTGCCTACAGTCAAGCATGGTGGTGGGAGTGTCATGGTCTGGGGCTGCATGAGTGCTGCCGGCACTGAGGAACTACAGTTCATTGAGGGAACCATGAATGCCAACATGTACTGTGACATACTGAAGCAGATCATGATCCCCTCCCTTCAGAGACTGGGCCGCAGGGCAGTATTCCAACATGATAACCACCCCAAACACACCTCCAAGATGACCACTGTCTTGCCAAAGAAGCTGAGGGTAAAGGTGATGGACTGGCCAAGCATGTCTCCAGACCTAAACCCTATTGAGCATCTGTGGGGCATCCTCAAACAGAAGGTGGAGGAGCGCAAGGTCTCTAACATCCACCAGCTCTGTGATGTCGTCATGGAGGAGTGGAAGAGGACTCCAGTGGTAACCTGTGAAGCTCTGGTGACCTCCATGCCAAAGAGGGTTAAAGCAGTGCTGGAAAATAATGGTGGCCACACAAAATATTGACACTTTGGGCCCAATTTGGACATTTTCACTTAGAGTGTTGAGTTATTTTGAGGGGACATCAAATTTACACTGTTATACAAGCTGTACACTCACTACATTACATTGTAGCAAAGTGTCATTTCTTCAGTGTTGTCACATGAAAAGATAGAAGAAAATATTTACAAAAATGTGAGGGGTGTACTCACTTTTGTGAGAAAATGCATCATCTTTAGAAGAGGCTTCCTTCTGGGATGACAGCCATGCAGACCAATTTGATGCAGTGTGCGGCGTATGGTCTGAACACCGACAGGCTGACCCCCCACTCCTTCAACCTCTGCTCATGCACTCTGCAGTGTAGTTCATGTAGCATCATGGGAAATATAGTTCCAAAACATCCGGGGGGGGGGGGGGCATGGTTCACCATCACTGGTCTATCACATAAAATCCCAATAAAATACATTTACGTTTTTGGTTGTAACATGACAAAATGTGGAAAATTTCAAGGGGTATGAATACTTTTTTCAAGGCACTGTATAATGAAAATATTTTTGTATATACAGTATATTATATATATATATATATATATATATATATATATATATATATATATATATATATATATATATATATAACTTTCTCTGTCTCTCTCCCACTCTTTGCATACATGAATATTTTTTAAATATAGGTAATATGGAAATATTTTTATACATAAAGTATGCAGTAAAACATTTCCAAAAATTCTGATATATTTATATATTTATATATACAGCAATACAGTGTATGCTGTATACAGTATATAAATATATATATATATAATATATTATATATATAGAATATTTTTTTATACAATATATGGAAATATTTTTATACATTAAGTATGCAGTAAAATATTTCCAAAAATGTACAAACTCTGTATATATATATATTCATATGTGGAAATATAATATATACAGTAATACAGTGTATGTTGTATAAATAAATATAAATATATATATAATATATATTATATATATAGAATATGTTTTATACAATATATGGAAATATTTTTATATGTATATATTCATATGTGGAAATATAATATATACAGTAATACAGTGTATGCTGTATAAATATAATATATATATATATATATATATATATATATATATATATATATATATATATATATATATATATATATATATAATATTATATAGATATATTCTATTTTTAAAATATATAATATATGGGAATATTTTTATACATTAAACATGCAGTAAAATATTTCCAAAAATGTACAAACTCTGTATATATATATATATATATATATATATATATATATATATATATATATATATATATATATTCATATGTGGAAATACAATATATACAGTAATACAGTGTATGCTGTATATATATATATATATATATATATATATATATATATATATATATATATATAATATATATATATACATATATATATATATTCATATGTGGAAATACAATATATACAGTAATACAGTGTATGCTGTATATATATATATATATATATATATATATATATATATATATATATATATATATATATATTATATTATATATATAGAATATTTTTTACAATATATGGAAATATTTTTATACATTAAGTATGCAGTAAAATATTTCCATATATATATATATATATTCATATGTGGAAATATAATATATACAGTAATACAGTGTAAGCTGTATAAATAAATATAAATATATATATGTATGTACACACACACACATTATAGGGTATATAGGAAGGTGCTCCCTAGTATATCGGTGGCCTCCTTCCCTCACTGTATCCTATATAATGGCACATCTCGGCGGCGTGCATTAAGGTGTTTGTCTCATTTCCCAGACCCCCGCTGGGCGGCATGTACTGTACGGTTGCTATGTGACGCTCTCAGTATGCCGTCGCTATGCGGAGGGGGGTGTGGAAATCCTGACTAGGACCATCTGGAGCAGAGCCTTAGGCCCCGTCCCAGAAGACTAGGCCGAAGTTGGCCTCTGTGAGGGAAGCGGGGCCTGGGAACGGCTCCCCCAGCTCGCTCTGCTTCACCGGCACCTGACAGAAGAGAAAAGACACAGAGCCAGTCTGGGGGTATTTGACTCAATTCTCTGTTCCGCCGGGCCCTTTCAGCTCGGCCGCCATCCTCCCCGCATACTGATCTGCCTTCCCATTCTGTGCCTGACAAGCGCTCACAGAAATAAATTACCCCCAACCTGCGACGGTGGAACAATCTGTCCACTAAAGTCCATTCATCCCCAGACAGCCCCCATTATCCCCACCATTAAAGCTTCTGGAGGAGCTTGTAAAGGATACTGTTTCTCTGTCAGACTGTAAATAAGACACTAAGAATGAAGAAAAAACACACACACACACAAAATGGAAGAAAGACGAGTCTGGCTCATGGCTGCCCCGGCGACCGAGGCCGCCGAATGAATCGCCGATGACAGCTGTGTACAAAACTGATCGGGGGGCCGGGCGGAAAGGGCCCCGCCATCCAGACACCAGGAAACAAGCCCACATCTGTTTTTCATGGGGTTAAATTAGTATTCAATTGAGCGGGGGGCCACAGCGGGGCTCCGGGAGACGTCACTTTGGGGGCGCAGACGGGATTGTTCGGGCTCGGCACGGCCGGAAACTACAGATGAGCTTCCATTTGCTTTTCTCTTTTGACTCCTCTGGGTGTTTTTTTTTTTTTAATTTAACCTGGTTCAACTGAGTTCACGAGCAACATGGCCGAATGCCGTCGTCATCTCTATTGCACTTTAAGGCCCCCGTTTGCACCCGAGCGACACTCGGCGTCGTGTTTTTAGTTCAACTGAGTTCACGAGCGACATGGCCGGACGCCGTCATCATCGCTATTGCACTTTAAAGCCCCCGTTTGCACCTGAGCAACACTCGGCTTCATCTTTTTAGTTCAACCAAGTTCACGCACGACGTGGCCAAACTGCGTCGTCAGCGCTATTGCACTTTAAGCCCCCTGTTTGCACCCAAACGACACTCGGAGTCGTGTTTTTAGTTCAACCGAGTTCACGAACGATGTGGCTGGACGCCGTCGTTAGCGCTATTGCACTTTAAGGCCCCCCTTTTGCACCCGAGCGACACTCGGCGTCGAGGTCTTTAGTTCAACTGAGTTCAGGAAAGTCATGGCCAGGTGCTGTCAGCGCTATTGCACTTTAATGCCCAGTTTGCACCTGAGCGACACTCGGTGTCATGTTTTTAGTTCACCTGAGTTCACGAGCGTCATGGTCGGACGCCGTCATCAGCGTTATTGCACTTTAAGGCCCGAGCGACACTCGGCGTCGTGTTTTCTGTTCAACAGAGTTTATGAACGACGTGGCCGGACGCCGTCGTCAGCGTTATTGCACTTTAATGCCCCGTTTGCACCTGAGCGACACTCGGCGTCATGTTTTTAGTTCAACCAAGTTCAGGAACGTCATGGCCGGGCGCCGTCAGCGCTATTGCACTTAAATGCCCTGTTTGCACTTGAGCGACACTCGGTGTCATGTTTTTAGTTCACCTGAGTTCACGAGCGTCGTGGCCGGACACCGTCATCAGCGTTACTGCACTTTAAGGCCCCGTTTGCACCCGAGCGACACTCGGCGTCGTGTTTTTAGTTCAACCGAGTTCACGAGCGTTGTGGCTGGACGCCGTCGTCAGCGCTATTGCACTTTAATGCCCTGTTTGCACCTGAGCGACACTCGGTGTTGTGTTTTTAGTTCAACCGAGTTCTGGAACATCATGGCCGGACGCTGTCGTCAGCGCTATTGCACTATAAGGCCCCTGTTTGCACGCAAGCGACACTCGGCGTCGTGTTTTTAGTTCAACCGAGTTTATGAACGACGTGGCTGGACGCCGTCGTCATCGTTATTGCACTTTAAGGCCCCGTTTGCACCTGAGTGACACTCTGCGTTGTGTTTTTAGTTCAACCGAGTTCACGAGCGTCGTGACCGGATGCCGTCGTCAGCGCTATTGCACTTTAAGGCCCCGTTTGCACCTGAGCGACACTCGGCGTTGTGTTTTTAGTTCAAACGAGTTCATGAACTAAGTGGCCGGATGCCGTCATCAGCGTTATTGCACTTTAAGGTCCCGTCTGCACCCGAGCAACACTCGGTGTCGTGTTTTTAGTTCACGAGCGACGTGGCCAGACACTGTCGTCAACATTATTGCACTTTAAGGCCCCATTTGCACCTGAGCATCATTCGGTATCGTGTTTTTAGTTAAAACGAGTTCACGAGCAACGTGGCCGGACACCGTCATTAGCGTTATTGCACTTTAGGGCCCGTTTCCACCCGAGTGACACTCGGCGTCGTGTTTTTAGTTCAACCGAGTTCACAAGCGTTGTGGCCGGACGCCGTCGTCAGCGTTTTGCCCTGTTCTGTTGCTAGGGCATTGCTAAGACACTCCCACCTGTTACTGCTCACCCCCACCATCACAGGAGCAAGCTCTTTCTCTGATTCAACACCCCCCTAGCATGGACACAATCCGCCCCATCACAGTAGTTCTTAGCTCAGCGATGCTGCGACAGAGAAGATAGTGGGGGCGATCGAGTGCTTGTTCCTGGGGGATTGAATCAGAAAAAGAGCTTGCTCCTGTGATGGTGGTGGTGAGCAGTAACGGCTGGGAGAGTCTTAGCAATGTCCTGGCAACAAGGCAGGCCGAGATGATGACAACTGGCAGTTTTTCAGCCAGGCTTCAGGAGGTACGTAATTGGCCTACACCTATAGCAAGAGCATTATTCAACTTTTATGTGCTTGGCAAGGGGTTACTTAGTTATACGGCGGCAGGGCGGCTCTCCTGCACCAGATCACGTACCCAGTACTTCATCCGCCACCTTCAGGTAGGGGGCATGCACGTGCGCCACGGCTGTGCTGTGATTAGACACAGCACAAGCTGATCAGCGAGTGTCAGCCAATGGGTGTCCGCCGCCACCCGCTGATCAGTGAGGAGAGACACAGAACAGAGCTCTGCCTATGTTAACAAGGCAGAACTCTGTTCTGTCAGCGGGGAGCTGATGGATTTTATTTCCCTGAAATGCAGGAAATAAAACCCATCACATCGCTTAGTAAAAACAGCACACGCAGTGTACACACATAAACACTGGCTAGGCACACATTTAACCCTTTGATAATCCTAGATGTTTAACCCCTTCTCAGCCAGTGTCATTCACATCAGGTCCCCCCCCCACATCCAGCAGTGCCCACCGGACCCCCCCCCCCACCCCCTTTACATTTAGGAGTGCCCATCAGAGTAACCCCCCCCCCCTAAATATTATCTAGGAGTGCCCACGAGAGCACTTCAGGAGTCCTCTCTTACATCCCGGAGTGCCCATCAGATCCCCCCCTCACATCCAGGAGTGCCTGCCAGAGTCCCCCCCTAACATCAAAGAGTGCCCAACAGAGCCCCCCCTTGCATTCAGGAGTGCCCAGAGTCCCCCCCCCCACATCTTATCTAGGAGTGCCCATTAGAGCCCCCCGCACATCCAGGAGTGCCCGTCAGAGTCCCTCCATACATCGAGGAGTGCCCCTCAGAGCCCCCTTCATGTCCAGGTGTGCCCACCAAAGCCCCCTCCCTTTACATTCAGGAGTGCCCATCAGAGTTGCCCCCCACATCTTATCTAGGAGTGCCCATCAGAGCCCCCACACACACACATACATCCAGGAGTCCCTTCTTACATCCAGTAGTGCCCACCAGAGCACCCCCCTTAAATCTTGGAGTGTCCATCAGATCCCCCCCCCCCCCTCACATCCAGGAGTGCCCATCAGAGTTCCCCCCCCCCTACATCCAGGAGTGCCCATTAGAGCCCCCCTCCTCACACCCAGGACTGCCCATCAGAGTCCCCCCTTACATCAGGGTTGCCCATTAGAGTCCCCCTTACATCAAGAGTGCCCACCAGAGTCCCCCCTTACATCAGGAGGGCCCACCAGAGTCCCCCTTACATCAGGGTTGCCCATCAGAGTCCCCCTTACATCAGGAGTGCCCACCAGAGTCCCCCCTTACATCAGGATTGCCCATCAGAGTCCCCCTTACATCAGGAGTGCCCACCAGAGTCCCCCCTTACATCAGGATTGCCCATCAGAGTCCCCCTTACATCAGGAGTGCCCATCAGAGTCCCCCTTACATCAGGAGTGCCCACCAGAGTCCCCCCTTACATCAGGATTGCCCATCAGAGTCCCCCTTACATCAGGAGTGCCCACCAGAGTCCCCCCTTACATCAGGAGTGCCCACCAGAGTCCCCCTTACATCAGGGTTGCCCATCAGAGTCCCCCTTACATCAGGAGTGCCCACCAGAGTCCTCCCTTACATCAGGAGTGCCCACCAGAGTCCCCCCTTACATCAGGAGTGCCCAGCAGAGTCCCCCCTTACATCAGGATTGCCCACCAGAGTCCCCCTTACATCAGGGTTGCCCATCAGAGTCCCCCTTACATCAGGAGTGCCCACCAGAGTCCTCCCTTACATCAGGAGTGCCCACCAGAGTCCCCCCTTACATCAGGAGTGCCCATCAGAGTCCCCCTTACATCAGGAGTGCCCATCAGAGTCCCCCTTACATCAGGAGTGCCCACCAGAGTTCCCCCTTACATCAGGAGTGCCCATCAGAGTCCCCCCTTACATCAGGAGTGCCCACCAGAGTTCCCCTTTACATCAGGATTGCCCACCAGAGTCCCCCTTACATCAGGGTTGCCCATCAGAGTCCCCCTTACATCAGGATTGCCCACCAGAGTCCCCCTTACATCAGGGCTGCCCATCAGAGTCCCCCTTACATCAGGAGTGCCCACCAGAGTCCTCCCTTACATCAGGAGTGCCCACCAGAGTCCCCCCTTACATCAGGAGTGCCCATCAGAGTCCCCCTTACATCAGGAGTGCCCATCAGAGTCCCCCCTTACATCAGGAGTGCCCACCAGAGTTCCCCCTTACATCAGGAGTGCCCATCAGAGTCCCCCCTTACATCAGGAGTGCCCACCAGAGTTCCCCCTTACATCAGGATTGCCCACCAGAGTCCCCCTTACATCAGGGTTGCCCATCAGAGTCCCCCTTACATCAGGAGTGCCCACCAGAGTCCTCCCTTACATCAGGAGTGCCCACCAGAGTCCCCCCTTACATTAGGAGTGCCCACCAGAGTCCCCCCTTACATCAGGAGTGCCCATCAGAGTCCCCCCTTACATCAGGAGTGCCCACCAGAGTCCCCCCTTACATCAGGAGTGCCCACCAGAGTCCCCCTTACATCAGGATTGCCCATCAGAGTCCCCCTTACATCAGGAGTGCCCACCAGAGTCCCCCTTACATCAGGAGTGCCCACCAGAGTCCCCCTTACATCCAGGCAATGCAATGCAGCACTTGGAGAATCTGTAACCTTAAAGAGGACAGAGTCATCAGCTGGAGGAAGGGAAGGCCGTGCACAGCAGCTCTCTTCCACCGTATGGACATCGCCCACCAGGCCACAGAATTAAGCCCCTTGTTTAGACTCTGGAGATTTCTCCCCCCCCCCCCCCATACATGAGATTGAGCCACTAATCTGATCACATGCCTGCGATTTGCAATTTCCAACCCTCCCGTACCAAGCTCCTGCCCTGCCGAGAGAAAGAAGAAATCCTTAGAAAAGCAGATTTAACGAGACTGCGTTGCAAATCTTCAACATGCTGCACAGCTCACCGCCAAGGACGTGCTGGAGACTCGCTCGGGACACCACAAGGCCCCCCCCCCCCCTTTCTTTTTTTTCTCTTTCAATACATTTTTATTGAAGTTTTCATAAATAAACGCACAACAAGCACCTATAGTCGCACAATATACAGAGCAGAGGCGGATCTACCAGGGTCGCAAAGGCCACACTTGCAGAACATGTGAAAGGGTCCCCCGTAAGGCTCGGGTTCAACCTGCTGCAATCCCATAGGCATGCGATTTTTTTTGCGATTTCCCTTTGACTTCCTTGCGACTTGCTTGCAATTTCCTTGTGACGTCCTTGTGACTGTGGTGATTTACTATTGCAGTCTAGTCTATGGCAATCAAATCACACCCAAGTTGCAAATAAGTAGTGCAGGAGCTTTTTTTTTTTTTTTTTTGCTAGAAAATTACTTAGAACCCCCAAACATTATATATATATTTTTTTCAGACACCCTAGAGAATAAAATGGCACATGACAAGTCGCACAGGAGTGAAAGGGGGCTAAATATATGTACTGGCGAGGGGTGATGGAGTGTCCTGGAGGGTCTATTGATGCTAGCTACTGGGGGACCTCTTGTTGCTCTTAGGGGGTCTAATGTCACTGGGAGGGGGGTCTATTGTTGCTGGTCTTGGGATCTTGTTGCTGGTGGGAGAGCTATTGTTGCTGGTGGGGGATATATTGTTGCTGGTGGGGGATATATTGTTGCTGGTGGGGGATATATTGTTGCTGGTGGTAGATATATTGTTGCTGGTAGGGTGTCTTGTTGCTTGCGGGGGATCTGTTGTTGCTGATGGTTGATATATTGTTGCTGGTAGGGTGTCTTGTTGCTCGCAGGGATCTTTGGTTGCTGGTGGTGGGTATATTGTTGCTGGTAGGGTGTCTTGTTGCTCACGGGGATCTATAGTTGCTGGTGGTGGATATATTGTTGCTGGTAGGGTGTCTTGTTGCTTGCGGGGGATCTATCGTTGCTGGTGGTGGATATATTGTTGCTAGTAGGGTGTCTTGTTGCTCGCAGGGATCTATGGTTCCTTGTGGTGGATATATTGTTGCTGGTAGGGTGTCTTGTTGCTCGAGGGGGATCTATTGTTGCTGGTGGAGGATATATTGTTGCTGGTAGGGTGTCTTGTTGCTCGCGGGGGGATGTCTTGTTGCTCGCGGGGGATCTATTGTTGCTGGTGGTAGATATATTGTTGCTGGTAGGGTGTCTTGTTGCTTACGGGGATCTATTGTTGCTGATGGTGGATATATTGTTGCTAGTAGGGTATCTTGTTGCTCGCGGGGATCTATTGTTGCTGGTGGTGGATATATTGTTGCTTGTACGGGTGGCTTTTTGCTCGTGGGGGACCTATGGTTGCTGGTGGTGGATATATTGTTGCTGGTAGGGTGTCTTGTTGCTCGCGGGGGATCTATTGTTGCTGGTGGTGGATATATTGTTGCTAGTAGGGTGTCTTGTTGCTGGTGGGGGATCTATTGTTGCTGGTGGTGGATATATTGTTGATAGTCGGGTGTCTTGTTGCTGGTGGGGAGTCTATTGTTGCTGGTGATGGATATATTGTTGCTAGTAGGGTGTCTTGTTGCTGGTGGGGAGTCTATTGTTGCTGGTGATGGATATATTGTTGCTAGTAGGGTGTCTTGTTGCTGGTAGGGGGTCTATTGTTGCTGGTAAGGTGTCTCGTTGCTAGTGGGGGATCTATTGTTGCTGGTGGTGGATATATTGTTACTGGTAGGGTGTCTCGTTGCTGGTGGGGGGTCTATTGTTGCTGGTGGTGGACATAGGTGTGCGCAGCCTAATGCATTAGGGTGTGCACCCTTAAGCTCAAACATACATGCATGTGTATGTATCTACATATATATGACCCCGGCACATTGATCTCCCTGCTGGCACAGTGAAAGAGAAAAGGATAAACACTTCTCTTATGGCAGAGCCGGTAAAAGGGAGATCTTTCCCATGTTCCTGTTGCTACCAGAACAATAACAATAATGCGCATGGGGGGATTAGGGTGTGCCTGGGCACACCCGGCACACCCTGTGCGCACGCCTATGGTGGTGGATATATTGTTGCTGGTAGGGTGTCTTGTTGCTGGCAGGGGGGTCTATTGTTGCTGGTGGGAGATCTTTTTGCTGAGGAGGGTCTTATGTTGAGGGGGATTCAAAATGATACTTGGTTCTGTATTTTCTACAAATGGCGGTACCTGGAGGCGGGTAGTGGGTGGAACCAAGGGACGGTGCTCAGAGATTGGGGGCAGAGACTGGTGGTGATTTGGAATAAGGATTACCTGCACCTATTCTCTGAGAAAAAAGCCCTGGGCAGCACCTATATATAAGTCAAGTAGGGAGGGGCACAGTAAGTCTTTGGGCATGGGAGCTGAACACCCCACATATATGAGGATCTAGCCAGCACATGGAGGCCGGGTATAATGGACCTGTACTCAGGGGAAGCTGGCTGTAGTCTTTCTGTCCCTCAATGAGGTGGGGGCTAGGGTGGATTGCAAAAGGCCTTTGAGGTCAGGTCGGAGATCCCTGTGTGAGGCTGCTTCCCTGAAGGGTTCCCGGGAGAGATGTACCTAGTAAGGAGGTGACTTCAGAGAGCACAGTACTCTAAGTACAAATGACCCCAGGCAGAGAAGAGACTGTGAGAGAGATGGCTGCTGAAGTACTACATACTGTATGCTTTCACATGTGACTTCTGCGGACTGTCCACTAAATGTGATTGACTACTGTGTAATTTCAAGTGACTCCTGAATGCCATCTCCTGAATTCCACCAGAAAAGTGCAGCAAACCTACTTTTATATGTGGACATTCCTTCCTTTGGGGATATAAAAGTCAACGGCGGAGAATGTCATGTGGAGACCTCTGGCCTGGGGTGAGGCACAAGATGGATTCAGCCTCAACATGAGGAATAGTGTACTAGAAGGACAGGAGCGGGGGTGGGGACTTGTGCTCTTGGCACCAGATACAGCCAACCACAAAGTCCCTCTTACATGCTGTGCAGTGACATGCTGTCCTGTCTGTATGCTGCAGTAAAATGAATCATGTCTGCATTTTACTGCAGCTTACTGCATTGCACCTCCGGGTTGCACTGCAGTGCGAATGGGGCACATTGAAAACAATTGTTTTTTATGTGCCCTAGTGGTGACTGGCGTTCTTCCCATGCGGAAAACTGCCAATAACAGCACTATGTGTGAACAAGCTCTGAATAATGGCAGGATCTTGCAGGTAGATGTTCCATTAAGACCTTGCGTACATGGGAAACATTTTTCTTCATCCCTTTCTAGCTGCTAGTGTTCGCAGATAATGTGTACACTATATTACAAAAAGTATTGGGACGCCTGCCTTTCACACACATAAACTTTAATGGCTTCCCAGTCTTAGTCCGTAGGGTTCAATATTGAGTTGGCCCACCATTTGCAGCTATAACAGCTTCAACTCTTCTGGGAAGGCTGTCCACAAGGTTTAGGAGTGTGTCTATGGGAATGTTTGACCATTCTTCCAGAAGCGCATTTGTGAGGTCAGGCACTGATGTTGGATGAGAAGGCTTTGCTAGCAGTCTCACTCTAATTCATTACAAAGGTGTTCTATTGGGTTGAGGTCAGGACTCTGTGCAGGCCAGTCAAGTTCCTCCACAGCAAACTTACTCATGCATGTCTTTATGTCTTACTTTGTTATCACAAAGTTGGGAGCATGAAATTGTACAAATGTCTTGGTATGCTGTAAGAGTTAGCTTCACTGGAACTAAGAGGCCAAGCCCAACCCCTGAAGACAAACCCTACACCATAATCCCCCCTCCACCAAATGATTTGCTCAATCTTAGCATGACTAGCAGGTTTGCCCAACAATTTGCAACCCTAGGCTACCCACATATGGACATAAAGAAAGGATCTTCAATATGAACCCTTTAGAACATTTCGGATGAATGACTACTGTATAAGTGTGCACAGTATTCTTTGTCAAAAACTCCTGTAAACAAAAAAAGTGAACTGTGAAATGGCCAAACCTTTCGAAAAGGAAGGGCCTCTCCCTGACAGAGGCAAGGCACACCATGGTCTACTCAGACAGAAGTTAGGTGGACCCCACTCCTTAGGGACCAGATAAAGCCGATCCACCAAGTACTTGGTGAGAGACTCTCCCAAAGAGAGTCTTCTCAGGATGGGGAGAGGCAAAAGACCCAAAAGCTACAGAACCTCCCCATGACATCAGGATAGGCACCCTGATGACCTGCACCCTCCATTTTTGACACACATGCAGTGTAAGTGCTCATGACGAAAAAGGGACAACAACAACAAAAAAAGGTGCCATGAGCAATACATAGCAGGCCTTTTGGCCAATATAAACATTACCCTGGCTAGCCAAAAGGCCACATCCAAAGGCAAAGTGCAAGTAAAGCATGAAGCATCGGGGTCTTGTGCAGGTGAAACCCCAATGGTGTGGTGCAGTCTAATGGTGCTTTTCCGGCACCTCTGGGATGTCACCTTGGGAGCACATCATCGGAAGCTACTTGCCCCAGGCCAGAAAAATGCAGCCCCTTTCAAATCAGGAAGCCATTAGAACTTAGGGAGAGCCCTGCCATCGACCAGGGACAAGCCTGTTAAACTAGGGCAGGTTCAACCAGTGAGGAAAAGGGTCCCTCCCACCGTTCCCACCTTATTACATCAGAAGGAATACTAAACGCCTCCCATTCAGAGGGAGCCAGCTATCTTCCTAATAGGAACAGATACTACTCTTGATCTCAAGCAAAAGGCCAAAAAGTGTTTGGAAATTTTCATTTATTCTTCAAAGTTTCGACACTGTGTGGAAACATCTACCAGCAATGCTCAACCACAAGTTGAAATTAACACGCTCAGGGAAATTGAAGGAGGAGATGGCTTGCTAGCTTTTTCCTGTTCATGTAAGTACAGGAGCAATTGATGGATATTTAGTAGCCCGTGCTAGGCAAGGAATCGCTGGTAAGGTGAGTATGACAATAAGGTGTGTGTGTGTGGGGGGGGGGGGGGGTACTGTCGGAAACCATGAATCAGACAGAAGTACAGTTAAATCTCACTTGTTTAATAATAATAAAAAAATGTAAACAGAGTAAATGTAGTCAAAACATAGCCAGTAATCAGGAACCGGTACGGACAGTCAGACAAGCCATAACATCAGGGAGCCAGAGATGAGTGTAGTAGAACAGCAAGCAGGATCTGGAGCCAGAAGGAAGGTCAGCCAAGCAAGTCTTTAACAGGAACACAGGAGAGCGTCTATAGAGATGTGACCAAGGCGAAGGCAGAGATCATCTGGGCTGGACGGCTTAAGTAGGCAGGACTGACGAGCAGGATATCATCAACACAATGTCACCTTTCCCTAGTAGTTTTAAGTGCAAACATGGGTAGGTGTAAAATTTCCTAGTATGTATTAGCCCTCACGGAGATCATAGTACTCCCCCTAATAATGCCTCTCCCTATCTGTTTTCTCCTTAGAAAGACAGCACCATCTTTGTTCAGATATAATCCAAGGTCAGCATCTACTCCTTGGACTGGGATCCAGAGATGACATGATCATGTAAATTCTGGTGCTCATGTAGTTCTTGGCTGTGCTCACTAATGTGACTTCCTACAAAGTTACAATAATTGTGAAGAGACTGAGGAAATGCTTTCTTTTTGCAAACTAGTGGCATCATCTGGTCAAAGCTACTGGACTGGTGTCTACAGACTGCTTTTTGATGATAAAAGGTGATGATTTTTAGGACAATTATACCGTTGATGTATTTGGTGACATCAGAAATGTATTCATGTAGATTTGTAAAGTTGCTGACAGGCCCACTCTAATGAAAGTTAATTTCTCCATCATACAGGGACCCAAAGGATACCAATAGATTTTCTAATGATGTTCGAGGTAATACAAATGAACTGGTTGTTAGATAATAAAACCCCTTTAATTAGTTTATGGCTTTTGTGTGTCCCAGTGTTTTCTAAAGAGGCGTGTGACAAAGACAAATACCGTGGACTTCATTGTCAAAAGTTTAAAGCGTAGCCAAGACGGGAGTATGTACCGAAGGATAGACAATTTGATTAGGGAACATGACTCTAAATACGTTTATTGCTTGTTACCGTCATCACAGGGCTTGGTGATAACCCTCACATTGTTCTAAAGGCCAATGCCACACAAAGGCCTCCAAGGTCTGTGAGGCAGTGAGCTAGTGAGCCCATATGAAAATCAAGGAAACTCTGTGAAAGAAGAGGTCATTTTATTGACAGGTGTCTCTGAGACGACTAGCAGATGGACTTCTGGAGGAAAAGGACCGCTGTGGCTTTCTCTACAAGATTACGAGGAGGTGGGACATCCCTAGAGACTAATGTATATAAAATTCCCTCATTAAATTAAACAGAGGAAAACTCACAGCTTGACACTTGCTAACTCACAATGGTGACTAGGGTCGTGTCTCCTCTGTGATGTCAGCACCACTGGAAGGTTGATTGATAGCTCCTGGTGGTTTGTTAACTGATCAGGTTGTGGATACAACTTTACTGGACATGGCTTTACACTTATGGTCTGGTCAGGTTCATAATGGGGCAACTAAAGGAAGACTATAAATACACCCACTGACATGTGGTCAACCGGTTAGGGCTTAGGAGACTTAGGAGACGTCAAAGGTGGCCCCTGATTACTCTTAAAAGGGTCAGTCAACCCAAGACTGATATTTTGGTGCTTGGCAGATGCTGGAGTATTAACTTACTTAACAGTTTCTTCCATATCTCGAGCACTTACCTGGTGAGATCCTGGGTCTGTGTCCATTATGAGGGGATCCCACCATATGGATTTTGATTTACTCTATATTGTGGAGAATTTACCAAGAGGAATCACAACACCAAAGTGGCCCAGAGCATCCTAAAGCTCCCAGGTGGAAAGGAACAGAGTCAGGAATAATGGCAGAGCAAATCTACTGTATCTGTTGAAGTATCTAAGTCATTTAAGAATCCAAGGACCATCTTAACCCTCCAGACTCCACCTATAGCTAAAATACACCTTTTGGACTTATCCTTTAAGGGAACAACCGTGCTTAATTTATGTTTCTGAATAACTTGCAGAGAATTATGCACTCCGTAGATACTATCGGCATCAGTTATTAAAAATCTTAAAGTAGAACCTTACATAAAAAATTCAAATGTGTATACAGAAAGTTTTTTTATTGCAGATGAGACCTTCTATGTTATGAGAGTTGGGCTGACTGAAGATCCCAAACCCAGTAGGCTGGGCGAAGGTGTCAGTGCCAATGAGGGAGGCATGGGCGTTAAATTGTAGGAAGGGAGGTGAATTAAGCTCCATTTTAATTCTTAAGCTCCAATCCCTAAGGACAGAAAGCCATTACAGTTTACTTTGGTTAAGTCCAACCAATACAAGGTGACTTTTTATTGGTGGCTATGGGTTACTGCACTTAAGGAACTTAAGAATTAAGAACTCTTTATTAAAAAAAGGTTGTGCATAAATCCATAAAGACAATTCTCAGCATGTAGCCCATGCTGTTGCCAGTAGAAAATAATTCTTAGCTTGAGTTGTCCACCGTGTAGTAGAAATTTGGCAACTAGAAACTAGTTGCTATAGTATAGTTTCCATTACACTATTTTGAAGTAAGCCCTGGATGGTTACCGTAATTATCTGCCATCTTAGGTACTGGAATAGTTGGAACTTACCTTGCAGAAGAAGGCAGTTGTCATTTGGTACAGCAAGTACAGCCAACTAGTAACACATCTGTAAAGACGTGGTTTTTCCTCATGAAAAATAACCTGCTGTCAGCCTGACACACAAGTCTTTTGACCCGGCGCTCCTGTCACTCATATTTTAATTCCCCTAATAAAAACTAAAATGTGAGAGATTGCCAGTCCAGACACTCCTAGAGAAAAATGAGAGCCTGAGAGAGAGGATGTTTAATTGGCTCAGGACAACAGATTCAGATTTTCCTGTTGAAGAGCTTAGCTTGGCAGCTGTTATCATCATCAAGGATAAGTAAAGAACCTTAATAATTAGCCCACAAAATGTCTGCCTTCACTATGCCCTACTCAGTGGTTTTCGTAGCAATGAAGCTCTCTCTGAAATATTCGTTTGCCCCTGAAAATAGCTGACAGAAGTAAGCCTCAATAATGTCATGAGTTCCTGTTCTTTGGAACAACTGCTCATTGAGTAAGGCTATAGGCCATACTATATGACTTGTACAAAACATTTTTATTAACTTACATTGTTTGTTCAAATTTCACTTGTTGGTAGAGTAACTCTTTATCTTCTTCTAAAGCAACTCCTCTTCTTCTTCTTTTTCATTGCAGGTAAATAATGTATTCCAAGGGGAAGCAACATGCAGTCATTGAGTTTTTGACAAAGGACGGGTGCAGGGTGTCCGACAATCACAGAAGGCTGCAGAATGTTTACAGAGATTACACTATTGACAAGAATCGTCAATGACAAGACATTGCTCTGGTCAAAGCTGTCATCTCCATAACCAAGAGTCCAAGAGCTACCAATGACAAGACATTACTCCGGTTAATGGTGTCATTTCCAAGAGCCACTAATGACAAGGCATTGCTCTGGTCAATGGTGTCATCTCCACTACCAAGAGTCCAAGCATCACCAATGACAAGACATTGCTCTGGATAATAGTGTCATCTCCATAACTAAGAGTTCAAGCATCACCAATGACAAGACATTGGTCTGGTCAATGCTGTCATCTCTGTATCCAAGAGTTCAAGCATCAACAATGACAAGACGTTGCTCTGGTCAATGGTGTCATCTCCATAACCAAGAGTCCAAGCTTTACCAATGACAAGACACTGCTCTGGTCAAATGGTGTCATTTCCATTACCAACAGTCACCAATAACAAGATGTTGTTCTGGTCAATAGTGTCATCTCCATACAAAGAGTCCAAGAGTCCAAGAGTCACCAATGACAAGACATTACTCTGTTCAATGGTGTCATATTAAGTTTTGGCTATACAGAGTGGTCAAAACCAGGTTTTTATTTTTGCCATCAATGTCTCTTCAAGGAGACTTCCCCTTACTTCCTGTTACATAGACACAACAGGAAGTTAGAGGAAATCTCTCCAAAATAAGGGAAATCCCCTCTTAGACAGAAGTCCCCAGAAGAAGTGTCTCTATTTGAATATTTTTCCTTGATTCCTGTTCTGATGACAATATAAAAATATTGGATTTTCCCTAAAATGCAGTCTTGGTGACAGTGGTTACTGGGACAAGTAGGGTGAATCTCCCCAGCAGTAACACACACAGAAATACAAAATTCATACAGGTTCCAACCCTTCCTTACTCTAGCCAAGAGTTTCTCAACCAGGGTTCCTCCAAAGGTTGCTGGGGGTTCCGTGCACAATGAGCAACTTCTGCCTCTCAGATAAGTTCCCATTGACACCATTGATCTTTTTTAGCTATCTGTAAGAGCCGGTTCACACAGGGGCGACTTGTCAGGCGACCTAGCCGCCTGACAAGTCGCCTCCCATTCTGTACAATGGAACCGTTCTAATAGGAGCGACGCAAGTCGCTCCGACTTAGAAAAAGGTTCCTGTACTACTTTGGGGGCGACTTGGGGCGACTTGCATAGACTTCTAAACAGAAGTCATTTTGCAAGTCGCCGCGGAAGTCGTTTGCAGGTCGCCTCGGTGAGGCGACCTGCAAGTCGTGCCGCCCCTGTGTGAACACCGGGGCTAAGGGAGTAATTCTTCCCAATTACCACAAGTGTAAGGAGCATTCTTCCCACTGACCATCACACTAATGTATCATGAGTTGTAGATATAGTAATCTTTAGCAGGGGTTCCCTTAACCAGATTTAAAGGGCTCCTCTGTGTTGAAAAGGTTCAAAAAGACTGCTGTAGCCAAAACCAAGAAAAAAATATTTGGGCTTTAGATACACTTTATATGAATATTATTGGCTTTTCAACAGTGACCTTTAATATTCAAAAAGAAGAAAAAATAAATAAAAAATAAAATTGTTAATATAATTACCTGTTTAAAAATTTTTCTTTTTTTTTCTTTAAAAACTTAAAAAAAAAACCTACAGCTCATAGCAAGGATAAATACTAAATTTAGTTTTTAAATTTAGGTTAAAAGGGTGATGGCACGCAATTATATATTTATAAAGATAAATTAGTTATGCCTACGAACAGCAGCTTATTAACATGTTTTATTTAGGAGAAAATATTTATTTTTCATATAAAAAGAAAACTCAAGCATCTTTACAAATCGGATGAATAAAAGCATTGATTTCAATTTGTGTCCTTTAAGAAGCAGGACCTGTGGTCTAAGAGGCTTTTAATGCTCCCGTCACGAAACAGATCAACATAAATTATTTTAACACAATGTCTCCATTTTCTCTTCAAATTTTGTATTTTTCTTTTTTTTTTAGAAAAAAAAGGATGACCTGGTGAATAATTTATCAAAAATGCAGCTAAAATGCAGCTATAATTAGACAGTCATCAAAAGTCCATTTGCTTGGTAATTACAACACCATCTGATGGAATCCAACTATTTGCTTTTGTAGTCCTTTATTTGACGATATACATTTTGCTAATCCTTTTTATTCTCTTAAGGCAACATTCATTTTCTCATGCCTTTCGAACAAGGCCATCCAGTTGCCCTGGGTTTCTTTCCCCCTTGTAGTCGATGGTGGACGCCTATGTCTGTGTCCCGTAGTATTGTGGGGCAGGGAAAAGGTCTGCGTCCTAGAAGCAAAGATGGCTAATTAAGACAATAGTGTTCTCGGGTGGACAATCGGGGCCTGGCTTTTGAATAACAGTCTAGACAGGAGCCACGGTCCTCTGTCGGAATTTTAACTCGGGTCTTGCTTCTGTTTCCCCTACTTCGGCCACTTCCCCTCTGTCGGCCCCCCTAACATCTCTTTCTCTAGCTTCTCTTTTTTATTTAGAATTTATTTGTTTCTGACCTTAAACAATTCATCTTTTCACACACTCGGCTAGACTGACAGCCAGCTTCTATTATTGAGGGTCTGGTGCTAATTCTTTCAATTGACAACAGCTACGTCATGGGTAAGGAATTTTTTTTTACATGTTGGTCACTTTTTTAATTTGTTTATCCTCAAATAATCTCCTCTGAAAGAATACGCCTTACGTTAGCAACTCTTATAAAATAAGGCAGCATCTTAATTCCAAAGACACAAAATGAAAACCTTTTATTTCTGGCTGTGGCATTTATTTTTTTATTATAACAATGTCTTTCCCAAGCTATATCACTGGAGCTCAATTACAATAAGCCATTTACAAATTAATTACCAAAAAAGGTTGTACTTTTTTTTGCTTATATTGTATTTACAGTATAGTATTAGTTTTAGTAGTACTAATAAATACAAAAATACTTATTAAATATTCAAATTAATTAAAATAATAATTATAAGTTTACAAGAAAAAAATCTATCTATCTATCTATCTATCTATCTATCTATCTATCTATCTATCTATCTATCTATCTATCTATCTATCTATCTATCTATCTATCTATCTAAATACAGTAAATATATATATATATATACAGTGGCTTGTGAAAGTATTCGGCCCCCTTGAACTTTTCAACCTTTTGCCACATTTCAGGCTTCAAACATAAAGATATAAAATTTTAATTTTTTTGAAGAATCACCAACAAGTGGGACACAATTGTGAAGTGGAACGAAATCTATTGGATATTTTAAACTTTTTTAGCAATTAAAAAACTGAAAAGTGGTGCGTGCAAAATTATTCGGCCCCTTCACTTTCAGTGCAGCAAACTCATTTCAGAAGTTCAGCGAGGATCTCTGAATGATCCAATGTTGTCCTAAATGACTGATGGTGATAAATAGAATCCACCTGTGTGTAATCAAGTCTCTGTATATTTATTACTACTACTAAAATATACGGATATATACAACCTTTTCAGGCTTTTATCTATGTCTGTGTGACCCCATTGTGGAGATTTTCCTGGAGGTAAAGTTTGTCACCAGGACAGGAAGGCACAGCTGACAATAAAAAATGTTGTCAAAAGCCCTAACTGTTCCTATTTAATTAATATAAGTGTGTTTTTTTTTTGTTTTTTTTACTGTATCCCTAATGACAATAATATAATATTAATATTACATTTAATTAAAAGGCTACTTTCTTGAAGTCTGGCATTAATAGCCCCTAGCGGAAGTTGTCATTTTTTTTTATCTTATATTGTATTCAGAATATACATTTTTTTTTGTAGTAAATACAAAAATGACTCTAAAAAAATAATAAAAATTATATATACAGTATCTCACAAAAGTGAGTACACCCCTCACATTTTTGTAAATATTTTCTTCTATCTTTTCATGTGACAAAACTGAAGAAATGACACTTTGCTACAATGTAAAGTAGTGAGTGTACAGCTTGTATAACAGTGTAAATTTGCTGTCTCCTCAAAATAACTCAACACACAGCCATTATTGTCTAAACCACTGGCAACAAAAGTGAGTACACACCTAAGTGAAAATGTCCAAGTTGGGCCAAAAGTGTCAATAGTTTGTGTGACCACCATTATTTTCCAGCACTGCCTTAATCCTCTTGGGCATGGAGTTCACCAGAGCTTCACAGGTTGTCACTGGAGTTCTCTTCCACTCCTCCATAAATACATCACAGAGCTGGTGGATGTTAGAGACCTTGCTCTTCTCCAACTTCTGTTTGAGGATGTCCCACAGTTGCTCAATAGGGTTTAGGTCTTGAGACATGCTTGGCAGGTCCATCACCTTTACCCTCAGCTTCTTTAGCAAGGCATTGGTCATCTTGGAGGTGTGTTTAGGGTCATTATCATGTTGGAATACTGCCCTGAGGCCCAGTCTCTGAAGGGAGGAGATCAGTCATTAGATTATTGGTCTCCTCCTGAAAATCCTGTTTTTCAGCCTGTTATTCCAACCCCCTGGCTATTCTTTGATTTTGCTTATTTTAGGTAATTGACTGAGAAGTATTGAAGGCTATAACAGCCAGGCAATGGCAAATCCCTTATTTTTCTTAGGGCGGGTTTCCCTTAAGATTAGAATGCTTGCCTTTTTTAAATATGCCAACCAAAACTTTATATTTAGTTTTAAAAGGAGTAGGGAAGAGTGAGAGCCTCTGTCCAGGTTTTTTAGTGCTGCCCATGGACCTACTGAGGGAATTTTCCCTCACTTCCTGTCAGGACAGGAAGTCAAGAGAAATCTCGCCAACAGGGACCCAGTTAAAAAAAAAACAGCAACAAAAAAACCTGACACTGTTTTTATTGCTAATTGTGTCATTTGGTCCTCGTGAACAGGGAGTGAGGGAAAAATCTCCACAATGGGGTTACAGGCATAGAAATAAGCCTGAAAGATAATGTATATCTATATACAGTATCTCACAAAAGTTAGTACACCCCTCATATTTTTGTAAATATTTTATTATATCTTTTCATGTGACAACACTGAAGAAATGACACTTTGCTACAATGTAAAGTAGTGAGTGTACAGCTTGTATAACAGTGTAAAATTGCTGTCCTCTCAAAATAACTCAACACACAGCCAATAATGTCTAAACCGCTGACAACAAAAGTGAGTACACCCCTAGTTAAAATGTTCAAATTGGGCCCAAGACCATACAGCGGTTTAACAGGAACGGTTCCACTCAGAACAGGCCTCGCCATGGTCGACCAATGAAGTTGAGTGCACGTGCTCAGCGTCATATCCAGAGGTTGTCTTTGGGAAATAGACATATGAATGCTGCCAGCATTGCTGCAGAGGTTGAAGGGGTGGGGGGTCAGCCTGTCAGTTCTCAGACCATATGCCACACACTGCATCAAATTGGTCTGCATGGCTGTCATCCCAGAAGGAAGCCTCTTCTAAAGATGATGCACAAAAAAGCCCGCAAAAACAGTTTGCTGAAGACAAGCAGACTAAGGACATGGATTACTGGAACCATGTCCTGTGGTCTGATTAGACCAAGATAAACTTATTTGGTTCAGATGGTGTCAAGCGTGTGTGGCAGCAACCAGGTGAGGAGTACAAAGACAAGTGTGTCTTGCCTACAGTCAAGCATGGTGGTGGGAGTGTCATGGTCTGGGGCTGCATGAGTGCTACCGGCACTGGGGAGCTACAGTTCATTGAAGGAACCATGAATGCCAACATGTACTGTGACATACTGAAGCAGAACATGATCCCCTCCCTTCGGAGACTGGGCCGCAGGGCAGTATTCCAACACTTATAAAGACCCCAAAACACACCTCCAAGACGACCACTGCCTTGCTAAAGAAGCTGAGGGTAAAGGTGATGGACTGGCCCAGCATTTCTCCAGACCTAAACCCTATTGAGCATTTGTGGGGCATTCTCAAAGGAAGGTGGAGGAGCTCAAGGTCTCTAACATCCACCAGCTCTGTGATGTCATCATGGAGGAGTGGAAGAGGACTCCAGTGACAACCTGTGAAGCTCTGGTGAACTCCATGCCCAAGAGGGTTAAGGCAGTGCTGCAAAATAATGGTGGCAACACAAAATATTGACACTTTTGGCCCAACTTGGACATTTTCACTTAGGGATGAACTCACTTTTGTTGCCAGCAGTTTAGACATTAATAGCTGTGTGTTGAGTTATTTTGAGGGGACAGCAAATTTACACTGTTATACAAGCTGTACACTCACTACTTTACATTGTAGCAAAGTGTCATTTCTTCAGTGTTGTCACATGAAAAGATAATAAAATAAAATATTTACAAAAATGTGAGGGGTGTACTCACTTTTGTGAGATACTGAAGGTTTACGGGGAGGGCTAGTGTTCGTGTTATAGGGTGAGTCAGTGTAAAAGTTGCAGGGAGGGTTGGTGTTAGGTTTATGGGGAGGATTAGTGTTAATGTTACAGGATGAGTTAGTGTAATGCCGCGTACACACGATCGCACATTCCGATAACAAAATCCATGTTTTTTTTCCTTCGGATGTTGGCTCAAACTTTTCTTGCATACACACGGTCACACAAATCTTGTTGGAAATTCCGATCATCAAGAACGTACAACACGTACGACGAGCCAAGAAAAATGAAGTTCAATAGCCAGTGCGGCGATTCTGCCTGATTCCGAGCATGCGTGGAATTTTGTGCCTCGGAATTGTGTACACACGACCGGAATTTCCAACAACGGATTTTGTTGTCGGAAAACGTGAGATCCAGATCTCAAATTTTGTTTGTCGGAAATTCTGACGAAAAATGTCCCATGGAGCCTACACACGGTCGGAATTTCCGATAACAAACTCCCATCGAACATTTCCCGTCGGAAAATCTGACCGTGTGTACAGGGCAAAAAAAGTTACAGGGAAGGTTAGTGTTAAGGTTACAGGGATGATTAGTATTTGGTTTACAGGGAGGGGTAGTTTTACATGACAGGTTTACTGTTATAGGGAGAGTTGGTGAAGGTTATAAGAAGGGGTAGTTTTACATGAAAGGTTAGTGTTGGGGTTGTAGGGAGGGTCAGCATTGGAATACTAGAAATATTAGAGTTGAGAATACAGAAGGGGTTAGTGTTAGGGTTACAGAAAGGGTTAGTGTTGGGGTTAAGGGGAGGTCTACTGTTGGGGTTACAGGTAGGTCCAGTGTCAATATTACAGGGAGGATTGCTATTTGGTTTATTACAGGGAGGGACAGTTTTACATGAAAGGGTAAGCATTGGGGTTACAGGAAAGATTGGAGTTGAGAATACAGAGAGGATTGGTGTAAAGGTTAAGAGAATGGTTAGTTTTGGGGTTACAGGGAGAGTTAGTGTTGGGATTACAGTGAGGGTTAGTGTTAGTGTTACAGGGAGGATTTTTGTTAGGGTTAGAGGAAGGGTTAACGTTGGGGTTACAGGGGGGGTTAGTAATGGGGTCACAGTGAGAGTTAGTGTTGGGGTTACAGGGAGGGTTAGTGTTGGGGTTACAGGGAGCATTAGTGTTATGCCGCGTACACAGGGTCGGATTTTCCGACGGGAAATGTTGGATGTGAGCTTGTTGTCGGAAAGTCAGACCGTGTGTATGCTCCATCGAACATTTGCTGTCGGACTTTCCGCCAACAAATGTTTGATATCAGGTTCTCAAATTTTCCGCCAATAAAACGTTGTTGTTGGAAAGTCCGATCGTGTGTACACAAGTCCGTCGCACAAAAGTTCACGCATGCTCGAAATCAAGCAGAAGGAGCCGCACTGGTTATTGAACTTCCTTTTTCCCGGCTCGTCGTATGTGTTGTATGTCACCGCATTTTCACGTTCGGAATTGTTGGCCAACATTTGTGTGAACGTGTGTATGCAAGACAAGTTTTAGCCAACAACCTTCGAACAAAAATCCACGGTTTTGTTGGCGGAAAGTCCGATCGTGTGTATGGGGCATTAGGGTTACAGGTAGCGTTAGTGTTGGGGTTACAGTGAGGATTCATGTGACAGGGGGGTAGGGTATGTTTTTCAGTGGCAGAAAATCTGTAATCTACCAGCACCAATCTTTTAGCATTGAAAGCTAACTTAATGACAAATTAAGCCTCACATTTTGAACACTACACAGAGACACATAGGAGGAAACCAAAAATGTTTTATCATTATAATGAGAAAACATTGATGGGATATTACATATAACCGAAGAAGGAAAAAAACTTGGAGAGTGCCGAATGGGTAGATGGGTAGGGTATAGGTGGCCGGCTGAGCAGCTGAGAATTTGACGGTTCCTCAAGTCACCTGCAGCTTTCCACTTCTCCCCAACCAAAGGGCTTCTTTCTTTTTTTTTGTCCAGGGCTTCCTATGTATAAAGTGGAATTTCAAGGGTTAGCGATCCCTTGATGGCCAAGCCTCTGACAATCATTCGGTCCCCTCAGTCAAAAAGCTGTTAGCTTGTCCCCCTACTAAACTACATCCACTTAGGTAGCAGAACAGAGAGCCCGACGTGAAAAGCCGGTGATTAAGCCACTGAACGACACAATTAACATGAGTGGGGAAATTGTGGCACAGTTTCCATGACAATAAACCAAAATTATATAAAAGAATCAGTAATTATGGGTAAGTAAACATTAAGGGCTTCATTCACGGAGGACTTAGGAAAGACATAGGGACGATTTCAATGCTAATTTCCACAGCTTCATTGTGGGAAACAAAAGTACTATTTTTTCCCTCCTATGGCCATGGTTTGGCTTTAGCGGAACCTTTTTTTTTTTCTCTTTCTTCCCCCTCTCTCTCTTTCTCCGCAATTCTCAGAGGTAAAAATGGCACTTTGTTTTTCTTGTGGATTTGTTTTTGTGCTAAAATGACTTGTAAATTGAGGTATTTTGACATCTGGTTGCCTGGTCAGCGGTAATTGGAGGTTGAAGTTAGACAATAACACAATGTAATATTCCCCATTGTGCTTTGTGGCGGGTGTTCTAAATAAACAACAATTCCCGTGTCAAATCTAAATGTCGGATCGTTTAATTTATCATGGCCTAATGGAACATAATAATACGATATTGTAATTTTATTTCTTATTCCTTTATTGATGGAGTAAATATGTTTCTTTGTGATGCACCGAGTGGTTGGCTTGCTGTGTATGGCTGAAGGATAGGGAGGCCCTTCGCACTGGATGATCGCCATGAAAAATGCCCACATTTGCCAATTTTAAGTGCGGCTTTTGTTTATTTTTTATTTTTTTTTTTACTGTTTTTTAAATGTGTTTTTGTAGGTTTTTATGTAGTCATAAGGCAGAGGACCACTGAAAATAATGCTGCAGTTTTATGGGTGGGAAAATGGGCCTAAAGCACAAATGTGTGAATAGGGACTAAAATATAGGAGTTCACTTCATGCAAATTGCCAACTATTTAGAGACATCATTTTAATAATTGTTAGATTGTTAGAATTATGAGAATTTGAAGGAGAGGTGGAATTGAGGTGCTGGACTTCAATCAAAAAGGAGTCGTTGGTTTGAAATCGGCAGCTCTCCACAAAACAGGGGACCCCCCCAAGACAAAGCGATCACCTAAATTGAGACATCTTATAGAAACATTGCTTTAATATTTGTTAAAATTACGAGAATTTGAAGGAGAGGTGTAATTGAGGCGCTGGACTTCAATCAAAAAGGAGTCATTGGTTGAGTTCACTGGCTTGAAATCGGCAGCTCTCCACAAAACAGGTGACCCTCCCCCCCCCAAGACAAAGTGATCACCTAAATCGAGACATCTTATAGCAACATTGTTTTAATATCTGTTAAAATTATGAGAATTTGAAGGAGAGGTGGAAGTGAGGCGCTGGACTTCAATCTATACCCATCAAAAAGTAATCAGTGGTTGAGCCCATTGGTTTGAAATCAACGGCTTTCCACAAAATGAGGGACCCCCATAAGGAAAAAGTGGTCACCCAAATGGAGACATTGTTTAGCAACATTGTTTTAATAATTGTGTAATTATGAGAATTCGACAGTGAGATGGAAGTAGGGTGCTGGACTCAAATCTATCTCTTTCAAAAAGGAATCATTGGTTGAGCCCATTGGCTTGCAATTGGCAGCTCTCCACAAAACAGGGGACCCCCCCCCCCAAGACCAATGTGGTCACCTAAACTAAGGCATAGTTTAGCAACACTGTTTTAATAATTTTTAAATTATGAGAATTAAAAGCACAGGTGAAAGTGAGGTGCTGGACTCAAATCTTTAACCATCAAAAAAGAATCAGTGGTTAAGCCCATCAGCTTGAAATTCGCAGCTCTCCACAAAACGGGGGACCCCCACAAAGAAAAAAGTGGTCATCCAAATTGGGACATTGTTTAGCAACATCATTTTAATAGGTGTTAAAATTATGAGAATTCGACAGTGAGGTGGTTGTGAGGCACTGGACTCCAGTCTGTACCCATCAAAAAGGAGTCATTGGCTGAGTCCATCGGCTTGAAATTGGCAGCTCTCCACAAAACAGGGGATCCCCAAGACAACGCAGTAAACGAAATGGAGACTTCGTTAAGCAGTATTGTTTAAATAATTGTTAAATTATGAGAAGTTGAAGGAGTGGTGGTACTGAGTTGCTGGACTCAAATCTTTACCCATCAAAAAGGAATCAGTGATTGAGCCCATTGGTTTGAAATCAGCAGCTCTCTGCAAAACAGGGGACCCCCACAAGGAGAAATGTGGTCAATTAAATTGAGACATTGTTTAGCAACGTTATTTTAATAATTGTTAAAATATGGGAATTTGAAGGAGAGAGGGCATAGAAGCAATGGAATCATACCTATACCTCTCAAAAAGGAATCATGGGTTGAGCCCATTGGCTTAAAATGGGCTCTCCCGAAAACAGGGGACCTCCCCAAGGCACAGTGGTCACCCAAACTGAGACATTGTTTAGCAACATTGTTTTAGCAATTGGTATATTATTAGCATTTGAAGAAAAGGTGATAATGAGGTGCTGGACTCTGGAAATCTATACCTGTCAAAAAAGAATCATTGGTTGAGAATATTGGCTTGTAAACAGCAGCTCTGGGACCTTCACCCCAAGGACAAAGTGGTCACCCAAGTTGAGATATCGTTTGTCAAAATTGTTTTAAAAATTTTTCGATTATGAGAATTCAAAGGAGAAGTGGAAGTGAGGTCCTTGACTCAAATAAATACCAAAATGGAATCATTGGTTGAGTCCATTGGCTTGAACATAGAAGCTTTCCATAAAAAGGGGACCCTCCCCTAAGACAAAGTGGTCACCAAAATTGAGACATCATTTAGAAACCTTGTTTTAATATAGTAATTGCTAAAATTATGAGAATTTAAGGAAGATGTGGAAGTGGGCGCTGGACTAAAATCCATACTTGTCAAACAGGAGTCTTTGGTTGAGCCTATTGGTTTGAAATCTGCAGCTCTCCACAAAACAGCTCCCCCCAAAGACAAAGTGATCACCCAGATTGGGAAATACATAAATAAGTAAAATAAAAAGTGCACCAAACAATTGTCTTGAGAGTCCAAAAGTTATTTTCTTTTTGTCAAAAATAACAACAGAAAAACAATCTTTATCGTTCAAATTTGTGTTTTAAGGTTGGGTACCTTTGAAATACATGGGGCCCCATGAGCATAAATGTATCAGTGCCACATGGAAGTCACGGCAGCCTCTAGATGCCAAAATGGCCCTACTCTAATGGACACATATGAAAGTCACATATTAAATGAATGTGGTGTCGTAAAGTCCCAATTTCAAGTTCTCACCAAGGCCTAAGAATTCTACTTAGTCTAACGTGTAAAAGTTTGCTTCTGTAGGCATAGCCTATCTTCCACCCACCTCCTACCTACCCTTGACACATTTAAAATTGCCTTTGTGGGTAGCACAGTGGCTTAATGGTTAGCACTTACAACTTGCAGCACTAGAGTCCTTAGTCTGAACCTTGGCATATAGAGTTTACATGTTCCTCTATGATTGTATGGGTTCTTCTCACACTCCAAATTCATACTGATAGCTTAATGTTCTCCTGTCCAACTTGGCCCTATAATGTGTGCCCATGTGTTATCACATGCTGGTTCTAAGCCATTGGGAGGGCTGAGAAAAGACCTGGGGACCTACCTTGTAAAAAAATTCACCAAGAAAATTCTATGGAAAAGGTGCCAATATGGCCACATTCCGATAAGCCCCCCCACCCCCCGCCCAGCCCCTCACAACCACCGGGCAAGGGTTGTGAGGAAGAGGCCCTTGTCCTCATCAAAATGTGGCCCCCCACATTTTTTGAGTTCCCCTTTAAATATACGAAGGGTCTGGTATGGATTTCCTGATGGATCTCATGCATTTTTGTTTTGTGGGGTACATTTTTTGAGTTCCCCTTTAAATATACGAATGGTCTGTTATGGATTTCCTGATGGATCTCATGTATTTTTGTTTTGTGGGGCACCCCATTAAAATCCAGACGCTATACAATTTATAGTTATTTATTACAGGCACTTATATATCGTTGTCAATTTATGTAGCACTTTACACTTTTTTATTATACATTCATACAGTATCAGTCCCTGCCCTCAAGGAGCTTACAATCAAAGGTCCTAACTCACATTCATACATACACATACTAGGGCCAATTTAGACGGGAGCCAACTAAGCTCCCAGCATATCTTTGGAGTGTGGGAGGAAACAAGAGACCCCACACAGGCCCAGAACATGCAAACTCTGTGCAGGTAGTGCCATGGTTGGAATTCGAACCGACAACCCTAGCGCTACTAGGCAGAAGTGCTAACCACTAGACCACTTTGCTCTTGGCCATTCTTGTTGTAGCATGTTTACCAGGGAACTGTCCATCCCCCATGCTGTATTTTGACAACCGCTTGCAGAATATGCCAGAAAATGTGAATTTTTAGTTTGACAGATTCAGCTCCCATTGATTTCAATAGGGTTGGGGTTGGCTTTGGGGTTGAGTTAAACCCTGCTGAACCAGACCCAGGGGTGTTCAGCTCATCACTACCCACCATAACATTGGCTTAGCATGGACAAATCAGAAGCCAGTATTTACCATTCACATGCCCTTGGCAGAAATCTTACAGCACTTATACATAGTGCTCAGTGCACGACATGGGAGTTTTTTGTATGGTATATTATATAAAGTTTTAATAAATGGAGTTATGCAGTGAAAATGTTTCCTTTGGTTTTTTTTTTCTGAATGATATTCCTGAAAAGATCTGATGGTGGGAGGATACAGAGGACGTTATCTCAAACAATTTACCTTGGTGAATCATTTTAAGCACTGTGTGACCTTTTATAATAAGAGGTCCATCTCTTCCGGTGAGTTGGTTGTCTAGATGGTGACTGGTGACGGATTAAGTGCTACGCTTATGAAGAGTGGATCTGAACGTTGATATACACGTTTTGGTAGAGAACACGGTTTATGGTGTTCCTTTCCGAAAGGAACAGGGGGGGGGGGGTCATTAACAGACTTCCTTCTCACTGTGTTTACAAGTTTAAATCAGTATTTTTTGTTAAAAAATTACTTATAACCCCCAAACATTATACTTTTTTTTTTTTAGCAGAGACCCTAGGGAATAAAATTGTTGCAATTTTTTATGTCACACGTTTTTTGCGCAGCAGTTTTGCAAATGCAATTTTTTTGCAAAAAAATACACTTTAATGAATAAAAAAAACCAAAACAGTATTTACCCTTATTTTTTTGTGTAATGTGAAAGAAGATGTTACGCTTTAAAATTGCACACGCTCGTTGAATGGCGACAAACTACGGTACTTAGAATCCTCCATAGGCAACGCTTAAATGCCTTTACAGTTTACCAGTTTAGAGTTACAGAGGAGGTCCAGCACTAGAATTATTGCTCTCACTCTAACGTTTGCGGCGATACCTCACATGTGTGGTGCGAGTAGTTTACATATGTGTGCGCTGAGTTCGCATGTGCACGCGAGCACGGAGGGATGGGACACTTTTAAAAAAAAAATTTTTTCTTCTTTTTTTTTTTTTTTTACACTGTCCTTTTATTTTTATTTTTTTTATCACTTTTATTCTTATTACAAGGAATGTAAACATCTCTTGTGAAATAAGGATAAGAGGTCCTCTTCATGGAGAGATCTGGGGTACAAAAGACCCCAGATCTCTTCTGTACCTTTAAAAATAAAAGATAAAAAAAAAAAACTTGATCTTTTGCTTTAAAAAAAAAATTTTTTTTTTGCAAATTCTGGTGCAGCTGTGCATAGAAACCAATCGGGTTCCAGGTTTTATTGTCAAAGCTTAATTGAACAAGGTGAAGTTAGAAGTTAATTGGCTACCATGCACCAGATGTCAATTAATGACCCACCGCGTTCCCTTCGGAAATCAACACCGTAGACCGTGTCCACTACCAAAACATGTAGATCAACGTTTAGATTCACTCTTCATAAGTCTATTATTATAAAAGGTCACACAGTGCTTAAAATCACCCACCAAGGTAAATTGTTTGAGATAACATCCTTCACCAGATTCTGAGTGCTCCAGTTTTCGTACCCCCCCCCCCCCCCCATGGCTGCTTTGAGCTCCCACTTTTATAGAAGGGAGTGTGGGTTATCAAGTTCTTCAAATTATTGTCTCTGTGACTTGGGTGACCATGTAAAAACGCTCCATTATAGGTTGCTCCTTATTTCTGACAACTGACCTGCAAAGTTTTCAGTCAAAATCTTGCAATCAGCAAATTTTGCAAATCCCAGGGATTCCACGAAAATACCATGTGTGACAGTGCTCTGCCCTGTTACGGTGGAAAAAGGAGTATATGTCACACAAGGTTCTCACTAATGTAGGTTGCCGGGCACCAGGATTTCTATTCTGAGTTGAGGAAACTGGCTTTGCAGTTTTCTTCAGGATTGGTAATTACTGGATTGGGTTCTGGAGTCCAGAGACTTTGAAGAGTCTTGGGAGGGATGAAGTCTTTAGCTCTATGTCCATATCTTCCTGGAAGCAAGGAGCCTGGTGGTGCAACCTTTTTAATCAAGGGGCTGGCTGTAATTCAGGGCTCCTTTCTCCTGGAGACAAGTTGCTGTAGGACCAGCATTAGAGTGTAGAGTAAGACACTGGGAGAGTGTATACTCTGGTCTCAAGGAGAGGTGTTAAATCTACTAACACAAGCCTTAAAAGAGAAGTATGGACTTTTTTTTTAAATTTTAGAATCATACTTACCTAGGTGGATGCAGCTTTGGTCTGATGCTGTATCTGTCTCCCATCAGTTCTAACACTGAGAACCGAGCGATTAAACACTACTGATCACTCGGTTCTCAGAGCTCCCTGAGCAGAGAACTGGCAACTGTCAGTCACCGCTCTCTGCTCTGCCCCCCCACTCCCATCACTAGAGTGTTGGGCTGTGGAGGGGGTGGGAGCGGCCGGCTCAGGCTCTCAGCGGCTCACTGGGGGGCTGAGCTGGGTGCTGGTCCAGGCATGTGGGTGAATCCTGACTTCATTGTCGTGATCTTGCCTGAGCATGGACCAGCTCTGTGACATCAGCCGACAGCAGGGTTCTATCCGCTATCAGCTGAAAACGAGTCACAGGAGTGCAGAACGGACTGCACTCCTGTGACCCACAGGAGAAGTACAGCCAAACAAGCTTCTCCTTTAAAGAAACTATATAATATTTACCATTGTGGCAATTGTTTTACTACAGAACAAGGGTGTGTTTCCCTATACACTGGAAGCTTTTAGGGGAGGGGTTTTTTTTTGTTTTTTTTCGACTCCAAAAAAAATTTAGTAATATTATATTGGTGGTCAATAGTTGTCCAAGAGAAAAAAAACACCCCACTATAACCAAAATCATCTTATGCAGATTGAGGGAATTTTTAGGGTGACCTCCCGTCAAAGTGGAGGTCTCTACATTTCAAAGTCAGGAAATAGTGGTGCATTTATGCCCAGTTGATTTAAACGATAACAGCTCTTCATTTGCCCTAATATATATATACGGCATAATGTAAAACCTCTATTAAAAAACAACAACTTGGCAGTGAGGGTATCTGGCAACAGAACAAAAAAAAAGCTCAATAGCTAGAGGTCCACAATATTAACCTCCCAACATTTCAATTTGACCTTTTCACTATTCTGGGGGTTCAGAAACTCCCTTGTTGCAGGCCCTACCTAAAACCCCCCAATAGGTTTTTTTCTGGTAGCCAGGTGGGGGTTATGCGTTGTGTTGGAGAATTTTCCATGGCCATGGCTATGTAAAGTAGTGTTTTTTTCTTGGGAAGACTTTTTTAGACGTTTATTTTGGGGCTACACATGGTTTATTGGGGAGGGTGTTTTGAGAACTCCTAGATACATGATGGTCTTCTGTGGTAGTTCAGTTGATATACATGGAAGGAGCACAGAAAATAGGGAGGTTAATATTGTGGACCTCTAGCTATTGAGCTTTTTTGATCTGTTGCCAGATACCCTCACTGCCAAGTTGCCTTTTTTGTAGAGGTTTTTACATTATGCCGTAAAAATATCAGACAAAGTGGTGAGTCTGTGTGGAGATTTACTCAGAGACTCCAAATTCTAGATAGGCAGGAGGTTGTAAAATGTATGTTCTATTATGTCACGTAGCGATGCCGCTCCAACCATATTGGTGTCTCTAATAACCGCCCTCCCCACTCACAACTTCAGGTGCAGGCTCTGCAATGGTGTACAAAATTGAAGAAAACAGCTGAACGGCCACACTCCGAATAACACCTTTTATTTGTGGCAAAACAATGTAGAAGATCCAAAATCTCTTACATCATGGTGATGAAAGGTACAGACAGGCTAACGCGTTTCACATCAATATAGATGCTTAATCATAGCACATGATTAAGCATCTATATTGATGTGAAACGCGTTAGCCTGTCTGCACTGGATCTTCTACACTGTTTTGCCAAGAATAAAAGGTGTTATTCAGAGTGCAGCCGTTCAGCAGTTTTCTTCAGTTCTCTATGTTCTATTATGGTGCTGCTGAAAATCCCTGCAAGGATAACCCTATGCCAAGCCAGAAACCCTGAAAATGTAGTTCCCTGGTTGGTCCAAACTTGCTGAAAAGCACTACACTTGAGTGAACCCCCCACAATATCACACATGGTAGTGGAAAACCTGAACTTCATCCCTATCAAGCATCTACCAAACACTGAAATATTGGGGTGGACCAAACCTTTAGCTTCAAAAATGGATAGGCACCTCATTACTTTCTTCTAAGAGGCTACTCTGAAGCCTACTGTTAACACTTCCTTCCCAAGAACCTCTGGGGATAAGAAGATTCCAACCACAGAGCCACACTGTAATCCCAGGGTTTCCCATGGTGACTTTTCCCCGTAGGATGCTGAGACGTTTTCTGCAAAATGCTGATTAGGGTTGAATCTCGTCATACATCAAGGCTGAGGTTTACACAAAACAGCTTGCCAAATACATGGGAATTTCAGAACACAGTTCCAGATAATGGAATACATTATCCCCACTGATGTACGCTAAGAGCACCAGTCTGTGAAAAAAAAAAAAAAACAGCACAAGGTCAGCCCCTTCACAGGGGGAATCCCTACTGATGCTTCAGGGGTTTCCATAGTAATTCTTAAATTTCCCAACCTCCCCTGTAATTTGTGTCTTATATTCATAATTAAAGCAACTCACAGCCAGAATCCTGGGATAATGCTAACAATTTCTGTTAACCCCTCCTATCCTAGGTCAACACCTCAAACGATGCTTTGGGTCATGTGGTTATGTTATGGTTTAGGTCCACTGCTTAGTTTTATAAAAGGTTCTCTAAAGCCGACAGTTGCAGACTGCTTTGCCCGCATTTTGCATGTTGCATGCTGAAATATGAACAACTGAGTAAGTATGACTTGATGCCTAACTGTGTAAGTGTGGTCAAGTGCACGATTCAGTTTTCCTCCTTCAAGCTCGATACACTAGAACCTTCTGCTGCCTCCTTCCTCTAGCCCTCTTGTGAGCAACCAGGTAGTGTTGCTAGGCAATTGGCAGGGATACGTCAGATTGGTGGTTTGAGATGGTGGGAAGAACAGTGCTGGCTAAGTCTTTAAAGCCCAACTCAGGGCATGGGATCCCCCTAATTGGAGCACTCCCAACCCTTAAAAAAGGAACCTTTATACATACCTTTTTTAGGTGTCTTCTGTCCTGTCACTTGATATCACGGGTCCTCTTTGCCCTCTTCCTTTGGCGGTGAGTTCTGATTGCTGTACAGCAGAGGTCTTCAGCCTTTACAGCCTTTTGATAGCCTTTGCTAGCCCTTGGATTCCATCTACTGACACCAGTAGTAGAACATATTTCCTGCCACTGAAACCAATGATGGGGCACTATTCCTCCCACTGACTTAACAATGGGGCAGTATTCCTTCCACTGATACTAATGATAGATGAATATTCCTCCCGCTGATACCAAGGGTGGGGCATTATTCCTCCCACTGATAGCAATAATGGGGCAGTATCCCTCCCACTAATACCAATGATGGGACAAAGTTCCTCCACTGATACAAATAATGGGGCATTATTTCTACCACTATTACCGATTATGGGGCATTATTCCTCCCACTGATACAAATAATGGGGCTCTATTCCTCCCACTGATACCAATGATGGAACACTATTCTTCCACTAAAATCAATGATGGAGCACATTTTTCTTCTCCTACTGACCAGAGGCGCTAACCAAGCTTGATGCATTGTTTACTCTCACTGATGCAGGGACATTTTTTACCCCCGCTGTCCAGAATCCAGTCCCCCTAAAGTCTGAAATACTTTAAAGTGACCCTTTGTTTAGAAAGTTTGGAAACCCCTGATGTAGAGATTGGCACCAAGGAATGACATGGTACAAATCTCTGAACCATTCTCCTATGAACCCAGGGCAGGAGAAGGCCATTGACTCCTTGGACCACCGGTGCCTTAAGTCCACATGTTATCTGTCCCTCAGAGATTTTGACATTGGATCACTTTCTAGGCTTTGAGCCCATTATAAATATTAGAACATTGATGATTAAATAAATACTTTTGGACTTCAAACAATTGGTGTGACACTTTATTTTTCAGCTCTACCTCTTGGATAACATCTAAAGCTCCTTTTGAGGTTACATAGTCAGTCTGGTTGAAAAAAGACACAAGTCCATATATAGTTCAAGGTCTCATCTAGGTAAGAGTTGCCTAACCAGAGCCACTGTGCACTGCATCATAGACTTTACCCTGTAAAATCAAACCATTTTTGGATCCAGCACCTCCTAATCTACACATTACAAATAGTGTTTAAAGTCCCACTCCAGGCACCAGACAAAAATACCCTTGTGGTGGGACAAGTGGTTAAGTCTAGGTGCAGGTTAAAGTTAGATCTAGGGGTAGTGGAACAAGCAGTAATACATACTGTACTCCTGGCTCTGACAGGCTTCCTCCATACTATGTCACTGGTCCCCATAAACTTCTTCTCTAAGGCACTCCAGTCAACAGGCACACCCTAATGTTATCAAGTACACTGCATATTCCTACAATGTACAGTATGTATAGGAGGATAGGGTGAAAATCCGGAGCTTTGGAAAGAAGAGGTGAGCACTGGAAGTCTGCCGTAGAATTGAGATAAGTATTATAGCTTAATACTCTACCCCTAGGCTTAACGATAATGGCACCCATTGCAAGAGTTTAACAATAATTTCCCTTTGGGATTAATAAAGTATTCTGAATCTGAATTTATCTTGCCGTATTTGTGGGCCCCACTGTATGTTTTTTTTCCCCAAATGCAGCTTTTAAATTCTCCTGAATGGTGAAACAGCCTTGAAACCTGAAGAGTTTTATACCCTTCTCTTCCACAAAATAGAAAAAGTGGACCTGAGTAGGCAGTTGACTGGACAAGCTGTTAGATATCCAGTAGGGTGCAATTAAGCAATCTCCAAGTGTTGACGGGAGGCCACACACTGGCTTCAGTTCAATCTTCTCCCATTGCCCCCCCCCCCCCCCACTGATGCATTTCACCTGGATAGGGCTTAATTGTAGAGCTTAATCATCTCTACGATTAAGCCTTATCTGGGTTAAACGTGTTGACAGTATTGCCTAGACCAATGGAAAAAAGTGTCCAACGTGTTTTGGGGGCCAAAGTATCCCCCCTCATCAGAGCTCAGGCTTGGTCATTACAGTTCCAATATGGACTGTGGTATAATCTCTCAGATGGTAATCTCACAAGAAAACACAAGCAGGCAGAGCTAAATGGCTGTTGCCCCAAGGAAGGCCCTGAAACTTTTAAAATTCTAAAAAGGCTCTGAAAGTGCCTGAAAAGGTCCTGCTAGGCACTGAAATGTTGGTTGTTTGACCTACCTGTTACAAAAAATTTTACAAATGCATGCATGGAGTGCTGGTGACTTCCCTCTATGGTACTGGTTTGGCACAGCCCCCATGAGTTGCCGTCATGGCAAGCACCCATGTGTTGATTACATTGAAGTCTACCACCACCTGGATTGTGCAATTCCACTCAAGATTTTCTTCTGAAAAAAGTGCAATTTATCTTCAACTTGACTTGACTACACTGAAATCTCGAGAGAGTTACTACATTCAACATAGTCATGGCACCATCTAAGTAAATCACATATTCAAGTTTTTTTTTTGCTATGGTGTTTACACTCCCTAAACGGGGGCCCCTAGGCATTTTCTGCTTGAGCTGAAGGCCACCGCAATCTCTCCCATATCAAGTTGCCTCGGAAGACATTGGAAAGTCACTCTTGCCATCTTTTTCAACTGAGCTGACATCTGTTGTTATGGAAACGCTTAGATGGATGTGAACAAGTCGAGTTTCCGCCACTGAACTAAATAAAGAAAAAAGAAAAAACCTATGAGGATGATAGCCCTTATCGTGTTCCAAGGCGTCACTGTGTCCAAGCATTTAAAGGGAAGACTAAGTCCCTCTGAAATGTCACAGGTGCACCTGTGAAGGAGATCGGCTTTGGGTTACATTGTTGCAGTGGACCAAATGTGACAATTACCAATCAATCTAATGTATCTATACATTTTACAAAAATACATGGTGAAGACATATCCGGCTTCTCTATTCATGGAAACGAAGAGAGATTTTGACAAAGAGGGGACCCTCGGGCCTATGCTACTTAAATGTCAAGCTTCAACCTGAAACTAGTACTCTGGGTTTAAATCACAGATGGGATTTGGGCTTACACAAATAGGCTACATCACTTTTTTTTCCTCCCCTACCCCCTCTAAAAAAGAAATATGTTCTTTTACCTTTAAAGCCCAATTGAACTTTTAGTTTAAATTAGCTAAATACATTCGAGGTGGGTCAAAACGAAAGGTGCTCAAAGTGTTACAGTTTGTTTTCTTTATGAAGCAGCCACAACCTGAGTAGAAAATCCTGTCCCCTGCCAGCATGCTGTAGAAGGGGACCCTTGCTCACTTTGTGGAAGCAGTGGCCCCACTACAGAGGTCTATCACACCCCTTGCTGAGTTAGACCTATGGTTCTGCAATCAGTAAAGCTCATTCTGTACTGGTGTAGGGGGCGCCATCGCAGGAGGACATTATATGATGCCTTCCCAGAACTGGCGGAATGATGGCTACAGTATGGTTGGCAAGTGGTTTAAAAAAACTTGGTTACAGTGGGCCCACTTTACATTGATTGCGAGATATCGGACTTTTCTTACAAACCTGTAGATGTAGTGGAAGCAAATACAGTGCTACACAACAGTGTATTAAAGGTTTCCTTTAACTTTTTTTTAATCTTCTCCTTTCAGGGGTTTCTTTTCCTTTCCTTTCTTTTCTTTTCCTTTTTTTTTTTTGTTTTTTTTCTATTTTTCTTTTCTTTTATTAAAAAAAAAATGCAGAGCTTAGAAATACAAATATATCCAGTAGTATAACAAGGATAATGTCCATATAAGTCCATCAAGAGTGAAAGATCTGCAGAGAAGGACCCCAAACACCAGCTTCAGTGTGAGAAAGTTACACTCGGCACCACAGTGATACATCCAATCTGCTTACCAGATGAAGTATACCCTCAAATTATAGAGGGGTCTAAAAACGCCTTTTCTATGTTTTTTTTTTTTAACAGCCTTTTCTATGTTTAATATAAGGATTCCCATGTAGTCCTTCACAGATATAAACCAGAATATCCGCAGGGATAAAACAGTAACATCATTGTGGATTAGACCGTCTATGGCAGTGCTTTTCAACTTTTTTTCCATCAAGGCACCCAACCTACTCTTAGCAACCGATGATGTCATTGGTTGCTAAGGGCAGGTCGGGTGACTTGCACACCATTCAGTTTTGTGGGCAAAAGTACAGAGAACAACATAGAGAAAGCCAAGAGGATGCCAGAAGTGATCTCTCCTGCTCCTCTGTACACAGAAGTTAACAAGGGAAATTAATAATGATCGGATAGTACCGGGCTGTGTCTAATTTTGCCACGGCACCCCAGGGGACTCTTTGCGGCACCCTGGTTGCAGTAACCCTGATCTGTGGTAAGCTGTGCCTTTAAGAGGGATCGCTATGATTTCCACCTCAGGTAACCACCATTCATCCACAGGTCATACCAGCCAGGACATACTGTATAGGATAATAACTCATAAAAGTGTAAATTAATAAACCACCATAGTGTAGTAGATTAAAATCCCAAAAACACTTTTAATAAGAAGGTAACACACTCACATGTACAATAAATAAATGGCCACTAAACAAACCAACAAGATGGCCGTGGTGTCCGGCATGCTGACATCACACGTCACAACTCCCTCCCCCACTTAGGGGAAGCCTAACGAAACAAAAGCAGAACTAAAAACAATTAGAGCTCAGGCTGACTACAGCAAAGTAGCACTAAATTTAGGCTACTAAATAGGGCTGAATAGGGCAGGGTCAATACATTGGCATGTCCATCATCAGCTAGCTCCGGTCTCAAGTAGTGAGGTATCCTCACCATTATTCCTAGTGCCACCCCAGCATCCATCAAATTATGGCATCTTCTTTCCCTGATTCTCCATAAAGGCAACAAAAATAATTGGAGAGATCAGGTTCAAGTGGATTCCCTCATTACAGCTGTTTGTGAGGCAACAGAAGCACAAGCTAAGGCAAAAAAAAATCATAATTTGATTCTTTGAGACATAGAAGAAGCAAGCAGTTGACTCAATTGGCACTTCCTCACTCAAATTTGGAACATCCATTTTTTTATTGAGTGGATCTTTATTTACAAGAGTGTATATACACTAACCACCCACTTTATTAGGTACACCTTGCTAGTACTGGGTTGGACCCCCTTTTGCCTTCAGAACTGCCTTAATTCTTCGTGACATAGATTCAACAAGGTGTTGGAAACATTCCTCAGGGATTTTGGTCCATAGTGACATGATAGCATCACACAGTTGCTGCAGATTTGTTGGCTGCACATCCATGATGCCTAGCTCCTGTTCCACCAAATCCCAAAGGTGCTCTATTGGATTGAGATCTGGTGACCGTGGAGGCCATTGGAGTACAGTGACCTCATTGTCATGTTCAAGAAACCAGTGGAGAGATGATTTGAGCTTTGTGACATGGTGCATTATCCTGCTGGAAGGAGCCATCAGAAGATGGGTACACTGTAGTAATAAAGGGATGGACATGGTCAGCAACAATACTCAGGTAGGCTCTGATGAGGGGGGATACTTTGGCATTTAAACAATGCTTAGTTGGTAGTAAGGGACCCAAAGTATGCCAAGAAAATATCCCCCACACCGTTACATCACCACCACCAGCCTGAATCGTTGATACAAGACAGGATGGATCCATGCTTTCACGTTGTTTATTCTGACCCGACCATCTGAAAGTCACAGCTGAAATGGAAACTCATCAGACCAGAGAACATTTTTCCAATCTTCTATTGTCTAATTTTGGTGAGCTTGTGCGAATTGTAGCCTTAGTTTCCTGTTCTTAGCTGACAGGAGTGGCACCCGGTGTGGTCATCTGCCATTGTAGCCCATCTGCTTCAAAGTTCGATACAAGTCACGGCAGTGTGAGTCAGGGCTAACTGTACAGAAATTGTCATTATTGCAATCACCACTGTAAAGGAAACTTGTAAGTTCTGTATATAATTGTATTCTATTTTGTATGTATTTCACACTGCCCTCACTGTGCACACAGCACTAATAATGTTTTCAGTACATGTTTGCATTCTTTCGAGTCCTGATTAGAATTAGTCTGCCTATGTTACGCCCCTAGTTACCATTAACGTACAATTGTAATATTAATGTGATACCTACGTAATCATGTGTATAAAAACCTTCAATTGTGTCATAATAAAGCAGAACAGTTATTTGGAAAGATGCTGAGCGTATCTTTTGTGTCTGTTCCCTACTGCAGTAGTTATTATTCATTTGAAACCACTAATCAATATGAGGATAGGAGTTGCCTATCTATAAATGTCCATGTCAGAGGATGAGCCAGCCAGGAGGGGTAAAATAGGTACCCTTTGTCCCGAAAATGCCTTACCGATCAAGGAAGTCTGACAACTCAAGTTAAGCAAAAGGCTTACTTCAGCTGGCTGATTATCAGAAATTTCCGGATCGTCTCAAGCTCCTTGTTTCGGATTCTCAGGGTCACCTGTAAATCCCCTCCTGGCTGGACTGAATAGAGAAGTATTTTTCTCTTATCTGTTGCGTCTTTTGAACCTTGATCGTGTCCTGAAGAAGCCTAACGGCGAAACGAGTAGACGCACAAGGGCTCACTGCACATTACTATACAGATGCACAGTATATGATGTTTTTATTCTTTTGTAATTATCCTATGTGAAAGTAAATAAAATTAATTGTTTGCATTAGATTTTTTTCTCTATTGTTTCTGAGCCTAAAAAGTCTGCTATATTGGTAATACTTAGTACTACCATAATTTTCTGTTCTGCTTTATTATGACGCAATTGAAGGCTTTTATACACATGATTACGTCATAATAAGGCATAACAGTTATTTGGAAAGATACGGAGTGTATCTTTTGTGTTTGTTGCCTACTGCAGTAGTTATTATTAATTTGGAACCACTAATCAATATGAGGATAGGCATGCCTATCTATAAATGTCCATGTCAGATGGCGAGCCAGCCAGGAGGGGTAAAAAAGGGTACCTTTAGTCCCGAAAATGCCTTACGGATCAAGGAAGTCTGACAACTCAAATGTAAGCAAAAGCTGTTGGGCTTTTCCTTTGCCTTACATCAATCTTTATTCTGTGATGGTCTCCCCCATTCCCCTCATGCACTCCTTGACCCCATCTTGTTAGACCCCCCCCCCCCATTCCCTTACTGCACCTCCTACTTTACAGCTCCATAGTAAACTTACATTCGAAGGTTGCCGAGGAGTGAGGCAAAAAAGAAAAACCTCCACTGCAGAGCTGTGCGGAGATGACAGAGGGCTGGTGCAGTGATGTTTCCACCTGTGCTTGGCCATGTGATCAATCGCAGGGGATGCATGGGAAGGAACCACTGTGCCAACATGGCTTTGTATCATCTCTGTACAGCTCTGCATTGAAGTATTTAGCATCTCTTTGCTTGGCATGAGGGGGGATATTGGCATAGAAAGCCTTTCAGTCCCATATGGAGCAGGGCTCATTTGCAACGGGGGCCAGGGGCCATCACCAGTAAAGGGAAATGCCAACCAAACAGCTAAATTAAACACCTATTTGGGAAGTACAATAAAATTATATGGTTATGTTAACCACTTGACCTTGAGAAAATGTACCCCCTTTTCATGACCAGGCCATTTTTTGCTATACAGCACTGCGTTACTTTAACTGACAATTGCACAGTCATGCAACGCTGTCCACAAACAACATTTATATAGTTTTTCCTCAACAAATAGAGCTTTCTTTTGGTGGTATTTGATCAACAGTGGTTTTTTTTGGTTTTTTGGGCGTTTTTTGCGCTATAAACAAAAAAAGATCAAAAATTTTAAAAAACAAACAATATTTTTTACTTTCCGCTTCAAAATATATCAAATAAAAAAAATTTAAAAAATCTAATTTCTTCATAAATTTAGGCCAATATGTATTCTGCTAGATATTTTTGGTAAAAAAAATCCCAATAAGCGTATATTGATTGGTTTACGCGCACTTTATAGCATATACAAATTATGGTATATACAGTATACTGGAATTTGTATCTATTTATCTTTTTATATTAGTAATGATGGTGATCAGCGACTTCTAGCAGGACTGCAATAGTGCGGTGGACAATCTAACACTAACTGACACTTTGTGGGAACCAGTGACACTCATACAGTGATCAGTGCTAAAAATATGCACTGTGACTGTACTAATGACACTGGCAGGGAAGGGGTTAACATCTAGGGTGATCAAAGGGTTAAACATGTGCCTATCCAGTGTTTATGTGTGTACTGTGTGCTGCTTTCACTAAGGAATGTGCTAGTTTTTATTCCATGCTTTGCAGGGAAACAAAAACCGCCACATCCCTGCTGACAGGACAGAGCTCTGCATTCTTTTTGTCTGTCTCCTCGCCGATCAGTGGGTGCCGGTGGTCATCCATTGGCCGGCACCTGCTGATCGGCTTGTGCTATGTCTAGTCACAGTACAGCTGTTAGGTGGGGGCAGGATAGGCTTCTCTGAAGAGGAGGGTTTTCAGGTATAGTCTAAAAGCAAATAAAGTAGAAGGTAGTTGGACAGATTGTTGGACAGTAAGGTAGTTCCATAGGATGGGAGAGGCTCAGGAAAAGTCGTGAAGGTGAGCATGGAAGGAGGTGACAAGGGAGCTAGAGAGCAGGAGGCCTTCGGAGGAATGAAGAGAACGATGAGGTTGGTATTTTTAGACTAGGCTGGTGATGTAGCTGGGGGCAGAATTGAGGTTGGCTTTGTAAGTTGTTATTAGTATCTTGAACTTAATTTGTTGGGTGAGCTGAAGCCAGTGGAGGGATTGGAGGAGAGGGTTGGCAGACACTGAGCAGTTGGTAAGGTGGATGAGTCTGGTGGCAGCATTCATGATAGACTGAAAGGGGGACAGCCTATGTAGAGGTAAGCCAATGAGGAGGGAGTTGCAGTAGTCGAGGCGAGAGATGACCAGGGAGTAAATTAGGCTTTTTGTGGCATCGTTGGATAGGAAGGGGCGTATCTTGGAGATGTTGTGCCGGTTGAGGCGGCAAGCTTTGGACAGTGATTGGATGTAGGGCCAAAGAGACAATTTAGAGTCCATGATAACACCTAGAACCTTGGCATGAAGGGACAGCTTGATGGTTGTGCCATCGATCTTGACAGAGAAATCAGGAGAAGAGGTACGTGGGGGAGGTAATATTATGAGCTTGGTTTTGGATAGATTGAGTTTGAGGAAGTGGTGTGACATCCAGGTTGATATGTCTGATAGTAAATTAGTGATGCATGAGGAGACTGAATGAGTGAGCTGGGGGGAGAGAGATAAAGTTGGGAGTCGTCAACGTAGAGATGGTATTGGAAGCCATGGAACGCTATAAACTGACCCAGGGAAGAGGTGTAGTTTGATAGAGTTAGGCAGAACACACACACCCCCCCAGTTCGGTTTGCACCAGAACTCCTGAACATGGAAAAAAGTTCAGACCCGACATGCAAACTCTATTAAAGTCTATGGAACCCGAACTTGAAAAGTCAAACGTCCCCATTTTGAAGGCATATATGCAATTTATTGGCCATAAAAAGGGTATGGGGGCCCAGACACTGCCCTGTATCGATGCAAACAGTTTTTTTTGAAAGATCGTTTTTAAAGGAGCAGTGTTTTTAATGATGCTTAAAGTGAAACAATAAAAATGAAAAACTCCTTTAACCACTTCCCTACCCAGCCATAGACATATGACGTCCACAGATGGGATCTCCCATCCTGGGTGGACGTCATATGACGTCCTGGGATTCCCGGCCGTCTAGGGGGTGCGCGCGCCCGCCGAGCTGCTCGGGACCCGGTGCGTGTGCCCGGCGGCTGCGATGTCCGCCGGGCACCCGCAATTGCCCGCTAACCGGGCCAGCCCGTGGATCTGTGTGTGTAAACACACAGATCAACGTCCTGTCAGTTGTGAGGAGAGCGATCTGTGTTCCCAGAACGGAGGAACACTGATCGGTCTCCTCCCCTTGTGCGTTCGCTCCCCCTACAGTTAGAATCATTCCCTAGGAAACATATTAAGCCCTCCCCGCCCCCTAGTGGTTAACCCCTTCACTGCCTGTCACATTTACACAGTAATCAATGCAATTTTATAGTATTGATCGCTGTATAAATGTGAATGGTCCCAAAAATGTGTCAAAAGTGTCCGATGTGTCTGCCATAATGTCGCAGTCACGAAAAAAAATCGTGATCGCCGCTAAAAAAATAAATAAATATATATTTTTTAAAATGCCATAAATCTATCCCGTATTTTGTAGACGCTTTAACTTTTGCGCAAACCAATCAATATACGCTTATTGCGATTTTTTTACCAAAAATATGTAGAAGAATACGTATCGGCCGAAACTGAGGAAAAAATTTGTTTTTTAAAAAAAAAATTGGGATATTTATTATAGCAAAAAGTAAAAAATATTGTTTTTTTTTTTCAAAATTGTCGCTCTTCTTTTGTTTATAGCGCAAAAAATAAAAACCGTAGAGGCGATCAAATACCACCAAAAGAAAGCTCTAATTGTGGGGAAAAAAGGACGTCAATTTTTTTTGGGTACAACGTTGCACGACCGCGCAATTGTCGTTTAAAGTGCGACAGCGCTGAAAACTAAAAATTGGCCTGGGAAGGAAGGGGGTGAAAATGCCCTGTATTGAACCGGTTAAATAAGAGTGCCTGGGGAGTCCCCTTAGTCTGCCTGTAAAGTGGTGCATCTGTACAGTTTATAGAACCTGCTGTAGCGAAACTGACATATATAAAGAAAAAAATGACATTTAAATTGATTTTCCCTGGTGAAAGCCATTTCCGGCAATACAAAAAAAAAAAAATGGTGTGTGGGTCCCCCCCCAATCCATACCAGGCCCTTTGGGTCTGGTATGGATTTTAAAAAGGAACCTCATGCCAATTTTTTTTTTTTTAAATGGCATGGGGTTCCCCCCAAAATCCATACCAGGCCCTTGTTCGAGCATACAGCCTGGCAGGTCATTTCTTTTTGACACTTTTTTTGGTGAATGTGTAGGGGTACAATGTACCCCATACTCATTCACATGGGGGGGCGGGATCTGGGGGCCCCCTTGTTAAAGGTGGTTTCCAGATTCTGATAAGCCCCCTGCCCGCAGACCCCCACAACCACAGCCCAGGGTTGTGGGGAAGAGGCCCTTGTCCCCATCAACACAGGGAAAGTTATTGGCCACTTTGTAGGGAGAAACTACGGCACACATCAACTTTGAGGAACTTGTGAAATAAAAAGCAGTTTAGACGGGATGTACTTTAAAGTGTAATACTAAATTTCGTGAAGTTATCACCCTTTTGAAAATAAATAAAATAAAATAAAATTAAGAATCAACAGGTATAGAGTGGTATCCAGAGCTCTTAAAGTGTAAAAAATGTAATATGTTTCAGCTTACCTTAGATAAGGAATTTTTTTTTTCAGGCTTCTTCATATATATCAACTTTAATATATTATATATATATTATATTCATATATATAATAACTTTATAACACATATTTGCTTTTTTTTTATCTTCTGAAAAAAAAAGTATATAAAAAAATATATAAAAAAGGATAAAACAAAACTATATATATATATAGTATATATATAGTTTTGTTTTATCCTTTTTTATATTTTTTTTATATACTTTTTTTCTTTTTCAGAAGATAAAAAAAAAGCAAATATGTGTTTTAAAGTTATTTCGATAAATTGCCAAAAACTTGGTCCCTATCATTTCTCTCTAGAAAAACATCACTTGATTGCTTTACAAAAGAAGACGGATGCAAAAAAAATGACTCCAGCATTTTTATTTATTTATTTTTTTACACGAAAGGGAAATTTGATAACAAATGATGAAGTGGCCAGTTTAATTTTTGTGAGGTCAGCTCTTCCGACAAAAAAAAGAGGAAAGGCCATTGAAATGAAGGAGAGGAAAAAAAAAATAAAGATCGCAATGAATCGGAGTTTGTGTCTTTGACAACCCCTAGGTTTGTTTTGCACAGAGAGGGAATTCCAGTTTTACCCCCCTCCCCATCCATCCTTCGCCCCCTATTTCCTCCCCAGTTTAAGGGAAAAAAAGTGCAGGTGCGGGGAAAAAAATAGGGAGATAGAAGCTTTTAGAAAGAGGGGTCTGTAGCGCAAACCGGGGGGAGGGGGGGGGAATGGGAAGATTCTGAAAGAGGACGTCTGTGACACCGACGTGAAGGATTAAGAATTTATGCACGTGGTAATCAGACTGACACAACAGTGTGTCCCAGACTGCGCCAATTCACTAGTCAAATTGTGGAGGTCGAAAGGTCACTCAAGTTCACAGGGGCTGTCGTTTTGTCATGCAAATTCGCTAAAAAAAAAAAAAAAAAAAACAGTCGGTGCTGTTTGTGCCGAAGGCTGAGCACGCCAAAGGATGGGAACGGGGTGGGGGAATGCAAAGGAGGCTTTTAAAATTCCGCGTATAAAAAAAAAAAAAAATGTACTTCTTTATGCGAGATTTTAAAGCGGTAAAAAAAAAAAAATACGAAAGGGTGGATCCACTGGCCATTAAGGATAAAAAAAGAAGGAAATCCATTTGATTTATAGACTGGTCGTTTTGATGTCAGGATGTATGTGTGTGGCGCGTTTATTGTCCTGTGCGCGTTCCGGTAACGGCCAGACGGGCCATCCCCTTTTTTTTTTTTCAAAGGCCCTGGCGGCATGCCATGATGACAGACCCCCCGATAATATATATACATTTTTTTTTTTATAGGAGGGGGGGGGGGGGGGTTGTGGCTACAGATTGTCTCTTCTCTCTCTCGCTCGCTTTCTCTTTTTCTTGCCACCAAACCCCCGTTCGGCTCTCATTGGTTTGCACCGGCAGTGGTAACCATGGTGACCAAACTGGTCTATGATAATTCATTTGTAGGTGCAATCTGTGATAGCAGATGATGAAATGAACGGAAACAACGGCAACTATACCATCCTTTTTTTTTTTTTTGCTGAGGATGCTGACTGATTCTTTTTTTTTTCTTTAATTCATTCCAGCGTTGCGATTTTCCACAACGGTTTCCATTCTCACGACGTGCATGGAAACCGTTGTGGAAAATCGCAAGCGCTTTATGGGTCTTGGATGCCTGATGCTATAATATGCTCTTGCTAGTAAAAGGAGGGAGCCGCTTAAAGCTACATCTACGCTGATAGGGAACGTAGATGTAGGCCCCCAGGTCTTTTTCCTCTTCCCAACTTGATGTGGTCTCTTCAGGAGAGCCCTCACCTCATACTTGGAAAACCAGCTTTGGTAGGTCCCTAAGAAGTGGGGTCCACCTGGCTTTGGCCTAGGTTGACCAGAGCGTGCCATGCACCTGTCAGGACCCTTGCACCCTGGGAGGTTCAGGGATTGAGGCCCTTCCTCTTCTGAGGTTGGTCCTATTCTGTACTCTCATGCACAAGCAGTAATCGGGGAAGACTGCGATCGGGGCATTGGAAAATGGGATGTTGCTCTTATCCCGACTGAGACGAAGAATCTTGTCCCAGTCCCGGTTTAAGAACTTGGCAATGAAGGTGTGTGGCGAAGCTCCAGATGGTGGTCGGTGGGCCGGCCCGGTATACGGTGTGCGCCCTCCACCACAAACATGACGGAGAAGGCCTCTCTGCCAAAGGTTTTTATGAGAAGCTCCTCCAGGAATGAAGAGGGGTCAGAGCCCTCTGCTCCCTCTGGTAAGCTGATGAAATGTAGATTGCATCTACGCAGCCTGTTCTCCATGTCATCCTGATTCTGGGAGAGTTTCTGGGAGAGCAGGCGCTGCATGGTTTCGGTGGAGGATTAAAAGGGGGGAGCTCACCTTCCACCTTGCTGATTTTCATTTTGGCCTCTGTTACACACTCCCAAAGTTTCTGAAAATCTTGTCTCAGGAGGGAGAAATCCGCCTTCACCTCTTCAGTTTTGGTGGTTTAGGGAAGCCTGGCAGGCAGAGATAGCGTCAATGACTTTGGCAATGTCCGCTGCAGGTTGCTCCGATTCAGAGGAGGTCTGGGCACCATCTTCCCCCTGCACATCCTTCTGCTGTCGGCGGAATTTAGCCAGGTTAGCTCTCGTCTCAGAGGCTTTGCGAGGTGGAGACATCTCGCCACAAGTGAGGAGAGGGTCACCCGGTTCTCGAGGAGTACAGACTGGCCAGGGAGTGCTCACAAGGACGGGAAAACAAGACAAGCACAGAGCTCCTAAACTGTGCACCCTACACCATGGCGCTCCAGGCCACGCCCCAGTATTGGTACTCCTACTCGGTCTTAAAAACTGGTATCGCTGCATCCCTAAATAAAATACAAGAGGGTTAGAAGGGTCCTACTCATAAGAGATTACAATCTAATAGGGTGGGGCAAGTGGTACAAAAGGTTATTATAACTGTGCGGGATAAGCTAATGGAAAAGATAAAAGTTCCATTAGTTGGAGGTGTGATAGGCTTCCCTGAAGAGATGAGTTTTCAGGGATCGCCTAAAGGCAGCCAGAGTGGGAGATAGCCAGACAGATTGAGGTAGAGAGTTCCAGACAATGGGAAAGGCTCTGGAGAAGTCCTGGAGACTGCAATTTTTTTGTTCACTGGGGATCAACTAAGCACTGCACAATGGAGCTACATAAAGTAAAAAGAAAGAAAAAAAAATGTGCAGACATTTTTGAGCAAACCCGGTGAAATCTGCCATTGTTGACCTCCGAATCTAGAAATGATTGTCACTTGGCTTCTGAATCACTGGCCAGGATCAAGTATGCAAATCAGGAATTTTTGACTTTTAATGGTACATTGAACAGACCAATTAAATCCTTTTAGATTTTTTTTTTTCACATGCCCTTTGGAAGGATTTGTCCTCACTTCCTGTTCTAATGACCTCACAGGAAATAAAAGGGAAACTTGCTCAGAGAACATGCAAATTAAAGTGCCTGATATATTTAACAGATCAATGAGATCCTCTTGCAGATTTTTTTTGTTTTATTTTTGTAGTTTGCATTACTCTTGGAAAGGTTTGCCCTCACTTCCTGTCCTAATGACCCCACAGGATGTAAAGAAGAAATTTCCCCAGAGGGGACACAAATTAAAGTGCCTGATATATTTTACAGACCAATCAGATCATATTTTAGTATTTTTCTCTTCTCTTCTCTTCTCTTCTCTTCTCTTCTCTTCTCTTCTCTTCTCTTCTCTTACTTCTCTTCTCCCCTCTCTCTCTTTCTTCTCTCTTCTCTCTTTTCCTCTCCTCTCCTTTCCTGTTCTCTCCTCTCCATTTTTCCCCTCTCCCCTCCCCTCTCCTCTCCTCTTCTTTTCTCCTCTCTCTTTCTTCTCTCTTCTCCCCTCTCTTTTTCATCTCTCTTTTCCTCTCCCCCCCTCACCTCTTCTCTCCCTTTCTCTCCTCTCCCTTTCTCCCCTCCCCTCTCCTCTCCCCTTTCCTCTTCTCCACTCCTCTTCTCTCTCTTTCTTCTCTCTTCTCACTTTTCCTCTCCTCTCCTCACCTCTCCACCCCTGTTCTGTCCTCTCCCTTTCCCCCGTTCATCTCCCCTCCCCTTCTCTTCTCCACTCCTCTCCTCACCTCTCCCTTTGTCTCCTCTCCCTTCCTCCCCTCCCCTCTTCTCCTCTCCTCTTCTTTTCTCTTCTCTCTCTTTCTTCTCTTTTCTCTCTCCTGGCCTCTCCTCTCTCTATTTCTTCTCCCTTCTCCCTTTTCCTCTCCCTTTCTTTCCCCTCTTCTCTTCTCTCCTCTTCTCTTCTCTTCTCCTCTCTCTTTTTCTTCTCTCTTCTCTTTCTTCTCTCTTTTCTCTCCCTTTCTCTCCCCCCTCTTCTCTTCTCCTCTCTCTTCTCTTTTTTCTCTCTTCTCCTCACCTCTCCTCTCCCTTTCTCCCCTCCCCTCTCCTCTCATATCCTCTCCTCTCCCCTCTTCTCCACTCCTCTTCTCTCTCTTTCTTCTCTCTTTTCCTCTACTCTCCTCACCTCACCTCTCCTCCCCTGTCCTCTCCTCTCCCTTTCTCCCCTTTCGTCTCCTCTCCCCTCCCCTCCCCTCTTCTCTTCTCTTCTCTCTTTTCCTCTCCTCTCCTCACCTCTCCTCTCCCTTTCTCCCCTCCCCTCCTCTCCTCTTCTTTTCTCCTCTCTCTCTTTTTTCTCTCTTCTCTCTCCTGGCCTCTCCCTTCTCTCTTTTCCTCTCTCTTTCTCTCCCCTCTTCTCTTCTCTTCTCTTCTCAGACCCCCTCTGTAACTCTAAACATGTAACCTGTAAACATTCTAAAAGCGTCGCCTATACCGTAAGTACCGTAGTTTGTCGCCATTCCATGTGTGCAATATTAAAGCATGACATGTTAGGTATCTATTTACTCAACATAACATCATCTTTCATATTGAAAACAAAAATCAGGCTAACTTTACTGTGTTGCTTTTTTTTTTGTAATTCAAAAAAGTGTATTTTTTTTATAATAAAATTGCTTTTGAAAGACAGCTGCGTAAATACAGTGTGACATAAAATATTGCAATGATTGCCATTATTTTTTTAGGGTCTGTGCTAAAAAAAATATATATAATGTTTGGGTATTCTAAGTAATTTTTTTAGCAAAAAAATAAACTAACTTGTAAACAAGAAGTTCCAGAATGTAATTTCTGTCTGCTGCGTCGTTCCTCTGCTATCAGTCACTTCTGACGTTTTCCTGACACCGAGAAAAAAAGAAAGTGACAGGAGGGAGCTCCAGCACACAGCCTGTGATTGACAGCCTCAGCTCTGTTCCGGTGTGCTGTGTGAATGGGGGGGGTCTCTTTCCTCCAATCAGCTTTCACTGGGCTCTGCAGAGTGTGACTTCAGCTCCCCACCCCCTGATTTCTGAAAGCTCAGACAAGCTGTATTAATTCTGCACTTTGAATGGCTGTAGAGGAGAGAATCATGCAGATAAACAGGTACAACTTCTGTAGGAGGATTTGTTTAATCAATGTGTATCACTTGAGGACAGTCACTTCACTGGGTACATGGAAGGGTTTACAACCCACTTTTAGCATGAATCACTTCTGACGTTTTCTAGACATCAAGAGAAAAAAAGGTGACAGGTGAGGAAGCTCCAGCACACAGCAAGTGATTGACAGCCTCAGCTCTGTGTCTGTGTGCTGTGTAAAGGGGAGTCTGTCCCTTCCCTCCAATCAGCTCTCATTGAGCTCTGCAGAGTATAACCTCAGCTCTCCACCCCCTTTTTTCTGAACTCTCAGAAAAGCTTTAAAATTCTGCACTTTGAATGGATGTGGAGAAGAGCAGACTGCAGGTAAAAAGGTACAACTTCTGCAGGAGGATTTGTTTCATCTCTGTGTATCACCCGAGGCCAGTCACTTCACTGGGTATAAGGGTTTACAACCCACTTTTAGCATGAATCACTTCTCACGTTTCCTTGACACCAAAAGAGAAAAAAAGGTGACAGGGGAGGGAGCTCCAGCACACAGCCTGTGATTGACAGCCTTGGCTCTGTGTCTGTGTGAAGGGGGGGGTGTCACTTCCCTCCAACCAGCTCTCACTGGGCTCTGCAGAGTGTAACTTCAGCTCCCCACCCCCTGCTCTCTGGAAGCTCAGACAAGCCGTATTAATTCTTCACTTTGAATGGCTGAAGAGGAGAGAATACTGCAGATAAACAGGTGCAACTTGTGTAGGAGGATTTGTTTCATCTTCCATGTATCACCTGAGGATAGTCACTTCACTGGGTATATGGAAGGGTTTACATCCACTTTTACACAGCTTGTTGAGTTGGACAGGCGGCACCGCCCCCGTCAAACTCGCCCATTCATCTCAATGGGACCACACGCCAAACGGTTGCGCTTGTGAGCTTGCGGATACCATCCAAGATCATTTTCCAGAACGCTAGAGACTGCCGCAGGTCTGAATGTGATGTGACCGATTGCCATGGCCATGAACTTTTTTTTTTTTCCTTCAGCGCACTTTTCGCGTAAAGGTAGAAATGACGGTGAGGGCTCTCCTGAAGAGACCGCATCAAGTTGGGAAGAGGAAAAAGACCTGGGGGCCACAGATCCTTTTCCTGAAATCAGAACAGATCCCGTCAAAACCTGCACCCTTAGTCTCTGTGCAAAAAAACGAGCATACGTGCAGCGCAAGTGCCCATAATAAATAAGCGAAAAAAATGTGCATTACACAAGGTGGTCCTTCTAACCAGTATAAACATGGTTCTGAGCTAGCCAGAAGACCTGCCCAAGAAGCGTGTACCAGAGTGGCGTGTCCTCATGCTGATAAGTTCCAAACCCAGAGTGTTTTTCTGACACCACCCACCAGGGGGGGCAAAGCACCTTCCCGTCCATGACCAGACAAATGCAGCAGCCAACCAGAACGGCATTAGGCCAGAATCAACCCGGAAGGAAAAGGAACCTTCTCACCGTACCCATCTTATTACATCTGGAATGACTAACTGGCGCCCCCCCCCCCCCTTCAGCTTGAGGCACCAGCATTCTGTTTCCGATATTAAACTGATCAGAAGAGATACTACAAACAGACACTCTACACTTGATCTTAGCCAAAAAGTTTAAAATGGCTGCATTGGGCCAGAATCAACCCAGAAGGAAAAGGAACCTTCTCACCGTACCCATCTTATTACATCTGGAATGACTAACTGGCGCCCCCTCTTCAGCTTGAGGCACCAGCATTCTGTTTCCGATATTAAACTGATCAGAAGAGATACTACAAACAGATACTACACTTGATCTTAGCCAAAACGCCTGAAAAGGCTAAATTAGGCCAGAATCAACCCAGAAGGAAAAGGAACCTTCTCACCTTACCCATCTTATTACATCTGGAATGACTAACTGGCGCCCCCTCCCCCCCTTCAGCTTGAGGCACCAGCATTCTGTTTCCGATATTAAACTGATCAGAAGAGATACTACAAACAGACACTACACTTGATCTTGGCCAAAAAGTCTAAAATGGCTACATAAGGCCAGAATCAACCCAGAAGGAAAAGGAACCTTCTCACCGTACCCATCTTATTACATCTGGAATGACTAACTGGTGCCCCCCCTTCAGCTTGAGGCACCAGCATTCTGTTTCCGATATTAAACTGATCAGAACAGATACTACAAACATACACTCTACACTTGATCTTCCCCAAAAAGTCTAAAATGACTATACACGCAACAAACACAAATGTCTACCTAGCCGAAACACTGCATTGGCCTCAGCCATGCTTCTTCAGCAGCTCCACTCACTTCTACTGAAGATGGGTTAATATGTATGACCAATAACTATTCAGGAAAAAAAAACATCTCTTCTCCCAACATTCCACGTAAAAAAACAATCGATAGATAATGTGAGAGATATAGGTCAAAGTAGAGTAGAAAAATGGTCTTCTGTAGGGAATCATTATCGGGAAATGTTATCAGAAGAAATAATTTAAAGCGGGGTTCCACTATCTCCGAGATTTTTTTTTTTTTGCAAAATGACAATGAATATGCTCTATGAATATAGAACTCACTTGTTTGGTTTTTAAAGATGAGTGTTGTCCGTTTTCTCCTAATAAAGAAACTTATAAATTACGATCCAGACGGTTGTCATCTTGCCTGTGGGCATGTGAAACCCACAGGCATCCTCTTCCGGGATACGGTGCTGCTGATCAACCAGCATGCACCGCCCGTTCTGTTCTCGATCTCGCACATGCGCAGTAGATTGACATCGCAGCGCCATCAACAGCTCCGGTTGCCATCACAATGAGCGGCGTCATAGGAAGTCCCGCCCCTTTGTGATGGCAATGACGTCACTCCCAGGATTGAATTCCCGAGATAACTCTCACAACAGGCCGCCGCACTGACTCCTGGGAACAATGACACAAGCTCCCAGGAGCCAGTGCGGCTAAGAGGAAGTGACAATTTAGCCGCAGAGAACACGCCCCTATCCGCAGCCTGTACATCCTGGAGGACAAAGATACAATCAACAACAAAGGTACAGTATAAAAAAAAAAAAAAAAAGTGCCGTTTTGTCATTAGGACATTGCGGCAATCCTCTGCAGCTAGTGTTGTGAAATCGGGTGGAGATCCGCTTTAACGTACGGGGGGGGGGGGGGGGGCAGCTTTGGCCTACAAAGAAATCTGTAACTATTCAAAGTATAAACAATCACAGTGAATGACCAAAACCTGTATGGGCGCCATAAAACAATGGCAAGTTTGTCTCTGATTTGATTAAAAAAAATTGTTAAATATGCTAGGAATATTTGAAGAATCTTCGTCCAATTATACAAAAAAAAAAATCATCCTAGCCTTATTTTGTTATTTTGTTTGCATAATAATTGGGGGGGAAAAATTCTATACGCCTCATCTACCCGTCAGACGGGAATAAATCAAAGTTTATTGTTGTCAAACCCAGACATGGTTTTCAAAAGGACAAATAATTAAAGTGTCTCCCGAAAACTCGTCGGACAATGTTATGTCATAAAATGGTCTAAATACCCGGCTCCTCTGCAGATGATGAAATGCTGGACAGCCTGAGACTTGGGCAAGGCGAAGCCAAATTTCCTTAAGGAGCCCCTGAAGAAATATCTGAGTTGTCATCTGTCTCCTGGGGCCGGTGTGACCCAACAAGTCTCAGTGATGAAAAAACAGAGCCGAGATTCCACTGCATGGGGTATCATGGTGTGCCGTGACCTTGGACCTCGTCACATTTATTTCCATAATAATGTTGGTTAATATTACACAAGTGGTATTGACAGCTCGGTTCTCAGGCCAGACAAAGCCTTGAAGGAAATTTCCCTCAACATATACCTGCTGCCACCCAGCTGAATACCATACACAGGATTATAAATCACCCCCCTAAAGAGTCTTCTCCATATACAATATCAGAATCCACCTTTACCTCCCCCAGAGAGAACAGACTCAACAATTTAGGTGGATCTTAGGGCGTATCTAATCCCAAAAACCAAAATTGTGATATATTGCTGATTACCGTTTTTTTAGATGTGGTGGCTGTATTTGTTTTCTTTTCAGGCTTTTCCCCCTTATTTTCCCCTGGAGATCCAGCCAGTAGCACACTTCCTGTCATAGGGTGACAACACACATTCATTGTACTTTATGGAGGAGCAGTGTTGTCACCAACCTCCACCTCCTGAGAGTGACACACTAGGGTGACAACGTTCACGTACTGTACTGTATCTATGTTGTCACCCTAGGACAGGACTACAGAATGCCTCCCCTCTTCTTTTCTCCATAACAAGGGGGTGGGGGGGTTGTAGTTCACATAGGCAGCTAGAAACAATGTGACTGATATAAGTGCAGCACAGAAAAGGAGCACAGTTATCAGCTCATTGGATTTCTGGTAGGATCAACGGTTACTTTTTTGCATTTATCAAACAGATATAAGAAAACACTTTCTATGGTATATTTAACAGAGCAATTAAGAGAAGTTCATAGGGTTTTTATACATTAACAAAAGGCATCTATAGCCAAATGTTTTATAGAGTTATGTGGAGAGTATGGAAGGGAAAGAACCCCTGTCTGGTTTATATTTGTTGTTTTCACAATGTTGTGGATTAGTGTTATCTATTGCTTATGTTTTTGTATTAGCATAATATATATATAAATATTTATATATACCGTATATATATATATATATAGATATCTCTCTCTCTCTCTCTCTCTCTCTCTCTCTCTCTATATATATATATATATATATACACACACACACATATACAGCAGTATCTCACATTACAGTACACCCCTCACAATTTTGCAATTATTTTCGTAGCTGTACCCCTGGAGGGGCTGCGAGTAGTTCATAACAATTTGCCAATCACCCACGCTTCTGACCTCCCCATCACCAAGTATAACACACCAAACAGTCAATAGTTAAGTTTTCTTGCGCTTTATTTACGGGGATGTTCTGGGTTATCTGTGGGTAGATATGAGATGCTCCACCAGACCCTACTTTATGAGGGTATAATCCATAACTCTAGCCATTTTTAGGTTGCTAAACTTTACCCTTGTAGATCCCATCTGGAATCTATTGCTTCTCTGGGCTATTCGGACTAATAACTTAGTAAATTCCCCTGTACAGTGCTCCCAAGTTGAACAGAAGGCACTACTCTGAATAGTTCCTCTGCTTGACTGATATGATTCCTTTGCCGTATTAATTCTTTAAGGTCAAAGGCCTGCACCGCCTTCTTCATGACCCGCATACTAACACCCTTTAGTCTTTGGAAGTTACTGTCTGTTATTGCTTGTACTGGGTCCCGTAGCCACACAGCACATTACTTCACTCGCTCCTGCACTTGCTTCTTTAAGTTTCACTGACCTGTTCTCCACAATCAACGCTCTGTGTTCTTTGGTCACAGACAGTCGATTTGCCAGTTCACTTCTTCCACTTCACTCCTACTTCCTTTTCGCTTGCACGGTACATTCCCCGCATGGGAATGCCCGGCTCTTCCCCAGCGCTACATGCTGGCTTCTCTGTGCCTCAAGGCATCCACCCGAACCTCCCTTGAAGACATGCTCAAGGTTCTCCTCCTCCAGGGCCCCAGGCCCTCAGCCTTCCTGGCCTCGCCCTCTCCCGAACTCCAGACTCCACCACCTCCCTCCCGGAACATGTGACCCCCAGCTTATATGAGAGACCACCTCTCGACCAAGCAAATCAATGATTGGTCAGAACTCTCCCTGCCACTCAGGTCTCAGTCCATCCTCTGCTTTCCAGAACAATGTCCAGTCTTAGCAGAGAAGGTATCTCTGAGCCTAAGCGCTGGTAGCCACACCCCCGGCTATCCTAACATTTCCACTCCTACATCAAAACAACCAGGCCTAGAAAAGAATCACAGGCCTGGCTAAATTTACCTACAGCTAAGTCCTACACTACCAAATGCCACTATAGAACCTACTTAAAAGTAGAGGGCGCTATATCTTATTCTATCTTTTCATGTGACAACACTAAAGAAATGACACTTTGCTACAATGTAAAGTAGTGAGTGTACAGCTTGTATAACAGTGTAAATTTGCTGTCCCCTCAAAATAACTCAACGCACAGCCATTAATGTCTAAACCGCTGGCAACAAAAGTGAGTACACCCCTAAGTGAAAATGTCCAAATTGGGCCCAAAGTGTCAATATTTTGTGTGGCCACCATTATTTTACAGCACTGCCTTAACCCTCTTGGGCATGGAGGTCACCAGAGCTTCACAGGTTGTCACTGGAGTCCTCTTCCACTCCTCCATGATGACATCACAGAGCTGGTGGATGTTAGAGACCTTGCGCTCCTCCACCTTCCGTTTGAGAATGCCCCACAGATGCTCAATAGGGTTTAGGTCTAGAGACAAATATTTACAAAAATGTGAGGGGTGTACTCACTTCTGTGAGATACTGTTTATACACGCAGTTTACATATTAGTTAAAAAAAAATGTGAGAAAAAAATGGAAAAAATATTTCTGTGTGTGTATATATATTTATATATATATATATGTACATATATATATATATATATATATATATATATATATATATATATATATATATATATATATACACAGTATATAATATATATATTTATATATATATACAGTATATAATATATATACAGTGGGGACGGAAAGTATTCAGACCCCCTTAAATTTTGTACTCTTTGTTATATTGCAGCCATTTGCTAAAATCATTTAAGTTCATTTTTTTTCCTCATTAATGTTCACACAGCACCCCATATTGACAGAAAAGCACAGAATTGTTGACAGTTTTGCAGGTTTCCCTATGGCTTTCCCTGCGGTGTCAGAGGGGGGCGGGGTCACCCGTTTACGTAAATGGGTGACCCCGCCCCCTCTGAATTTTTGATGAACTTTCCCTGAGCAAAAACCACCTACAATATTAGAAATGTGTTCTTTCCATCCTGTTCCTTTGAACTTTCTGGTCATTTTGGTTTGAAAACGAGCATCCAGTTGACCCCACTAACAATCAGAAAATTGAATGAACATTATTAAAACTAAAAATTTCCAATTAAGTTAAATTAAAACGATTTTCCATCCTTATGAAAGTCTTCCTCTTGCTTCCTATATTCGCTATTTACTTGGACAGGAAGTAAAAAGAGAATATAGATAGGAAAAGAAACAATAGCGATTTTAACCCTTTCCTAGTCTATCCAAAATATTTATATAAATATTTTATATATATATAAAAAAAAAAAAGTTTAGCTTTGGATATATTTTACAGGGAATCTTATTTTATTCAAAACTGTAAAACATTTTTTTTCAGCAGGTTGTAGCTAGATGTTGTAGCTAGATGGAGTTCTAGGCTGCTTTTTATGTTTACCAAGCTAACTTTAGCTGCTTTGCTGAAAAAAAAAATAAAAATAAAAGCTTGTTGTTTACAAAAAGCGTAGGCTCTGATTTATACACACATACAGAGCCTTGAAAAAGTATTCATACCCCTTGAAATTTTCCACATTTTGTCATGTTACAAACAAAAACGTAAATGTATTTGATTGGGATTTTATGTGATAGACCAAAACAAAAAAAGTGGCACATGATTGTGAAGTGGAAGGAAAATTATATACGTTTTTTTTTTTACAAATAAATAAACGTAAAATACAAAAATGTGGAAAATGTTAAGGGTATAAATACTTTTTCAAGGCACTGTATGAGGCAGAGGGGCGACTCCCCCCCCCCCCCCCCCCTTCACTGTCTGTTGTGTTCAGAAAGGACTATTGAAAGTTTCAATCAGGGAGAGGGAGTCTGAAAGAAAACAGCTGCTGCCCATTGAAAAAACAATAATGAATTCAGTGTCATCCATAATTATTTTTTTTAATATTGATTTTTAAATAAAATGATAAAAAAAAATAGTATTAAACATCAGTTTAAAAACATATACATTTTTATTTATTATTATTATTTTTATTAATTTTGCATAAGAAAAAATAGTACACATCAAGGTATACCAACATACCAAAAACAAAACAGAAAATACAATAATAATAATAATAGTATATACATTTTGTTTATTATCATTATTTTTATTAGTTTTGCATAAGAAAAAAATAGTACAAATCAAGGTATACCAACATACCAAAAACAAAACAGAAAATACAAAAATTACTGGAACAGCCAGATAGAAATACCAACACAAAAACAATGCAAAAATACTGTGCGTTCACCTTTTAAGACGCATGAGTGCCGCTCTCTCTTTTTGATTGTATACAGTATATACAGTGAGGGGAAAAAAGTATTTGACCCCCTGCTGATTTTGTTCGTTTGCCCACTGACAAAGAAATCAGTCTATAATTTTAATGGTCGGTTTATTTTAACAGTGAGCGACAGAATAACAATAAAAATATCCAGAAAAACTAATTTCAAAAAAGTTATAAATTGATTTGCATTTTAATGAGTGAAATAAGTACTTGACCCCTTCGCAAAACATGACTTAGTAGTTGGTGGAGAAACCCTTGTTGGCAATCACAGAGGTCAGAAGTTTCATGTAGTTGGCCACCAGGTTTGCACACATCTCAGGAGGGATTTTATCCCACTCCTCTTTGCAGATCCTCTCCAAGTCATTAGGGTTTTGAGGCTGACATTTGGTAACTCGAACCTTCAGCTCCCTCCACATATTTTCTATGGGATTAAGGTCTGAAAACTGGCTAGGCCACTCCAGGACCTTAATGTGCTTCTTCTTGAGCCACTCTATTGTTGCCTTGGCCATGTGTTTTGGGTCATTGTCATGCTGGAATACCCATCCACCACCCATTTTCAATGCCCTGGCTGAGGAAAGGCAGTTCTTATCCAAGATTTGACAGTACATGGCCCCGTCCCTCGACCCTTTGATGCAGTGATGTTTTCCTGTCCCCTTAGCAGAAAAACACCCCCAAAGCATCATATTTCCACCTCCATGTTTGACAGTGGGGATGGTGTTCTTGGGGTCATAGGCAGCATTCCTCCTCCTCCAAACACAGCGAGTTGAGTTGATGCCAAAGAACTTGATTTTGGTCTCATCTGACCACAACACTTTCACCCAGTTCTCCTCTGAATCACTCAGATGTTCATTAGCAAACTTCAGACGGGCCTGTACATGTGCTTTCCTGAGCAGGGGGACCTTGTGAGCGCTGCAGAATTTCAGTCCTTCATGGTGTAGTGTGTTACCAATTGTTTTCTTGGTGACTATGGTCCCAGCTGCCTTGAGATCATTGACAAGATTCTCCCGTGTAGTTCTGGGCTGATTCCTCACCGTTCTCATGATCATTGAAACTCCACGAGGTGAGATCTTGCATGGAGCCCCAGACTGAGGGAGACTGACAGTTATTTTGTGTTTCTTTCATTTGCAAATAATCGCACCAACTGTTGTCACCCTCTCACCAAGCTGCTTGGCGATGGTCTTGTAGCCCATTCCAGCCTTGTGTAGGTCTCCAATCTTCTCCCTGACATCCTTGGACAGCTCTTTGGTTTTGTCCATGGTGGAGAGATTGGAATCTGATTAATTGATTGCTTCTGTGGACAGGTGTCTTTTATACAGGTAACAAGCTGAGATTAGGAGCACTCCCTTTAAGAGAGTGCTCCCAAGCTCAGCTCGTTGCCTGTATAGAAGACACCTGGGAGCCGGAAATCTTGCTGATTGATAGGGGATCAAATACTTATTTCACTCACTTACTTTCACTCACTTTCACTTAAAATGCAAATCGATTTTCAACTTTTTTGAAATGCATTTTTCTGGGTATTTTTGTTGTTATTCTGTCTCTCACTGTTAAAATAAACCGACCATTAAAATGATAAACAGATCATTTCTTTGTCAGTGGGCAAATGTACAAAATCAGCAGGGGATTAAATACTTTTTTCCTCATTGTATATATATATATATAACTGTATATATAAAATACAATTAAAAATGTTTTCCAAATTTTGTTAAAATTTTTAAATAAAATAAAAAATATATCAAGATACATCTCATTTTATTAGGGATTTTCAAATCACATCATATTTTTTTATACCTTTTCATACAACCGACTGTTCACATTCGCAATTTTTAAAACTCATCCTGTCATTACCAGATTTATGTGAGAATACAGAAAATAAAAAAACTGTAAACAAAGAAACAAGAAAATTAAAATTAAAATTTAAAAAATAACTAAATTATATTAATATTAAATAATAATTACAATTATAGAGATTTTGAACCCGTCTGTACTTCATCCAAAAACTACAAAACAGATCTTGGCTTGAGCTGATCACATAAAAAAAAAAACTAAATATATAAAAATTAATATACTAAAAAAAAAAAAAAAAAAGATATATCAGTAAATTAAAATATATCTCACATTATTGGAGATTTTCAAATTACAACATATTTTTTTAAACCCTTTCATACAACCGACTGTTCCCATTCACCATTTTTAAAACTCAACCTGTCGTTACCAGAGTCATAATTATGTGACAATACGAAAATAAAAAATAAAAATTAAACCAAGAAACGAGACAATGGAACCGGAATCTATTTCTGAATGGGCCCCTTAAGTCTTCCTCTCTTCCAATTGCAAGGGGAAAATTATCCTGATAGAAAGGGAAACACTTTAAAACAATCCGGATGATGGAGAGACTTTATGCATTGTCGTCTTACTTCCCGGCGGTCGCACAACACAAGCCGGTTATTATATTTTCCACTATTGCTGCCCCCTCTTTGTCCTCGAGTGGTATAGAGAGGCTGGTGGCCTGTGTGCGCCCTGCGAGCGGCAATCCTTTCCAACGCAGCCACTTCTAAGTGCTCACTTCACCGCCTACACCTGCCGCCTTTTGCTGGCTGCGACAGTACTGTAAGACCTTCATCACCACTGAAGATGCGTGGTAGGCAATGAGGTCTTGACGGTCATGTAGGAAACTCTTCCTACAAGCAGTGTAAAAAAAATACCGATATGGGGCCATTTCACATATATCGCTTCTTCATTTCCCAGTGCCTGAAACATGTTAGATCAAAACCAGTAAGCAATGCAGCAGAGTAACAGAGCCCATAGATTACAGTCTGGATTCTGGTGTACAGGTGAATTGAAGATGCCACCTGTCCTGGATTTATAAGGACAGTTCCACGTCTTTCTTGATCCTCTGTCCCACTGGTTCTTGTTTCGTGGTCCATGTCATGCTTGTTTCTTTTTTTTTTTTTTTTATTTAGGTGTGCTTTTTTTTTTGGAGGGGGTAGCAAGGGTAGGTTAGTTTATTTAATTTTGGGGGCATCTGTGTGGTGCTATATTGGGTATTATGTTGCGCATTAATGTGCGTTGCCTTAAGGTAGCCCATTAGTGAAAAAAAACATCAAATTATGAGGCTAATGAGGGTCTGCTTTTTAGCACGAGATCCAGGATTGGTAAAAAAAAAGGCGTTTGGAACTATAAGGAGCCATTTAAAGTTGATATTCCATTGGCAATGGCAATTTTTACATTGGTCCATTAGTAAGTATGTATATACCAGACCCCTTGGGATCCCAGTGGAAGCTGGAAATCATTGCAGTAGGCACCACTACTACAGTGATCTCCACTAGCTTCCAGGTCTTGTGCCGAGAGGCTGCCCTGCTGCTTACTGAACTCAAGAGGTCGACTCCTCTGCACTGGCGCCATTAAGGGAACACTTTGCATTCGGTCAGCGTTCTCTGATTGGATGAGGTGGGGCTTTGTTGTTACAATCTCCACCATGCCCAATTAGAGAACACTTTGCATTCGTTGAGAAAATGCAAAGTGTTCTCTGGATGGTGCCCATGCCAAGCAGGGGACCTTCTGTGTTCATTAAGCAGTTACTTGGCATGGGACCCAGAAGGTACTGGAGATCACTGAAGTAGAAGCACCTACTACAATTATTTCCAGCTTCAACGTGGATACCACAGGTATCGAACAGTCATACTTACCGTATATACTCGAGTATAAGTCGAATTTTTCAGCACATTTTTTTGTGCTGAAAGTGCCCCCCTCGACTTATACTCGAGTCAAGCACTTTTCTGCAGCAAAAAATTTCATTTTCCGAACCGACTTTGGGGGTTGCTAGCACTAAGTGGCCCCGAGATACGGGGCCCCAAAATCGGTTCGGAAAATGTCATTCTCTGCTGCAGAAAAGTGCTTGACATTTTCTGAACCGATTTTGGGGCCCCATATCTCAGGGCCACTTGGTGCTAGGAACCCCAAATTTAGTGTGCAAACCCAGTGGAACTGGTACCATAACATATCCAGGGCTGGGGTTCCTAGCACCAAGTGACCCTGAGATACGGGGCCCCAAAACCGGTTCGGAAAATGTCATTCTCTGCTGCAGAAAAGTGCTTGACATTTTCTGAACTGATTTTTGGGGCCCTGTATCTCGGGATCACTTGGTCCTAGAAACCATAGCTTTGGCAATTTTATGGTGCTAGTTCCACTGGGTTTGCACACCAAATTTGGGGTTCTTAGCACTAAGTGGGCCCGAGATATGGGGCCCCAAATTCGGTCAACTGTGTCCATCTGCAACAATGTCATTTCGGGACCCTTTGGGTTCAGAGACCCCAAATTTTGGCTGCAGCTAGGGGACATCTAGGAACCCTTAACTACCGAGTTTGAAGTTCAGGGGACCTATGGCTGCAAATGGGCACAGTGAGGCATGCAAATGGGCACAGTGATGCTGCAAATGGGCATTGTTGACCCTCTTTTCCACTTACAGTAGCTGTGCATTTCTCACCCTCGTCTTATACTCGGGTCAATAAGTTTTTCCCATTTTTTTGTGGTAAATTAGGGCCTCGACTTATACTCGGAACGACTTATACTCGAGTATATACGGTATATTGGTCCAAGCTGGAGAAACGGAACTATGGAAAAACTGCAATACCTAAACTTCTGCTTTAAGCCCCATTTAACCCTTGAAAACCACCAGAAACTACCTCAATTTGACCTTCGTCATTGACTCCAATGCTTGTCACCTATCCTAAACCTCAGGAACCACCTAAAGCCCATTGCACCATTAAAATCCACCCAGAACCACCTTAATTTGGCCTTTTTCATTCTTGTCATCTACTAATGACTGCCACTTATGCCCCGTACACACGGTCGGACTTTGTTTGGACATTCCGACAACAAAATCCTAGGATTTTTTCCGACGGATGTTGGCTCAAACTTGTCTTGCATACACACGGTCACACAAAGTTGTCGGAAAATCCGATCGTTCTGAATGTGGTGACGTAAAACACGTACGTCTGGACTATAAACAGGGCAGTGGCCAATAGCTTTCATCTCTTTATATATTCTGAGCATGTGTGGCACTTTGTGCGTCGAATTTGTCTACACACTATCGGAAATAAACGGATTTTGTTGTCGGAAAATTTTATAGCCTGCTCTCAAACTTTGTGTGTCGGAAAATCCGATGGAAAATGTGTGATGGAGCCCACACACGGTCGGAATTTCCGACAACAAGGTCCTATCACACATTTTCCGTCAGAAAATCCGACCGTGTGTACGGGGCACTAGAGAGAATGGGTTCAAAGATGTTCTGCAAGAATCAATGTCGATTTACTGCAACACAGACTATGTGAATTCGGTCCCAGTAATCTCTGTATATTGCTGTATTATTTATTTATTTATTTTTGCATATTTTCTTTGTGTTAAAAAAATTTCAAAAATATAAAAAAATAAAATTATGAAGCTAATGAGGGGCCATTTTTTTTGGCACAAGATCAGTTCCAATATTGTATCAAATGTAGCTTCCCAAACCCTCATGAACCATATAAAGCACAATTAAAAACCACCAAGAACCCCGTTCTTCATTCACCCCAATGTTTGTCATCTACTAACGATAGCCAGAGAATGGTTCCAAGGATGTCCTGATGGAATATATGTCAATGTTATGGTTATGCATACGTTACCAAAAAACAACATTGTGAATACTGCCTGAGTGTTCTTTGTTTTTTTTTTTCCTTTTTTAAATATTGTTGCATTGATATTTTGTTAGCTTTCCTCATTTGTGTGTGTTAAAAATGGCAATAGTCTAAAACCTAAAGAAAAAACATAAAATTATGAGGCTAATAAAAGGTTTTTCTGTGTGTTTTTTTTTTTCCTTTTTTTATTTACTGTAAAATTTGTTTTGTTTTATATCTTTTATTTGTAATAAAAAAAAAATGCAAAAAAAATATATTAAAAATAAATATGAACATAAAATAATGAGGCTAATGAGGGACCTTTTTGGCACAATATCAGATCCAAGATCATTACAAAAAGTAGTTTCCATAAGGCTGCATTCACATCTAAGTGAACGTGCACAAGAAATTGTGCGATGAAAACACAAATTTTGATGCCCAAAGAGATGCAGAAGCTTCTTTAGCATATTTGTAGCACATGTTTACACATGTTTACCAGCCAAATCCTCAGGAACCATTTAAAGACCCATGCACCCTCTAAAGCAAACAAAAACAACCATAATTTGGCCCCCCTCATTGACCCCAATGTTTGTCATCTACTAATGACTGCCACTTGGAGAGACTGGGTCTAAGGCTGTTCTGAAGGAACCAATGTCCTTGTATTGCACATAACCATGAGAACGTGCATGCATTACCCATTCATTTCCAAGGTCATGCCAACACAAACTCACTCTCAAAACAAATGCACCCGACCCACCGCACCAGAAAAAATGAAATCAGGTGAGTTTTTCTTGCCCGTATATTGTCCATTAAGGGCCTATAGAAAATACCTGGGCCTTTGCACCATTAGCATTGGAATGGCATGTTCAGGGCTGCTAAAGCCAGCGTCCAAAAATTACTGCAAAAGGAAAAGTATAAGTCAGGTGTGTTTTTCTTGGTCCTTGGTTGCCCATTGAGGGCCCACAGAAAATGAGTGGGTCTGGAGGAGCCGGTGTTCCAAAATGCCTGCAAATGTAAAACATTAAGTCAGGGGGAGTTCTTCTTGACCCTTGGTTGCCTATTGAAGGCCTACAGAAAATGAATGGGCCCCTGCACCATTAGCATTGGAACCCCGTGTTCAGGGCTGAAGGAGCCGATGTTCCAAAATGACTCCAGATGGAAAGAAATTAAGTTAGGTGAGTTTTTTTTGGTCCTTGGTTGCCCATTGAGATCCTTCAGAAAATGACTGGACCCCTGCATCATTAGCATTGGAATGGCATGTTTGGGTCTGGAGATGCCCGTGTCCCAAAATGACTACAAATGAAAAACATTAAGTCAGGTGAGATCATCTTCGCCCTTGGGCCTCTGCACCGTTAGCATTGGAACGTCATGTTCAGAGCTAAAGGAGCCGGTGTTCCAAAATGACTCCAGATGGAAGGAAATTAAGATAGGTGAGTTTTTCTTGGTCCTTGGTTACCCATTGAGAGCCTTCAAAAAATCACTGGACCCCTGCACCATTAGCATTGGAATGGCATGTTTGGGTCTGGGGGAGCCGGTGTTCCAAAATGCCTGCAAATGTAAAACATTAAGTCAGGGGAGTTCTTCTTGACCCTTGGTTGCCTACTGAAGGCCTACAGAAATTGAATTGGCCCCTGCACCATTGGCATTGGAACCCTGTGTTCAGGGCTGGAGGAGCCAGTGTTCCAAAATGACTCCAAATGTAAAACATTAAGTCAGGTGAGTTCTTCTTGACCCTTAGTTGCCTATTGAAGGCCTACAGAAAATGAGTGGGCCCTTGTACCATTAGCATTGAAATGGCATGTTCAGGGCTGGAGAAGCCAGTGTCCCAAAATGACTGCAAACGGTAAACACTAAGTCAGGTGAGATCTTCTTGGCCCTTGGGCCTCTGCACCGTTAGCATCGGAACGCTGTGGTCAGGGCTAGAGGAGCCGGTGTTCCAAAATGACTCCAGATGGAAAAAAATTAAGTTAGGTGAGTTTTTCTTGGTCCTTGGTTACCCATTGAGAGCCTTCAGAAAATGACTGGACCGCTGCACCATTAGAATGGGAATGGCATGTTTGGGTCTGGAGGAGCCAGTGTTCCAAAATGACTGCTAATGGAAAAAAATAAAGTCAGGTGAGTTTGTCTTGGCCCTGGGTTGCCTATAGAGGGCCTACAGAAAATGACTGGGCCCCTGCACCATTAGCATTGGAATGGCATGTTTAGCGCTAGAAGAGACTGTGTTCCAAATTGACTTCCAAATGGAAAAAATTAAGTGAGATGAGTTCTGCTTGACCCTTGTTTGCCCGTTGAGGGCCTACAGAAAATGACTGGGTCCTTGCACCATTAGCATTGGAATGCCTTGTTCAGTGCCGGAGGAGTCGGCGTCCCAAAATGACTGCAGACTGACATGAACTTCCCGTCTGAGGTTGTGAATGAATTGATGACCTTGATTTATCGCTCACGCTTAGCCCAAGTGCCCATACAAGAGGCTCCTCGTCTACTATTGACTGCCGCTTGGAGAGACTGGGTCCTTGGGTCCACACGACAAGGGGGGAGGGTTGGGGGGGGTAGGGGGTCATGTCTGCAGTGAGAATCCTGCAGGGTAGACTTCCCCAGATAGAGAAATGAGAACGGTGACAGGCCGTGAAATCCACATGAATAGGCCTCACCCAGTCAAATCCGTGGGACATGTCTGAAAGATAACTAAATTAGCCCCCCCACCCCTCCTCCACCAAGTGACACTAGAAGCTGCTAGAGAGGGACCCCACTTAAAATATTCAGGGCGGGAGTCGAGGGCAGAGTCTGGGCAAGGATCAAAGGCACTATCTGCTTGTGAAAGGCCAACCTCGCGTCATCCCTTGAAAGCCTTTCTTCGCATTGTATTAAGATTCCAATCACAATTTAGCGGCTCCTCCGGGTGCTTGGCTTGAGGACGAATTTAGGACAATTTAGAAAGTTTCCCGGGAAGCGGGCACCTCTCATGATCCGGCCTCGTCAATCACGCCATGCACTGTTTTTTGGTGGGAAATGTGAAAACAGACATTCCTATGCAGCAGAAGCCGATTATTGGAGAGCTGAAAATTACCGTCTGGGGGGGGGGGGGGGGGACGGCTGAAGCCGGCTAACGATTTATATCTGTTTGCTCAGATTTGGCGCTCCTCCTTCCTTGCACTGGTTTTACAGGACAAATATCCAAATGCTAGTGATATTTTTAAATAAAATCTTTACATTTTCCATTACATATTAGACACAGGAACGTCATCACTGGATCTCTGTGGTTCTCTATGCACCTCATTGCTGGTGGGAGGGGACAGCATGGTGCTGTATACATAAATTATATGAGCACGAGCCCAAGTTTAGTTTCTAGCACAACATCCCAAGAAAGAATGTTTAGAACCAAAGAGGGTGAGGATTTTTAAGGTGCAAATCAGTTAGATAGATATCAAATATTTTTGTATAAAAAGATTTTTACTTTATTAGGAAAACACAATAAAATATTTTTTTCACATAAAAATGTAAAAAGGAGATTTATACATAGAAGTGCCACAAGTATTTAATTGCAGATGCAGTAACACAGCAAAAACGATGTACTACCCAACATGTTTCGCCCATCTGTCGGGCTTCCTCAGGGGATGCTGGTCACATGCAGAGTACACTGCCTTCTAACGAAAAACATATAACAATAGTTGTATATTATAACAGGACATGAGTACAGAAAATATGGATTAATTTATTCCAATTACATGCATGTGCATCTTGGCTGTCACAATGCGATTGCCTACCTGTATCTCCTAGAAGGGGGGGGGGAACCAGAGGAGTACGGGGTAGGTCTGCCAGGGTAAGTGCTGCCACCATACCGAGAGGGCCCCGTGCTGTATACATAGTTGCCAACATCACGAGAATTTTTTTTTCTTGCAGAAAGGCAGTGTAGGTGTTGCAGTATGTTAATTAGGGGTGGGGCATCTATTTAAGTGGGTGTGTCTGGCATTTAAAAAATTAGCGACAGCGAAAATGGGTACGTGGTTAAAATTACACAAAAAATATTGGGCGTGGCTTAAAGGAGGTGTTGGTAAATAGAGTCAGTTTACATCCGCCTGTCCATAGGGATGCATGGACCTTCCCATCAGGTCCGCCTGAAAAACTGACAGGCAGACCTGATTGGACCCGCTGTGTGATAGGGGCCTTAGCGATGGGGAGTGACTGGGAGAAAAAAGAATTAAAACTGCACTGCCCACTTTCTCCCAGTCAGGACAGAGCTACATAAAAACAGGAGATACCATCTTTGTCAGCTAACAGCATTTTTGATTTTACTTCTATCTAAAAGTCTAAAAGATAGAAGTAAAAGAATGCTGATAGCTGACATGAGAAATTGGCCAGTGCAGTTTTAAACCCAATTTCTCATAGTCCAGTGGCTGCTGTTGGATAAAATAAAACCTTTACCTTTAAAGTCCCCCTTTACCATCAGTGCAGCCTATCAATGCCCATCAGTGCAGTCTCATCAGTGCCCATTGGTGCAGTCTCAGGGTAGTCTCATAAGTGCAGCCTCATTACACAAATCTCATCAGAGCAGCCTCATCAGTGCCCATCAATGCAGCCTATCAGTGCCCATCAGTGAAGTCTCATCAGTGCCCATCAGTGCAGCCTATTAGTGCAGTCTCATCAGTGCAGTTGCATCAGTGCCCATCGGTGCACTTTCATCAATGCCCATCGGTGCAGCCTCATCTGTGCAGTCTCATCAGTGTCATCTCATCAGAGCCATCTCATCAGAGCAGCCTCATCAGTGCCCATCAATGCAGCCTATAAGAACAGCCCCATCAGTGCCCAGCAATGCAGCCTATCAGTGCCTATCAGTGAAGTCTCATCAGTGCCCATCAGTGCAGCCTATTAGTGCAGTCTCATCATTGCAGTCTCATCAGTGCCCATCGGTGCAGTCTCATCAGTGCCCATCAGTGCAGTCTCATCAGTGCCCATCAGTGCAGCCTATTAGTGCAGTCTCATCAGTGCAGTCTCATAGTGCCCATCGGTGCAGTCTCATCAGTGCCCATCGGCGCAGTCTCATTAGTGTCCATCAGTGCAGCCTCATGAGAGTAGTCTCATCAGTGCAGCCTCATCTGTGCAGTCTCATCAGTGCCATCTCATCAGAGCAGTTTCATCAGTGCCCATCAATGCAGCATCATCAGAGTAGTCTCATCAGTGCAGCCTCATCGGTGCAGTCTCATCAGTGCCATCTCATCAGTGCCATCTCATCAGTGCCATCTCAGCAGAGCAGTCTCATCAGAGCAGTCCCATTAGAGCAGTCTCATCAGAACCATCTCATCAGAGCAGTCTCATCAGTGCAGTCTCATCAGTGCAGGCTATAAGAGCAGTCTATCAGAGCAGTCTCATCAGTGCAGTCTCATTAGAGCCATCTCATCAGAGCAGTCTCATCAGTGCAATCTCATAAGAGCAGTTTAATCAGTGCTCATCAATGCAGCCTATTAGTGCCCATCAGTGCAGCCTCATCAGAGTAGTCTCATCAGTGCAGTCTCATCAGTGCTGTCTCATCAGAGCAGTCCCATCAGTGCAGTTTCATCAGTGCAGTCTCATTAGAGCAGTTTTATCAGAGCCATCGCATCAGAGCAGTCTCATCAGTGCAGTCTCATTAGAGCAGTCTCATCAGAGCAGGCTATCAGTGCAGTATATCAGAGCAATCAGTCCAGAGCAATCAGTCTGGGAGTGTGATCAGAATGTAGGAATCTGGAAGGGGAGAATCTGGAGGTGTGATCAGAGTGGGGTGTCTCAGAGGGTGTGATCAGAGTTGGGGTATCTAGAGGGTGATCAGAGTGGGGGGTATCTGGGGGTGTAATTAGAGCGGGGGGTATCTGAGGGTGTGATCAAGGTGGGGGTATCTGGGGTGTGTGATCAGAGTGGATGGGGTATCTGGGGTTTTGATCAGGGTCGGAGTGGCATCTTGGGGTGTGATCAGAGTGGGGGTAGTGAGGGGGGTGATCAGAGTGGAGGGATAGGGGGGCTTGGTGGTGTGATCAGAGTGGAGGGATAGGGGGGCTTGGTGGTGTGATCAGAGTGGGGGGATCTGGTGGGGGACCTGGGGGTGTGATCAGAGTGGAGGGATGGGGGGATCTTGATGTGTGATTAGAGTGTAGGAATTTGGGAGAGGAATATCTGGAAGTGTGATCAGAGTGGAGGATTAGAGTGTGTGTGTGTGGGGGGGGGGCATCTGAGGTGTGACACCAGAGTGGGGGGGTACCTGGTGGGTGTGATCAGAGTGGGGGGGTGTGATAAGAGTGCGGGGGTATCTGAGGTGTGATCAAAGTAGGGGGTATCTGGGGGTGTGATCAGAGTGGGGAGGGGTGTCTGGGGGGTGATCAGGGTGGGAGTATCTGGGGGTGTGATCAGAGGGGGAGTGATCAGATTGGGGGTATCTGGGGGGTGATCAAAGTGGGGGGGTATCTGGGGTGTGTGATCAGAGTGGAGAGGGTATCTTGGGGTGTGATCAGGGCCAGAGTGGTATCTAGGGGTGTGATCAGAGTAGCGGTAAAGGGAGATGATCAGGGTGGGGGTATCTGGGGGGGGGGTGATCAGAGTGGGGGGGGGGGTATCTGGGGGGTGATCAGAGTGGGGGGTATCTGGGGTAGGGTGACCACATTTCCAAGCTGCCATTCAGGGACACAAACCCCCCCCCCCCCCCCGCACCCGCCCAAAAAAGATGGTTTTTGATACTTTTTTTTGCAAATTTTTTAGAAAAAAAAGCAAAACAGTGGTAACCAGTTTAGACAGGTAGTATGGGCTAGCAGAACGGAGGGGGACACGGTAAAAGAACGGAGGGGGACACGGAGGAAGAACGGAGGGGGACACGGAGGAAGAATGGAGGGGGACACGGAGGAAGAACGGAGGGGGACAGCAGAATGGAGGGGGACACAGAGAAAGAACGGAGGGGGACAGTAGCAGAACGAAGGGGCAAACAGAGGAAGAACGGAGGGGGACAGCAGCAGAACGGAGGGGGACACAGAGGAAGAACGGAGGGGGACAGCAGGACGGTGGGGGACACGGAGGAAGAACGGAGGGGGACCGCAGGACGGAGGGGGACAGCAGCAGAACAGAGGGGGACAGCAGAACGGAGGGGGACATGGAGTAAGAACGGAGGGGGACATGGAGAAAGAATGGAGAGGGACACGGAGGAAGAATGGAGGGGGACACGGAGGAAGAACGGAGGGGGACACGGAGGAAGAACGGAGGGGGACACGGAGGAAGAACGGAGGGGGACACAGAGAAAGAACGGAGGGGGACACAGAGGAAGAACGGAGGGGGACACAGAAGAAGAATGGAGGGGGACACAGAGGAAGAAAGGAGGGGGACACAAAGGAAGAACGGAGGGGGACACAGAGGAAGAACGGAGGGGGACAGCAGAATGGAGGGGGACACGGAGGAAAACTGGAGGGGGGCAGCAGATTGGAGGGGACAGCAGAATGGAGGGGGACACAGAGTAAGAACGGAGGGGGACAGCAGAATGGAGGGGGACACGGAGTAAGAACGGAGGGGGACATGGAGGAAAGATGGAGGGGGAGAGCAGCAGAACTGAGGGGGAGTGGGGGACAGCAGCAGATCTGAGGGGGATTGGGGGGGACAGCAGCAGATCTGAGGGGGATTGGGGGGGACAGCAGCAGAACTGAGGGGGAGTGTGGGAGACAGCAGCAGAACTGAGGGGTGTGGGGGACAGCAGCAGAACTGAGAGGGAGTGCTGTGTGGGGGGGGCAGAACTGAGGGGGGTGGGGGTCTGGGGACAGCAGCAGAATTGAGAGGGAGTGCTGTGTGGGGGGCAGCAGCAGAACTGAGGGGGGTGGGGGTTTGGGGACAGCAGCAGAACTGCGGGGGAGTGTGCATTGCTCACTGAACTAGGTAGTGGAAGTTACACTAACCTGAAGTTTGTCTGGCGGTGGCGGGCGGACCTCGTGGGCGGGAGGGAGCCGGAGGGAGGACTCGGACGAGGCGGCTCAGACTCAGTCAGGACTCAGGATGGAGAGAAGTTGGAGAAGTCGGGCAGCTCGGAGTCGGCCCGGGTTGCGCTGTTGGCTGGCAATGTGCTTCTGCTTCACGAATGAATCACCGGCTGCAGTGCTGGAGTAGTCGGCTCGGCGGCTCCGGGTCCGGGACTGTCACTGGCAGGCACCACTGACTGGGGCTGGGCACAGGGCAGTGCAGGCTAGTAAGTGTGGCAGGCTGGCGGCTCAGCGGCTGCTCTCTCTCTGGGACTGAGGCGCGCTGCTCAGCCGTAGCGTGTAGACTAGAGTGCGGGCGGGTACCCACTGCACTGACTATCACGTGAGGGACGGTGCCAGCTGACGTCACTGGTTGCTAGACGCGGGGCGGGCGGCCCTAGCCTAGCAACCAGTTAAGCTGCATGGTGTTGGTGTGTGTGTTACTGTGTTAAAGTTAGTGTATCACTGTATAAGAGTGGCGGACTCGGAGACAGAGTCGGACTGGTGCCAGCCCCGGCGGTGTGGTGGTTTTTTTTCATTCCGGGACACTGTATTGTCCCGGAATGAAGGTACCTGGGACATTTGACAAAAAGCTGAAATAAGGGACAATCCCGGGCAATCCGGGACACGTGGCCACCCTAATCTGGGGGTGTGATCTGAGTGGGGTATGGGGGGGTGATCAGGGTGGGGGTATGTGGGGGGGGGGGTGATCAGAGTGGGGGGGTATCTGGGGGTGTGATCAGGGTCAGAGTGGTGTCTGGGGGTGTGATCAGAGTAGGGGTAATGGGGGTGATCAGAGTGGGGGTATCTGGGGGGGTGATCAGAGTGGGAGGGGGGGTATCTGGGGTGTGTGATCTGAGTGGGGTATGGGGGGGTGATCAGGGTGGGGGTATGTGGGGGGGGGGTGATCAGAGTGGGGGGGTATCTGGGGGTGTGATCAGGGTCAGAGTGGTGTCTGGGGGTGTGATCAGAGTGGGGTATGGGGGGGTGATCAGGGTGGGGGTATGTGGGGGGGGTGATCAGAGTGGGGGGGTATCTGGGGGTGTGATCAGGGTCAGAGTGGTGTCTGGGGGTGTGATCAGAGTAGGGGTAATGGGGGTGATCAGAGTGGGGGTATCTGGGGGGGGTGATCAGAGTGGGAGGGGGGGTATCTGGGGTGTGTGATCTGAGTGGGGGATATCTGGGGGTGTGTTCAGGGTGGGAGTGGTATCTGGGGGTGTGATCAGGGTGGGAGTGGTATCTGGGGGTGTGATCAGGGTAGGAATGGTATCTGGGGGTGTGATCAGGGTGGGAGTGGTATCTGGGGGTGTGATCAGGGTGGGAGTGGTATCTGGGGGTGTGATCTAGGGTTGCCACCTCATCCCTTTAAAACTGAACACATATGAATTACACAGGTTCTGAGGTTAATTTAATGCAGATAAGACACCAAGTGAGTTTAATTGCCACCTTCATAAGCCAAAGAACCTGTGTAATCAATATGTGTTTGGTTTTAAAGGGATGAGGTGGTAACCCTAGTGTGATCAGGGTGGGAGTATCTAAAAACCCACAAGTTAGGTGGTGCAAATCACTTGTCCTGGGAGCTGACAACTCAACTCAACTCAACATAACCCAACCCAACTCAACCCAACCCAACATAACCCACGCCACACCACACCACTGCCTGCAGGAACAAGAGGAAGTAAGCAGAAATCTCTCCAAAGTGAGAGAAATGCCCTCTGGTCACCAGACCCCAATAGTAAAGGTGAATCTCCCCAGATAGGACACAAACAACAATCAAAGCCTGACAGGGGCTCTAACCCTTTACTAAACAAAACTGTTTTGAGGTTTGGATACACTTTCATTCTTTATGCTCTGAGGCCCGTCCTCTTCTAAAGGAATGCAGACTCTGCAGGTTTTCTGGTTCTATTGGGTTTTGCTCAGGTGGAGGTGATAACGAGGGACGACACGGACCCGCCCATCCATGGCAGTCTGAGAAAGGACAAGGTGGAACAAGAAGAAGATTCTTTGGAACACAAAAGGTAAGAAAATATTTAAAAAAAAAAACATTTTTGGGAATTGATTTTAGCACTACATTGTGGGCGGTCCCCAAATCATTAAAGTTGCACTTCTGTTTGGCAATAAGCAATATTTTTATTTAGTTATGAAACTTGGTTTTATTTATGAGGAACGTTCCATATCACAACGGCTAAATCTGTATCTGTAGTGCGTGTTCAAACCCCGGGGCCCCTTTCACTCTTGTAGGACCTGAAAGTCGTGTGACTTTGAAGCAATGTCTGTGTAATCTCGAGGTCTGGGGCCCTCAAGTCGCATCAAAGTCACACCAAAGTAGTGCAGGGACTACTTTTGAAGTCGCACAGATATGAACGGTCCTCATTGGAAATCGTGGGGTACGACTTGTCATGCGACTTTGCAGTCCCAAGTCGCCCAAGTGTGAAAGGGGCCTTTAATTCCATAAATAATACACCTGATGTTAGATTTTTACTCCAGGAGTATATATTGAGTTTGGACATTCTAGAGACTTGCTTACATAATACATTACAATTTAACTAAACCCATTAGATTTTAGTTGTCCTACACTAGGGATGCTGAAGTCACTATGACAAGCCTGGGTTCACCCAGGAGAACGGTGGGGGGAGAACCGCATGTGATTCAGATAGAAATCGCACCACATTCCTGTTCAAATTGATTTAAATTATTTGCCGTACGATTTTTTATTTTTTTATTTTTTTTTTTTAATTATTTATTTTTGAATTAATTTTTTTAAATTTTTGTTTTTTTGTTTCTTTTTTTTGAGCCTATTCATCTTGTATGAGTCGCACCGCAAAGTAATCAGTACTCGGTATTGCCGATGACTTGTCTGAAAGTATTGGCCCTCTTACTCGCCGATGGACCGCCCACCATGGATATACGTCACTATTTTGATGTTGCGTACTGTTGTTATGGTAGCAGATAGCTGCCATAACCCCGGTATTTTTATTCACGGCGGGTGGTCCGCTTTAAGATAAAATTGGTCTCGGTGGCAAGATCACTTTTATCGGCAACGGGAGAGATGCCGGTGCCGATGCCTCCCGCCACGTCCCGGTCATCTCCGACACTTACCGGAGACGATCTGATCCTTTCCCAGGATGAACAGGAAGTTGAGTGAGGGAATGATGGCCGCCCCCACTCGACTCCATACCATTGGATGACGCGAGCGACGTCAAACGTCACTTCCGCCCAACGGCCTTAAAGGAACAATTTTTTATTTATTTTAAAGAATATATGTATTTTTTTATTTATTATTCATAATAATAAAAAAAAAAAGGTATGTATGTAATATATTGCTTTTAAGTGTAAATATGAGTAGACAGTGAGTGCTGAACGAAAAAATTTGTTTCGATTCATTATGTACATAAATTTAGTTTAGTTAAATTTTGTTTTATTCGTTTTCGCAATTCGGTTTGTTTTCAAATCGATTTGAAACGTGTTGGTTTTTTTTTTTTTTTTTTTTTTTTTAAATCGAGTAGTTTTTTAATCGAATAGTTTTTCAAATCGAATTCGAATAGTTTTCGAATTTCCCAAAAGAATAAATAGAATAAAAAATAAAGGAATAGAATAGAAGAGAAAAAAAAAATTTCTATTCTATTCCTTTATTTTCTATTCTATTTTATGCTCTTTGGAATTTGAATTCGAAAAAAATTCGTAAAGTATTCAAAAACTGTCCAAATTTTTTTTTCCGTTATTTCGGATTGGTTTAAATTCGGTACTATTCTAATTCGGAAATTCGTAACGAAACGAACCACACATGTCTAAATATGAGATGTGGTCTTTTCTTGACCCCAGATCTCACATTAAAGAGGTCCTGTCATACCCTATTCCAAGGGATGTTTACATTCCTTGTAATAGGAATAAAAGTGACCCAAATTTTTTTTTTTTTTAAAGGGACAGTGTAAAAATAAAATTTAAAATAAATAAGAAAAAAAAAATTTAAGCACCCTGTCCCTCCGAGCTCGCGCACAGAAGCAAACGCATACGAAAGTCGCGCCCACATATGTAAACGGTGTTCAAACCACACATGTGAGGTATCGCCACGATCGTTAGAGCGAGAGCAATAATTCTAGCCCTAGACCTCCTCTGTAACTCAAAACTGGTAACTTGTAGAAATTTTCAAAACGTCGCCTATGGAGATTTTTAAGGGTCAAAGTTTGTCGCCATTCCAAGAGTGGTCGCAATTTTGAAGCGTGACATGTTGGGTATCAATTTACTCGGCGTATTATATATTATTATATTATTTATTATATATATATAATATATATATATATATATATATATATATATTAACATTATATTTCACAATGTAGCAATGGGCTAACTTTTTACTGATTTCTTTTTTTTTTTTTATTCAAAAAGGTGTATCCCCCCCCCCCAAAAAAAGTTGCGGTTGTAAGACTGCTGCACAAATACGGTGTGACGTAAAGTATTGCAACAACCGCCATTTTGTTCTTTTTTTATTTTTGCACAGCATTTTGTGATTGTGGGCAGAATCCTGGTACTATTGCCCGCAAACGCCCAGGTGTAAACAGGGTTTTGGGTGTGAATGTAGCCTTAATGTATCTTTGTAATTGTTACAATGTTGCAGCAAGTGTCCTTGCAGATCTGTCTTGTCCTGAGATCTTTTAAAATAGAAATAAAAGCAAAACTTATTAAGATTTTGAATAAGCGAGCGTTATAACCCCTGCTGGGTCGTCCCCCCCCCCCCCCCCCCCCCAAACTGTGTCCCATTGGGGAGATTACCCTTCACTTCCTGTCCCATAACCAAACAGGAAGTGAGAGGAAATCCTTGGTTGTCATCAGAATTAGTGTCCCCATTGGAAGATTTCCCCCTCCAATCCTGGTGACAACCCAAAATATGGGATTTTCTTTCACTCTCTGTGATGACGATCACCAGGAAAAATAGAGAGGCGGGACACAGACAGCAATAAAACACTGAGGGGTTCTAATCCCTCTTCACTCTATCCAAAACAAAAAAAAAAGAAAAGGTTTTGCCTGTAGTTCTAAATTAACAGGAGCTGCAGCAAATCAGAAGGTCGTGTTGTTGTAGGTCATGCTGGATTCTAATCTGTGTGATGTGCATTTTAGGTGCATTTTATATGAGTTTTAGGTGCTTTGGCATTGAACACTAAACAACATGCAACACGGTGAAAGATGCACCACATTGGATTTTTTTGGTAATGCACCACAACTAAAAGGCAGAAGTGTGATTGAGGCCCAACCCCCAATCCCCCCAAGAGGTTCTTGTAATGGGCATTACTAAGATCAATGAGGTTCTTGTAATGGGCATTACTGGGTTCAATGAGGTTCTTGTAATGGGCATTACTGGGTTCAATGAGGTTCTTGTAATGGGCATTACTGGGTTCAATGAGGTTCTTGTAATGGGCATTACTGGGTTCAATGAGGTTCTTGTAATGGGCATTTCTGGGTATGTAATCTCATACTGGGCATTACTGGAGTTGTAGAGGTTCTTGAAAGGAGCATTACTGGGCTCATAGAGGTTCTTGTAATGGGAAATACTGGGCTCGTAGAGGTACTGGTAATGGGCATTACTGGGGTCAATGAGGTTCTTGTAATGGGCATTACTGGGGTCAATGAGGTTCTTGTAATGGGCATTACTGGGGTCAATGAGGTTCTTGTAATGGGCATTACTGGGGTCAATGAGGTTCTTGTAATGGGCATTACTGGGGTCAATGAGGTTCTTGTAATGGGCATTACTGGGGTCAATGAGGTTCTTGTAATGGGCATTACTGGGTTCATTGGTGTTCTTGTAATGGACATTACTGGGGTCAATGAGGTTCTTGTTTTGGGCATTACTAGGAATGTAAATGTTCTTCTACTGGGCATTACTGGAGTTGGAGAGGTTCTTGAAAGGGCAATGCTGGGCTCATAGAGGTTCTTGAAATGAGCAATACTGGGGTGTTGATGGTTTTTGTAATGGGTATCACTAGGGTTTTAGAGGTTCTTGTAACGGGCATTACTGGGGTCAATGAGGTTCTTTTAATAGACATTACTGGGAACGTAAAAGCTCTTGTAATGGGCGTTACTGAGGTCATACAGGTTCTTGTAATGGGCAATACTGGAGTGTTGTTTTTGTAATGGGTATCACTAGGGTTTTAGAGGTTCATGTAATGGGCTCTACTGGGTCAATGAGATTCTGGTAATGGGCGTTACTGGGATTTGTGGAGGTTCTTACAACGGGCATTACTGGGGTCATAAAGGTTCTTGTAATGAGTATCATTAGGGTTTTACAGGTTCTCATAATGGGCATCGCTAGGGTTTTAGAGGTTTTTATAATGGGCATTACTGGGTCAATGAGGTTATTGCATTACTGGGGTCAATGAGTTGTGGTGAGTATCCTTAGGGTTTTACAGGTTCTCATAATGGGCATTACTGGGGTTGCAGGGGTTCTTGTAATGAGTATTACTGGGGTCAATGAGGTTCTTTTAATAGACATTACAGGGAAGGTAAAGGTTCTTGTAATGGGTATCACTAGGGTTTTAGAGGTTCTTATAATGGGCATTACTGGGTCAATGAGGTTCTGGTAATGGGCATTACTGGGATTTGTAGAGGTTCTTACAACAGGCATTACTGTGGTCATAGAGGTTCTTGTGTATCTTTAGGGTTATACAGGTTCTCATAATGGCCATTACCAGGGTTGTAGAAGTTACTGAAATGGGCATTGCTGAGGTGTTGATGTTTTTGTATTGGGTATCACTAGGGCTTTAGAGGTACTTGTAATGGGCATTACTGGTGTCAGTGAGGTTCTTGTAAAGGGCATTACTGGATCACAAAAGTTCATGTAATGGGTATCACTAGAGTCTTAGAGGTTCTTGTAATGGGAAATACTGGGTTCATAGAGGTTATTGTAACGGGCATTACTGGGGTCAATGAGGATCTTGTTTTGGGCATTACTGGGGACATAAAGGTTCTCACACTGGGCATTACTGGAGTTGTACAAGTTCTTGAAAAGGTCATTACTGGAGTCATAGGTATTTTTGTAATGGGCATTACTGGGATCACAAAAGTTCATGTAATGGGTATTACTAGGGTTCATAGAGGTTCTGGTAATGGGCATTACTGGGGTGTTGGTTTTTGTAATGGGTATCACTAGTGGTTTAGAGGTTTGGAGGTAATGGGCATTACTGGAGTTGTAGAGGTTCTTCAAAGGAGCATTACTGGGGTCATAGAGGTTCTCATAATGGGCATTACTGGGGTGACAAGTTCTGGTAATGGGCATTGCTGGGTTCATAGCGGTTCTAGTAATGGGCATTACAGGGGACGTGAGTTGTGCACTCTGTCTGCTGCAGGCCCTTTAGAGTGGATCTAGCATCAGATCTATTTTTTTCATGTGTCACAATTCCACCTATTTATTTCCTCTCACAGAGACTATAGTACTCCCCCTGACATTACCTTTGTCTCTAAAAGGACGGCGCCATCTTTTGTTGGGACAGTATCCATGGTCACCACCATCTACTTCCTGGACTGAGAGGCTGACTCCTGGTGCTTGACACAGATCAGCCCCTGCTGCAGCCTCTCAGCTTGTGGCTACAAAGTTACAATGTACAGCCTGTGTGATCATTGGGGTGGGGAGAAGTGACTGATGACCTCATCTCAGCCTAGGCAAAGTCCCAAGACTGGACCTCAAGGATGGCTTTTTAGTGATAAGAGATGGAGGGCAGGGCCTACCAGGGCCCCTCCCACAGCTCTGCTCTCTCTCTCCTTGTGCAGGGTGACTGGTCTTGTCTCCGCCCCCCTCCTGTAGTTCTCTACGGTGGGTGGGGTCTGCCAGGGCTCCTCCCACAGCTCTGCTCTCTCTCTCCTAGTGCAGGGTGACTGGTCTTGTCTCCGCCCCCCTCCTGTAGTTCTTTATGGTGGGTGGGGTCTGCCAGGGCTCCTCCCACAGCTCTGCTCGCTCTCTCCTAGTGCAGGGTGACTGGTCTTGTCTCCGCCCTCCCCCCCTCCTGTAGTTCTCTACGGTGGGTGAGGCCTGCCAGGGCCCCTCCCACAGCTCTGCTCTCTGCACAGGCTCTGTACAGCCCAATGATAATGTCACAGCTACTTTTACAAGGTAATATCTGGGTTTGTACTGCATTTGAGGCACACAAAGTGGATTTATATCCTTTGTGGCTATTGAGGAATAGATTTAAATAAAAGATTGTTGAGCGAAAATAATTCAGGGCCGTCGCTACCTCTCCTCCCCCCCTCCTCGTCGAATTATGTTTAACCGCTAAACTCCAGCTGCACCGTAACATTAATCACAGCGTGGATGGCCGCTTGATCCTTCGCCAGCACGGCTCAGCCTTTCTCACATCAGCTGGAGCGGCTCCAAGACGCCGAGATGAAAATGCATGGCAGGGGGGTTTGGCCTAGAGCGGCTACGCCGGGGAGAGTGAAGAATGGGGGGGACGCCGCTTCCATTGGAGACAATAGAAGGAAAACCCTAATTCTGCCGGATAGGAAAAAGCGGTAGAGCTGGGAAATTCCTGGCAGTAAAGGAGTTCAAAAGCCCTCGCCAGGTTCAGAGAGGTGAAGGCTGGAGGAGAAAAAAGGCTTCGAAAGATGGGAAGGAGAACGTAGGATGGAGGACGATGGATGGAGCTGTGCGGGGTGCTTTACTGCCCCTAATGGCCAGTCTGGAGTACTGCAGCGCCCTGAGTGCACACTATAAAAAAGGGAACTGCAATGGGCCCAATAAATGAGCAGCGGCGGGACATTAAAATAGCGCAGGTTGCGACATTTATACTAGTGAGCCAAAAAAAAAATAAAATTGAATCTTGATACATGTTCTCGTGGAATTCGTTGTGCGTCAGAAATCGAACATCGTGTAAATGTCGCAATTTGTGCACCGTATCGATTGCATTGTATTGTAGGACCCCTTGTAAACTATAGTCAGTGCAGTTTTTTTTTTTTGGGAGTTTTTTTTTTTTTCTATTATTATTATTATTAATATATATTTTTTTTTCTGATGCAATTTGGCATCACTGATAGTTTTGTCATCAAGGTTTTTATTGAGAAAACAATTTTTTTATATATCTTTTTACATGCTTGCTGTATCCTATTTCCGTGTATTATAATACATTCTATTACATTTTTTACTTCTATCGACTATCTGCACTGCAGCCTTCAACAGCTGCCAAGATAAAATCTCAGCCCTATACAGAGTGCTAGACGTGCAATTCGTTTCGATCCAAATTCGTTTTTCGGCAAAATTTTGACATATTCGTTAAATCGGGAAACATCCGAATTAACGAGAGACCCTTTAACAAATTTTTTCAAAAATTTTTTTCCTAAAAGAAAGAAGATCTGAAAGAACAAAACTTTTGGCTAATTTCTATTATTAAAATATTAACTTTATTAACTGTTTATAGTTTATTATCATTATTTATTATTATTAATAATAATAAAGTTACGGTCCATTCGTTTAGATGCGGCATTCATTATTTCGGATAATTCATAACTTCGGATAAATTCGTATTCGTTACGTTCACTAACAGCCATATTTGAAAGGAAATTCCAATTCCTATAATTTTAATAGTTTAGAATTATTATTATTATTATTTATAATAGTTCTAAACTATTAAATTATAGGAATTGGAATTTCCTTTCAAATATGGCTGTTAGGGAACGTAACGAATACGAATTTATCCGAAGTTATGAATTAGCCGAAATAACGAATGCTGCATCTAAACGAATGGAACGTAACCAATTAATAATAATAAAAGTTATAAGCTTAAAATTTTAATTATATTAGAAATTATCAGAATGTTTTTTTTGTTCGTTCTGATTTTTTTTTTTTTTTTTTTTTCCGGATTTTCGTTCTTTTTGACTTTCGGATTTTAGCTCTTTCGAATTTACGGATTTTCATTTTTCGAATTCGAATACATAACGAATTAGAATTTATCCGAAGTTACGAATGATCAAAACGAATACCGTATCTATACGAATGGAACGTTACAAATTAGAATTCATCCAAAGTTACGAATTTATTCGAAAAAACGAATATCTATCATAATGAATGATCTGAAAACAGAAAAAAAAGAAGAAAAAAATATATATTTTTCGGCAGTGCACGTGTCTGCAGAGTGCAGTGTCAGACCTGCCTCATAGACTTGCGCTGGGAGAAGGGAGCTGTAAAGCACAACCGCTGTGTGTAACACTCAGGGTTTGTTCTCATCAATCATTGAAGGGTGGTAAAACTCTGCGGTTGAGCCATGTTTTTACCACCCCCAGCCATTCCCCCTTTAGCTGCAGAGGCAGCAGGTGGTGGTGTACACATGCCATGGCTATGATGCTCGGCAGGAAATATACCCGCTGTCACTTTCGGTGGGCGTCGCACCCTCTAAGCAAGGGGTTAAAGCAGTTGGAGAGGAAGCGGTCCTACGCCTCCTTGCTGCCTGTCAAATGTTCTCTGAAGAGCGATCCAACTATTGACTATTTTTAATCCTCATGCTGCTAGCTTTAGTAAATAGATGGGGCGGTATATATTTACTTGTTTTAAAACTTTTAATTTTTTTATTTTATTTTTTTATTTTTTTTTACATTTCTCCAGTTGCTTTCTGGTTACTGGCCTAGGAAAACTGTCATAAATCCCAGGAGTCAGCTAAGCACCCCCTACTGCCTGTGTGCCTGAACTAAGGCTAGATGAATTCCAGGAATTAAATGCTACATGAATCTTCTGCCCTTACTCAAGATGGCTGCAGCAAGAAATGACTATGGTCAATACACGATGTCAAAGGAACACCCCAGCATGAAAAAGGGCAGATGGATTCCAGGAATTAAATGCTACATGAATCATCTGCCCTTACTCAAAATGGCCACAGCCAGAAATGCCTATGGTCATACCTCCCAACATTTCAAGATGGGAATGAGGGACACCTACTAACAAATGTATATAGGCATAGGACACATCCCTTGCCACACCCCCTTAAAGGAGAATAAACCAAAAAAAAATTTAAATTAATCAGCAAGTGCTTTTTTTTTGTTTGTTTTTTTAATTTTTTTTACCACTACTATCCCTTTTTTATATTGGCTTTTAAAATTTACAAATGCAGCAATTTAGAATTTGGATGAAAGGTTTAGCACTGGGAAACACTATTTCAAAGCGAAAAAGTGCATTTTATAGACCACTATATAGATCAGACCAAAATGAGGCACAAATAAGAAGGAATGAGGGACAGGGGGACATTGCTCAAAATCAGGGACAGTCCCTCAAAATCCGGGACAGTTGGGAGCTATGCTATGGTCCATGTATGATGTCAATGGAAAACCTCTCAGAATGAAAAACCCTTAGGGCAGATGGATTCCAGGAAGTAAAGGCTACATAAACCATCTGCCCTTACTCAAGATGGCTGCAGCCAGAAATACCTATGGTCAAACTTTTTTTTTTTTTTTTTTTATTCTTTTCATTACTTCAGTTGCTCTCTGGTTTCTAGCCTAGGAAAATTGATGTCCTACATCCCAGGAGTCAGCTAAGCACACCCCTTTTGCCTGCATGCCTGAGCTAAGGGCAGATGGATTCCAGGAAAGTAAAGGCTACATAAACCATCTGCCCTTACTCAAGATGGCTGCAGCTAGAAATAAAACAAAAAAAACAAAGAGGAAATCGCGCTGGCAGGTGCAAAATCAAGCCGCTGGCAAGAAGCAGTCAGATACGCTACGTAGCAAAAGAAATAAAATAACTTGCCATGCTAACCATGATTATATTCTATAGAAACAAAATAATCATACAATTAAAAGTGAAATTCAAAAGGAGAAATCATATAGTCCAGTTCCTAATATGTGCAATAAAAAAAAGCTTGAAAGGCCTATGGTCAATGTATGATGTCAATGGAAAACACATCAGCATGAAAAATGCTTAAGGGAAATGGATTCCAGGAAGTAAATACTACATGAATTATCTGCCCTTACTCAAGATGGTGGCTGCTAGAAATGCCTATGGTCAATGTATGTCAATGGGAAAACATATCAGGATGAAAAACGCTTAGGGCAGATGGATTCCAGGAAGTAAATGCTACATGAATCTTCTGCCCTTACTCAAGATGGCCGCAGCCAGAAAAGCCTGAAAAAAAGAAAACTAATGCAGCCACCACTTCTAGGGACTGGTAAGCTGCAATATATTACCTTTGCGGGTTTAGATATGTGTAGCACCCTGATGTTTAGGCAAGGTCGCTATTAAATGTAGCTGCCAAGCGATCGTTGCTTTGGCTGATTGTTAGATCAATTGATTTCCCCCTATTTCTGGAATTGCTGCACTTCTCCCTTCTGTCACTAGGTGGCTGGGTAGCTGGTGACCTTGGACAAGACAAGGGCATAGCGAGGACAGATTCTGAATGAATGGAGTATCTCAGCCAATGGGCAGTGATATTTTTAGGCTCTCCCAGCAGGCCAAGGGACCTATCTATTTGGGTGGAGTCAGGTGATCGGGGTTCTGTGCCACCTGGACGGCTGTCTGGGTGGACGTGTGTCGTATTGCCCCGGGCTGCTAGGCCAGAAACCTAAGGCCTATCCTGGGGACATCTGGCTGTCTTGAGGGCCTATCCAGAAGCGGGAGAGCAGAGTTGGGACTGTGGGCTTGTAGTCTATCCAGAAGTAACAGTTCTGCCGGCGGGGGAACCAGTCATGGTCGGAGGTAGAAGGAAAGCTGTCACCACAAAGGGACCATCCACCTTGCTACCGGAGACCATTGTGAGTAAGCTGAGGCCAGTACCAGAGCAGGCTTCTCGCCAGCCAGGGATGGTGAAGAAGTTGGAAAACTTCAGCAAGTGCCAAGCCAGCGGGACAGCAAAGGTGACGCTTGTGGAGTGCCAAGCCAGGGACCTAGCGTTTCCGCAGGCGTGAAGCTTGAAGAGCATCTGTGAGTGCCAAGCCAGGGACCCAGCAGTGAAGCAGGGCTGACGCTTGAGGAAGATACTGAGTGCTAAAAGTGGAAGAGCTCAGGGGATCCAGTGGCTATTGGATCGGAAGTCTAATGAAAGAGACTGGAATTGGGAGCTCCTTGAGTGAGGACCCACAGTGAGTGATTGTGGGGTGGGAGCGGAGAACTGTTCGAGTTGCAAATAATTGGATGCAGTTAGTAACTTTTTACAAGACAGTTGCCATAGAAAACCGCATCCTACCTATACAGAAGTGGTCTACGGCTGGAGGCCTTCCCCTGTACAGCTGTCTACCTAATAGAAGTCTCGGAGTCTGCCCATTAACTTTGCATCTATCTAAGGGTGTTCTGGCCCTAACCCTCTCTCCCACAGTTCTGTTTCGGAGACAATTAATCTCTTTATGCATTCTAAAAGTATCCGATGCCCACCTGTTCATCTTGCATTACGCCCACCATGCCCTGCAACCCACTCTACACAGAAGGATGTCAGCTGACTCTGGAGGTCACCATTGGGCATCAGGGCCCCGGGACTTTGCTACATATGCTTTGCCTCATCTCTTTCCTATAATCATGTGACCTAGGCTAAGGCATGCCTCCTGCCCACTGCTGCATTCTGGGAATTCTCATACACCGGCGTTAAGCCTCATGACTGCGAAGATTTACTATAAATTAAACCTTTTTTTTATTATTTATTTTCTTGCATGCTATTTTCTTTATATTGTCTCAGGTTCCAGCAGGGCCAACCGTGGTTTCCAAGCACGCACTTGAATGATAGTAGTGAATCCCAGCAATTATTGGATGACACGAACCTGCTGGAATAATCCCGACTACTAATAGTCTTTTGTGTGCGTATAATAACAACTCGCCGTGTACATCGGACAACAAAGAGCATCCGCTCCACCTCGAACGGGGGGACGCTGGGAGAATCGCCGCACCTTCTCCCTCCTAAATTGATCCTGGCGGTGTAATACTCCCTTGAACTAATCCAATTACCAGCACACACCGCTGATCCAAAAACGGAAAAAAAAAATTCAGGCTGAGCAATATAGGAAACCCAATAAAATTAGTATAGAGTTTTTTTTTTTTTTTTTGTTTTGTATGGAGCAGAGAAGGGTTAGAATTGTGTGTGTGTGTGTGTTTTTTTTTTTTTTTTTTTTTTTTATGTTGCCTGACTACTGTTGATGAATCTTCCCCTCACTTCCTGTGTAGTCAGTGCAACAGGAAGTAAGGAGAAATCTCCCCAACAAGATTAAAAACGGTAGAAAAGGTTCTAAACCTTCCGGGATCAACCCAACACTTTAAAAAAAAAACAAAAAAAAAAAACTTTTGGCTGGAGAATCACTTCAACCCCATGATCAGCATTTCTCAACCTTTTCTTGGTCAAGGCACCCTTTAAAAGTATGCAAAATCTTGAGACAACCCGGTCTGAAATGTTAAGAATGTAAATGTTACTTATCTGGGCCTAGAACGATGCACAAAAACATCTTGACTTCACATTAGAAGCTCCCTTTCACATCAGATGTCCCCCCCCCCCCCAATCGCATCAATGTTTATATCCATTGTATCAGAGGTCCCCTCCCCCTATCGCATTGGAGGTCCTCCCCCTATCGCATTGGAGGTCCTCCCCCTATCGCATTGGAGGTCCTCCCCCTATCGCATTGGAGGTCCTCCCCCTATCGCATTGGAGGTCCTCCCCCTATCGCATTGGAGGTCCTCCCCCTATCGCATTGGAGGTCCTCCCGCTATCGCATTGGAGGTCCTCCCGCTATCGCATTAGAGGTCCTCCCGCTATCGCATTAGAGGTCCTCCCGCTATCGCATTAGAGGTCCTCCCGCTATCGCATTAGAGGTCCTCCCGCTATCGCATTAGAGGTCCTCCCCCTATCGCATTAGAGGTCCTCCCCCTATCGCATTGGAGGTCCTCCCCCTATCGCAGAGATCTTCCCCCACATCGTATCCGAGGTTCCCCCCTATTGCATCAGAGGTCCCTTCATCACGTCAGAGGTCCCCCCCATCAGATCAGTGATCCCTCATTACGGTGGTGAAGCCCACAAAAACCATCACCTTCGTAAGCCTGGAGGCCACCATGCACTTTAGGAAAAATGAAAACTGTTTTGGGGGAATAGAAATGCAGAGCACTGGGCTGAATGCAACCCATTAATTCTTACTCCCCCCTCCAAGCCCCACCAGACAGTAATAATTCCTTGCTTAGACGCCTCCTCGGGGTGCTTATTTGGGGACAATATAGGAAAATATCAAACTGGATTTTATCTAATTTACATTTTTTTCACACTTCCTTTTTTTTCTCTGACATTTTTAAAATGTGAGGAATATCAAATGTGGTGCCGGTAGACAGCATTGACTGTCATAGCAGTCATCTCTAGAAGTCTCTTGTAACATGTCCCCAGTCTCTTGATGGTCTTCTACAGCACATCCCTGATCTCCAGCCATGCCTGTAGCATATCTATAGAAAAGCCTGGAGCAACAGAATGCAATGATGTATGCAAAGGGCGCCCATGACAGTGGTAGCAGTGAAAGTGTTAAAGAAAGTTGTAATGTGGAGCCGAGGGGGAGGGAGGATCAGGGGAGGGGCTATTTAAAAGGGGTTCCCGCTCTGGGAGGGACAACAGAAGGAGCAGGAAAGTTGTTAGGAGAGTCACCTAGAGGTTAGTGTGCATCATGGCGGAACTTGAGGGGCTTATGGCCCAGTTGCGGGCGGAAGCGGCGGTTCGGGGTGCTGAGTGGCTGCAGGAGACCATCGCAGCCGCGCTACAAGCCTCCACTATACCAGCAAGTGGGGGAGAGAGAAGCGGCAACAGAGCGCGCCGCTCTCGTCCGCCCGAGCGGTTCTCGCCGGACCGCGTGACGTCAGCACAGCGGCACTCGGGTGGTCTGTCTTCCAGACTCCCGGGGGGCCCACCGGCAAAACGAGCGGCGGGAGGAGAGCGGGTCAGCGGGAGGACGGCCCCGGCGGGACAAGAGCAGAGGCAGGCAAGTGAACCGGCGCGAGTGCGGCCTACGGGACGGAGACACGCGGAGAGCGCAAGCCCCGCCCCCAGGATGACGGCGGTGCGCTCCGCCATCACGAACACAGCAATGCCTGTAGGGATCCCTGGGCCTTCTGCTTCCTCGGCAGGGGACAGGCTGAATGGGGAGAGCTGCAAGGCTGGCCTATCATCCACAGGAGCGGAGGCCTACAGGACTGCGGTAGCCCACACCGGTCCTGGGAAGGCTGTCCGGAAGTCCACGGGTGGTTTCGCTGCTCGGAGGAGGGGGAGGATGGCGAACAATGCGGCAGCCGCGGCCCACATCCCGGGCGGGCCTGCAGCGGACGGAGGAGAAGACTCGGGGCAGAGCGGACGAGAGGAGGAGTCCGGATCGGAGGAGGAGGCGGCCCCCCTGTCCAGGAGGATGGGGCCAGAAGAGAGCAGACGGTCGGCTGATGGGGCAACACCTATGCAGCCAGGTGAGCCAGCACATGTTATTGCAATGTCTGATTTAAATACTGCAGCAAGTGTAGCTAAGGGGTCTGGGGGGTCAGAACACAGCATGGTGGGGACCGGTGCGGGGGTGGGGGCTCCAGGTTTCCTGGGGTTTTTAATGGGAATCAAAGAACTGGTGCAGAGGTTAGAGGCGGAGGAGAGGCCGGTGGGGGGCCCGGGAGCAGCCTGGGTGCAGCAGTCAAGGACAGAGGTGGGAAGTGCAGGGGGGGCCCTGCCAACGGTGGTTGCGGGGGAGGTTACAGCGGGGGTAGCGTTGCCGACGCAAGGAACCACGGAGAATGGAGCTGCGCAGGGGAAGGATAAGGCAGCGCCGTCGGGGGAGGCGGTTCCGAGGAAGGACATCATTAGGTTGGCGGACGCAGCTCGCTGTGAGGTGTATGTGTGCTACGAAGGACCGTTGAAACAGGAAGTGCGGGAAAAATTATGGAAGGGTGAGTATGTGGAAATATTTTCATTGTTGCCCTTGGAGAAGTTCAATCTTGACAGAGTCAAGCCGGACGATTCCAAAAAAGAGGATGAGGAAAAGAGGAGGTATAGGCTGATACCCAGGACATTCACGAATTGGTTGCAAGCATTTGCGATCATGGCAAGCGTGATAGGGGAGAAGCACCCGGAACACTGTTCGGCGCTTTTCTGCTATCAGGACGCGATAGGGGAAGTGTATAGAGTGTATGGAGGTACTGCATGGTTGCGATACGACGAACAGTTTAGGCAAAGGAGAGCAGTTCGCCCGGAGATACGTTGGGACCACAAGGACATCAGTCTGTGGGTGCGTTTGATGACGACGGCGCGGACAACGAACCAGTTTTTTCAGGGGGGAGCCGGTGGACCGTCAGCCCAGGGACATTCGGCTGGAAACAAAAAAGGGGTGTGTTGGCAGTACAACTCAGGGTCCTGTAAGTTCGGAGGAACATGTAAGTATAAGCATGAGTGCTCAGGCTGTGGGGGTACACATCCATCATCCAGATGTTTTAAACAAGGAAAGGGTCGACAAGGAGAGGCTGGGAACAAAAGGGAAGACGCCGGTGATAGTGGAAAGGATGCGGCCGTTTCTCGGTAAGTACCCGGACAGGAAGGCGGCTTTGCTATTAGAAGAAGGCTTTGCGATGGGTTTTCGGATTCCATGTAATTTATCGGCGACTCCCCCAGTGCCCAAAAATTTAAAGTCAGCCCTGCAACATCCGGAAGTGGTTTCAGAGAAACTACAGAAGGAAGTGGCTTTGGGTAGAATGAGTGGTCCTTTCCCAGTAGCACCAATAGCGGAGTTGGTGGTGTCTCCGCTGGGGGTGGTGCCCAAAAAGGAGCCCAACAAATTCAGGCTCATTCACCACTTATCCTTCCCTAAAGGGGGGTCAGTGAACGATGCCATAGAACAAGAAGCATGCTCGGTGACTTATACGTCATTTGATGCTGCGGTGCGGTGGGTGAGACATTATGGGAAAGGTGCCTTGATGGCTAAGGCAGATATAGAATCAGCTTTTCGATTGTTGCCAGTACACCCGGATAGTTTCCGGTTGCTCGGGTGCCATTGGAATGGTGGTTTTTATGTCGATCAATGCCTACCCATGGGTTGTTCAGTGTCATGTGCGATATTCGAACAATTCAGCTCATTTGTGGAATGGGTGGTAAGGGATGTATCCGGGGTGAATTCGATAATTCACTACTTGGATGATTTCTTATGCATAGGCCCGGCTGCTTCTAGAGTCTGCGCGGTGTTGCTGGCTTCTTTGCAACATATAGCAGGAAGGTTTGGCATTCCATTGGCGGACGAAAAAACGGAGGGACCCTGTGCGGTCATCACGTTTTTGGGCATTGTGCTAGATTCAGAGGCGATGGAATGTAGACTACCTGATGAGAAATTGGAGGACTTGAAAAAAGAGGTGGCAGGGTTGATAGGACTAAAAAAGGTACAGCTGCGTAAGCTACAATCGGTGTTGGGCAAGCTGAATTTTGCTTGTCGCATACGGCCAATGGGGAGAGTGTTTAGTCGCCGGCTGGCGGCCAGCACGAGTGGAATAAAGTCACCAAAACATTTTGTGCGCTTGGGAAAAACGCATAGGGAGGACCTGAAGGTATGGCACACCTTTCTGGAATCCTTTAATGGCAGGGCAATGTGGATGTCGGGACCAGTCAGCAATTTTGACTTGGAATTGTTTACTGATGCCGCAGGATCAACAGGTTTTGGTGCTTTTTTCCAAGGACAATGGAGCGCGGGTCCATGGCCACAATCTTGGGTAAAAGAGGGATTCACGAAGAACTTGGTTCTGCTGGAATTGTTTCCAGTAGTTCTGGCAGTGGAGCTATGGGGTGCATCATTCAGGGATCTGAAGGTGCGCTTTCATGGGGACAACATGGGGGTGGTGCAAGTGATAAATAGGGTCACGGCATCATCCCCGCCAGTGATCAGGCTGCTGCAGCACTTAGTCTTGCGATGTCTACAACTGAATGTTTTCATTCATGCTGTGCACTTACCGGGGGTAGAAAACGTCATTGCTGATGCACTCTCTCGCTTCCAGTGGGACAGGTTCCGAGTGTTGGCGCCGGAAGCGGAACAACAGGGGATACCTTGTCCAGACTGGCTGTGGGAGATTGCGCTGGCATAATCGAGGGATGGATTAAGCGGTCGGTAAGTGGGAATACATGGGCAGCATACAACAAGGTATGGCAGGAGTGGATGTCGTTTGGACAAGCTTTGGGGGAGGAGCCTATAGGGCATGGGCTACGTTCTTTGTTACTGTTCTATGTGGCAAGAAAATTGGACGAGGGGGTGTCGGTGTCAGTGATGAATGCACAGTTGGCTGGTTTGGCTTTCCTTTTCAAGCTACAAGGGCAGCCTGACGTCACCAAGGATTTTTGGGTAAAACAAGCCTTAAAGGGTTATAGGAGGGCAGTAGTCAAGCGTGATTCAAGGAGACCGGTAACTTTTGAAATATTGGGGGGGATTGTGGAGCAATTAGGGGAGGTTTGTGCGTCTGCGTACGAAGTCACCTTGTTTAAGGTAGCTTTCGTGTTAGCATTTTTTGGCGCATTTCGGATAGGTGAGCTTGTTAGTCCTTCCAAAAAGGTGCAAGGGGGAATTAGGTTTCAGGAGGTACAATGGGAAGAGGAAGGGGTAGCGATCTTTTTGAGGAAATCTAAGACGGATCAAGGGGGAAGAGGCAGGATGGTGCGGGTTTATCCAATTCACGGTTCCCCCCAGTGCCCAGTGAGCACGGTCAGGGAATTCTTGAAGGTTAGGCCGAATGTTCAGGGCCCATTTCTAGTACATTTAAATGGTAGTATGTTGTCACGTTTTCAGTTTGGGGCCGTGTTTAGAAAATGTTTACAGGGGCTGGGACTGGTGGAGAAAGATTTTTCATTTAGGATTGGAGCTGCGACTGAGGCGGCCAGGTTGGGAATGGATGTTGAGGTAATAAAAAGGATTGGGAGGTGGGAATCTAACAGATTCCAGTATTATGTGCGGCCTCAACTGGCATTAAAGTTGTAGATGACGGGGAGATTATGTGGTTGGTATGGGGAAGGTATTCGAGGTAGATGTTACGACAAGTATGATTGTTGCATAGTCAATGTTGATGATAGTGTTTTGTTTTTCTTCTATTTTCAGGTGCAGAGACAAAAATGGTCTGGATTATGGGCCATTCTTATGTATGTTGGGGGGCTCGGAGGGGAGACGCTCGGCCTGAGGGTAGGCAGCTAAGTTTTAATAGAAGGGAAGTATGCATAAAGTGGTTTGGTATACCAGGGATGTTGTGGGGTAGGCTGGTTCAGGAGGTACAGAGGTATGCGAATAGGGAGGGACCTCCGGACGTCCTGGTGATACATGTGGGCGGAAACGATTTGGGCATTCGCTCGATGGTAGACATCACGCAAGATATTAAATTTGACATTTGGCGATTGTCGAAGGACTTTCCGCAGATGATCATTATCTGGTCTGACATGGTTGCCAGGCTGTCTTGGAGAATGGCCAGGTCTGTAGAGGGTGTGAACAGAGCAAGGAAGAAGATCAACAGGGAAATTAGTAAATTTGTGGTCAGTATTGGGGGATTGGCAATTCGGCATAAAGAATTAGAATTTGAGACATGGAGGTACTTGAGACGTGATGGGGTACATCTTAATGACGTGGGTACAGATTTATGGGCTTTAGGCCTGCAAGATGGTATACAGCGAGCGCTTCGGGTGTGGAGGGGCACCCAAGAGTAAGGTGTTACTATTGGGTTGCTGTGGCGGGCGTTGGTCTGGGCAAGGGAAGGAAGATGGCGGAAAAAGTAAGAGTGGGGATCCAACGTTGATATGGGTCCGGAGGTTTTTTGGTTCCCGGTTAACGGAGGTTAGCCGGGAAGTGATAATGGGGCACTGCGGTCACGGCAGTCTCTGAGCCAGCTTGTCGGCTTGAGGCCTATTGGAGTTTTTGGACGAGGGCTGCAGTGCTATATTTGTTATGGCCATCAGTTTTTTGTTGTTGCTAACCGGTTGCTCAGACCAACGCTCTTTGGAACTAATAGGTTGTATAACAGATGTTTTGGTTATATGTTTTTTATGATGACAGAATTTTATATTTTATAGAACAGATATGTTTAAAATAAAGTAGGCTGCTACGGCCTTTTTTATACTCCAAAAGAGCTGGTGTGGTCTTATTTATTTGAATAGAAGTATAAGGGTTTGGAGTATAGTAAATTGACATCTGTTATCCAATAGTCAAGTCTTTAACCACTTTAAAACCAGCCTAGTTTTGGATTTTAGGTGTTTACAAGTTTAAAACAGGTTTTTTTGCTAGAAAATTACTTATAACCCCCAAACATTATATATTGTTTTTCTTCTAACACCCTAGAGAATAAAATAGCGGTCATTTCAATACTTTTTTTTGCACCGTATTTGCGCAGCGGTCTTCTAAGCGCACTTTTTTTGGAAAAAATTCACTTTTTTGAAAAAAAAAATAAGACAACAGTAAAGTTAGCCCAATTTTTTTTTTATATTGTGAAAAATAATGTTACGCCAAGTAAATTGATACCCATCATGTCACGCTTTAAAATTGCGCCCGCTCGTGGAATGGCGTCAAACTTTTACCCTTAAAAATCTCCATAGGCGACGTTTAAAAAATTCTACAGATTGCATGTTTTGCGTTACAGAGGAGGTCTAGGGCTAGAATTATTGCTCTCACTCTACCGGTCGCGGCGATACCTCACATGTGTGGTTTGACCACCGTTTTCATATGCGGGCGCTACTCACGTATGCGTTCGCTTCTGCGCGCGAGCTCGTCGGGACAGGGCGCTTTAAAAAAATTGTTTTTTTTTTTATTATTATTTATTTTACTTTTATTTTTTCACTGTTTTTAAAAAAAAAAAAAATTGGATCACTTTTATTCCTATTACAAGGAATGTAAACATCCCTTGTAATAGAAAAAAGCATGACAGGACCTCTTAAATATGAGATCTGAGGTCAAAAAGTCCTCAGATCTCATATTTAGACTAAAATGCAAAAAAAAAAAAAAAAATGACACAAAAAAATTGTGCCTTTTTAAGAGAAGTGGGCGGAGCCGTCATAATGACGTCGCTCCGGCCGTCACATGGTATAGAGACGGGTGGGGGCCATCTTGGCCTCACTCATCTCTATACCGAAGCACTGACAGGACCCGATCTCCTCCGCCGCTACCGACGGCTCCGGTAAGCGGCGGAGGGTGCGGGAGAGCGGCGGGAGGGGGGGTGGCACCTATCCCGCCGCCGATAACGGTGATCTCGCGGCGAACCCGCCGCAGAGACCACCATTATCATGTACAGAACCGGCTGCCCTAAAGATGGATACCTCGGTTGTGGCAGCAGCTGCTGCCGTTACCGAGATATCCATCTTTAAAAAAAGGACGTCAATATACAGTGGGCGGTCCGGAGGTGGTTAAAGTGGATCTTCACCTGGCTAAAGGCCAACTAAACGTACAACCACTGCAGCTGCTGAGTTTTAAGGAACAAAAACTTTCTAGCCCGTGAAGTCCAGGGCTATCTTCCATGCAGCTGCTTCTTCTCAAGGACTTCTGATTTTCCCACGTTACCTTCTCGGATTTAGGAGCCAGCTGTGACTTCTTGATCACTCATTGCCAGGGGCGGACTGATAACTCATGGGGCCCCCGGGCAATAGGAGATTATGGGGCCCCCAGGCAAACAGAGATTATGGGGCCACACAGTATACACACACACACAGTATACAATCACACAGTATACACATACATGTACACACAGTATACACAGACAGATGTAAAAAAAACACAGATTTATAAATACTGTCCCTGGTTTTACTGAGGCTGGCAACCCTGATGGGGCCCCCTAGTGGCCCAGGGCCCTCGGGCAGTGCCCTAATCGCTCAATGGTCAGTCCGCCCCTGCTCATTGCGCATGCTGGGATCTGGACTGCAGGGAGACCTGTCCTGTAGCCTCTAGGGATGTGTAATATTGGGCAGGAAGGGAAAGGAGATCACGGACTGAGGGGACATCATACTTTCCTAGGCTGGAAGAGGAAGTTGCATAGAGTGCCACCACCAATAAGCTACATGCTTTTATTAAAATGCCATTGTGTAAGAGGCTGGGGGGGAGGAAGAAGATGATGGTCAGTGCAATTTCGGGTGAAGGTCTTCTTTTAAAAACCTCTTGTAGAGTGCAGCTGCTGAGTTTTCCAACATTAGTAGCCAACCTCCCACAAATGGTGGCTGCCTGCTTCATAAAGACATGGTTTGACCAGTTTGATGTGAAAGACCCTACTGAAGACCTTTTTGGGATGAACTGGAATGCCAGTTGCAAACCAGATCTTCTCATCCAACACCAGTACCTAACTGTTCGGCTGAACAGACACAAATTCCCACAGACAAACCTCAAAACCTTGTGGAAAACCTTCCCAGATGAGTGGTGGGATGTTGCCTAGTAGGTGAGGTTGAAAAGACACAAGTCCATCAAGTCCAACCTACCCTGTTTTCCCGAAAATAAGACCTAGCGTGATTGTCTGTGATGGCTGCAATATAAGCCCTACCCCCCAAATAAGCCCTACCCTGTTTCCCCTGAAAATAAGCCCTACTCTGAAAATGAGACCTACAAGGACTTTAACTAGGGCTTATTTGGGGCGGTAGGGATTATATTGCAGCCATCACCGACAATCACGCTAGGTCTTATTTTCGGGGAAACGGGGTATGTGTGTGAGTATTTAGTATGTGTCAGTATTACCATGTAAAGGCCACAAAGGCAGTACAACTCAATGTTCATATCCATGGGTTTGAAGAGATGGCCAACAAGTTCTTACACTTGTGATGATCAGGTGTCCACCAATGCTTGGCCATGTATTGTAAATGTAATGGAAAGAAAGAACAAGGAAAATAAAGCATCTGAATAAAAAGAAAAGAAAAACCTGAAGGAATACAATTTCTGGATCCGTACATCTCCGCTGTGAAGCAAATTATTTTTCGAACATCTGAGATTGTGGAAATTGTGCCTGCAGATTTTTCCGATACATATCTGATGTGAGAGAAGACCTTCACCGTGATTCATGCTGGAGAGAGAGAACATGAAAGCTTTTGCTTGTTTTTCCTCGACCCCGACTAATTTACAGCAAAATAACTTCCACTTAAAGAAAAACAAACAAATTAATCTGCAACCTTCTTGCTTAACCTTGTAGATAAAATGTTGATTTTAAGGGGATACTCGTTTTTTGTTTTTTTTTTTCCGATATACTTGAAGCTCGGCACCAGACAATATACTAATTACAGATAAAAGACCTAGATGGAGGCTTTTTTTGCCTTCCAAAGGATTATGTATTTATTTTATTTATCCAGTCCTCCTGATTTATACAACTCTGCCGCACAGCACAGTCATCTTGGTGACCTGCATTTTCCTTTGCTGCATTTATGCGACACCCTGGTTATCTCCCCTCTCCTGGTCTGTGATTGGGCCGTGATGGTGCACATTTTTTTTTCATTTCATAAGCAATTTCTATAGTGATTGCACTTCACTGCTTCTTTTTTTGTTTTTGTTTTTTGTTTTTTTTAACCTTCGGGTCAGGTCTAACCTGCCACCCGACTCAAGTAATAGCCAAACTGGGCTTATCTCAGCACTTCTTAAAAGGCAACTGTGTCTTAAATTTGCTCTAGGCATGAGATAACCTCATGCACTTATTTTCAAAAGTATTGGGACACCTAGCTTTACATGCACATAAACTTTAATGGCATCCCAGTTTTAGTCAGTAGGGTTCAATATTGAGTTGTCTCACCCTATGCGGCTATAACAGCTTCAACTCTTCTGGGAAGGCTGTCCCACAAGGTTTAGGCCCCTTTCACACTGGGGCGGTTTGCAGGCGTTATTGCGCTAAAAATACCGCCTGCAAACCGCCCCTAAACAGCCTCCGCTGTTTGTTCAGTGTGAAAGCCCGAGGGCTTTCACACTGAAGCGGTGCGCTGGAAGGACGGTAAAAAAAGTCCTGCGAGCCGCATCTTTGGAGCGGTGATGGAGCAGTGTATTCACCGCTCCTGCCTTTAGAAATCAATGGGACAGCGCGGCTATAGCCGCGCTGTAGGAGGGGTTTTAACCCTTTTTCGGCTGCCAGCGGGGGGTTAAAACCGCACCGATGGGGGCGGAATACCGCGGTAAAACAGCGCTAAAAATAGCGCTGTTTTACCGCCGACGCCCCCTACCGCCCCAGTGTGAAAGGGGCCTTAGGAGTGTCTATGGGAATGTTTAGTCATTCTTCCTGAAGCGCATGTGTGAGGTCAGGCACTGATGTTGGATAAGAAGGCCTGGCTCACAGTCTCCGCTTTAATTCATCCCAAAAGGTGTTCTATCGGGTTGAGGCCAGGACTCTGTGCAGGCCAGTCAAGTTTCTCCACGCCAAACTTGCTCATCCATGTCTTTATGGACCTTGCTTTTATGCACTGGTCCAAATAATTTTGGGGGGGAGGGGGAGATTATGGTGTGGGGTTGTTTTTTTTGTTTTTTTCAGGGGTTGGGCTTTGCCCCTTAGTTCTAGTGAAGGGAACTCCTTAAGGCGTCGGCATACCAAGACATTTTGGACAATTTCATGCTCCCAACTTTGTGGGAACAGTTTGGAGATGGCTCCTTTCTGTTCCAACATGACTGCGCACCAGTGTACAAAGCAAGGTCCATAAAGACATGGATGAGCGAGTTTGGGGTAGAGGAACTTGTCTGGCCTGCACAGAGTCCTGACCTCAACCTGAGGGAACAACTTTGGGATTCATGAGAGGGGAGACTGCGAGCCAGGCCTTCTTGTCCAACATCAGTGCCTGACCTCACAAATTCGCTTCTGGAAGAATGGTCAAACATCCCCATAGACGCACTCCTAAACCTTGTGGACAGCCTTCCCAGAAGAGTTGAAGCTGTTATAGCTGCAAAGGGTTTGGCCAACTCCATATTAAACCCTATGGACTAAGACGCCATTAAGTGGAAAAACCATCCCTGATCACAATGGTTTGCCCCTGTGGTAGACGGGTTTAAGAGCTCCCCTTTTCGGTTACCCCTGCTCTCTACACTGAATAAACACAAATGTTTGGTAGGGGTGGGTTTTCCTTTATGGAGCACTTACATGGCAAAGGTGGGGAAGCAGAGGGTGCTCGGAATATGCCACTATGACGGACCTTCTCCCCCCTCTATCTATATAAACTTCTTTAAGCTACAGATCCTCGGGGGCTGGATTGTAGCAGAGAGTTTTGTTCCCAGTCAAAGCTCCACCTCCGTTTTAGGTGGGAAGAGGGGGTGTGGCCTCCCGAGGACATCAGCGTAAGTCAACAGAGAGGCACAATGTAAGATGTGTGTGAACCATATGGCCCAGTGTACAATGTCTGCCATGGTGAATAGAGGGCCCTTGTATGGTGTCAAAAATTTCTGCCGAGCACCGCTTCCTGAAGAGTGTGCAGTCTCTTCATACTGTATAGAAGAGAGAAGTAATAATGGAATAAACATGTATGCATTTTTATACAAGACCACCCCACTCTCCCAGAAAAACACATAAAACCATATGGGAAAATGTATTAAGGAAAAAAAAAAAAGCACTGGAAAACGCACCAAAAAGCATGCAGGGTAGAAAAGGAAGTGAGTATTGCTGCTTTTTTCTAATTAAACCGGTATTTGGCATTGCATTTCTTAATAAAAAGCTAAAACTGGAGTGGCACACTGACACTTGGGGGCCCAGAACAATGCCACGCTAACACGTGGAGGTCCAGAACAGTGGCAGCCAGTCCATAAGGGGCACAGGGACGCCACCCCCCCCCCCCCAATCTCTATGGGCCACCCCCTAATCTCCATGCTAGGCGCTGGATGCATAGGTTTCTACGTGTTTTTTTGTTTTTGTTTTTTGAAGCACATGATTAGAGCTCGCGGCTCTAATTGGCTTCAAAAGGTTTGGGCTCACCAACTTGTGACATTAGCAAATCAATATTCGCTATTGTCTTCTGGGTTCTCCTCACAGCCAATCGGGACAGAAAGCGCGTCTTAAGACCGTATTGGCCCTGGAGAAGCCGCAACCTTGATGGGGTAAGTGTGGACCTGGCGGACAGGTTTGTTTGCTGCCCCCCCCCCCCCAAAATGGAGCACCAGCCACCACTTGTCCAAAACAATGACACCCTGACACTTGGGGGTCCAAAACAATGACACGCTGACACCTGGGCCTCCTAGAACAATGACACGCTGACACTTGGGGGTCCAAAACAATGACACGCTGACACTTGGGGGTCCAAAACAATGACACGCTGACACTTGGGGGTCCAAAACAATGACACACTGAGATTTGGGGGTCCCACAACAGTGACACGCTGACACTTGGGCCTCCTAGAACAATGAAACGCTGGCTCTTACTCTATCCTAAAAAAAATTGACTTTCACTATAGTGTGAAGAGCAATACTATGTCAACCTCTTTGGCCCAGAACCCATGGTAGATGGCCACACAACCGCACCATTAAGAGAGCTCCATGCAGTAGTGATCCACTTGGAAACTGAATAGAGAACCCCAGCTCTACAAGCCCACAGTGTTTTTTGAGCTGCTCAGGAATGCATCAGGATGAAATGTCAATATTTGCTGAAAAGATTTCCAAGACAAGCTTTCAGAGGTCAACCACTCTTCTTTCAAGGTCCAAGCAGTACTGGTGCACACCTGGACCTTTAAAAAAAAGGTGGCTTATCCCCAAAAGATTATACTCAAAATGTAGCTGCAAACAAAGGGGTTGCAAGGGAATTTGCCCCAGAGCTCAATAAATGTGGTGAAGATCTGCTGCCACTGGATGATGTGTACGGAGAACCAACTAGTACAAAAGTTTCTCATGTAAAGGACTTTTTGAAACATTTATTAAGAGCATCAAATACAGCCAACACGTTTCAGATGAAACAAGCCTATACTACTTCAGGGTTTGAGTAGGCGATGTTGATAAAATCGCAACAGAATCCACTAAAAGACCCGTGTTAAGCCTTGATGAAGATAACCAGCCGTCCTCGGTGCCATCAGGAGACACTAGTCTTCTCAAATCTTAACGCATGTCTATTATTGCGTTCTACCGTGATATCATCACATCAACTATTCAAGCCTGAAGAAGGGAAAGGCTTGTTTCCCTAAAACATGTTGGCTGTATTTGATACTCTTAACCATTAAATGTTTGAAAGTCTTTCAAGTAAGATGAACTCTTGTACAATGCTGTCACAGTCAGTAGCTATAGCCGTAGAGAGGCCAACAGGAAAAGTACACGGGGAAGGTCACCCTGGTGGATGATGCAGGCTAACCCAAGTCACGAGTCAGTCTAATCACTAACCGGTATTTACCAGAGCTCCTGATGGTGAAGATGGGTTCTGCTGCGTGTTAGTACCAGGTCGCAGTCCTCAAGATGGCCACCACTAGGAGGCGAGTAAGCCAGGGTCCAGTAGCAGATATAGCTGTCGGGAGCTTGCATCTCTCCTGATCCTTGATAGTTGCTGGTCTCATTCCAGCATCCTGGTTTTGGCTATGATGCATTCTCCCTGTCTGACCCCCTGCAAGGGGATTTTGATCTGGCCAGTCTCTGGGTGGAAACCAAACCTGATTTAAGCCAGCCAAGCCTGCATTCTCATGCTTGTGATATTGTGCTATGCTCTGCTAATTGGATTTCCCTGTTTTTGACCTCGGATATCGACTACTCTCTGAACTCTGCTTGTCTTTTGACTACGGATTTGACCATGACTATTCTGAACCTTGCCTGCCTTATACCTGGACTGTCATTGAGCCACTCTGCCTGTCTGCCAATCTCCAGTACCTTTTTGCTGTGCTCAGTTTGCGCCTGCCCTGACGAGGTAGCCAGGCACTATAGCATTGTTTATAAGTCCCTGGGGGGGCAGCCAAGTACAGGTAGACCTGCTTGCCCTATGGGAAAGGGAGTTACTGTAGGTGAAGCACACAGAAGCCAGTTATATTGCTTGACCATCTGGGTTAGGGGTAAGTGTAACATTAGCAGGTTGGGATCACTCCGAAGTGTAGATAGTAAACAAGCCAAAGGTTGGTAACAAGTGGTTGCAGGTTGGTATCAAGCAGAAGCATTTTTGAGGAACAAGCCAAAGGTCAGTAACAAGCAGTAGCGAAGATATTGACTGCAGCGGGAGAGACAGAGCATGATATTGCCTGGAGAGAGCACAATAATCTGGCAAACAGGAAGTGCAACGGCATGGCTTTTAATAGGAAGTTCATGGGAGGAGCAAATGGCTCAAGGTTTAAGACAAACGAGACATCAGGCAGGGAGCTGTCTAGCATTGCAGCTGGCTCAGCAAGAAGAGACATTGCCAGAGACCGCAGAGGTCGCAGGTGCTGACCCGGGTCCTGACACGGGCCCTCCTCTGTACACATCCAGTGGTCCAAATAATCTCCAAGTTGGTCTTCTCTGGCGCTCCTCCCAGTCACACCCAAGAATCAACCTCTCTTTGTGACTATCAGAAAGGTAGGCCCATAATAGGGTCCACCCACACTATGTTTTAATCACGGATCTGCTTCTTTGAAGGAAAGAGCACTTTATGGTATATCCATCAGAACTGATTTTCACCTCAATAATACACACATCATCCATCCATCCATTCATGTATTCATGCATTCATATTTTCTTTTGATCATCCATTCATGTGAAAGCAAAAATGCTGTTTTTCTATTTTCCTTGCAGGTGATTGGGTATTCATTGAAAAGTGAAATCTCCTCCAAGGCAAATTCCCTTTTCTAAGTGAACAGCCTATTTGTCTTCAGTAATTTAAGTCCAATCTATCACAGCCGGCACTCAACTGTGTTGTTGAAAGCGCACTAATACAATTACAATCCCCTTGAATCAGTGGTCTCCAAAATGCGGCCCGGGGGCCAAATGCAGCCTTTTGCTGGCCTTTAACTCGCTGTTCCTCCCACTGACACCAATGATGGGGCACTATTCCTCCCGCTGACACCAATGATGGGGCACTATTCCTCCCGCTGACACCAATGATGGGGCACTATTCCTCCCGCTGACACCAATGATGGGGCGCTATTCCTCCTGCTGACACCAATGATGGGGCACTATTCCTCCTGCTGACACCAATGATGGTACACTATTCCTCCTGCTGACACCAATGATGGGGCGCTATTCCTCCCGCTGACACCAATGATAGGACGCTATTCCTCCCGCTGACACCAATGATGGGGCGCTATTCCTCCCGCTGACACCAATGATGGGGCGCTATTCCTCCCACTGACACCAATGATGGGGCGCTATTCCTCCCGCTGACACCAATGATGGGGCGCTATTCCTCCCGCTGACACCAATGATGGGGCGCTATTCCTCCCGCTGACACCAATGATGGGGCGCTATTCCTCCCGCTGACACCAATGATGGGGCTCTATTCCTCCCGCTGACACCAATGATGGGGCGCTATTCCTCCCGCTGACACCAATGAATGGGCGCTATTCCTCCCGCTGACACAAATGATGGGGCGCTATTCCTCCCGCTGACACCAATGATGGGGCACTATTCCTGCCGCTGGCACCAATGATGGGCCACTATTCCTCCCACTGATGGCAATGATGGGGCACTTTTCTTCCCACTGATGCAAGACATTTTTTCCTCCCACTGACCCCAACAATGGGGCATCATTCCCATTCTTGACGACAACAGGGCACTATTCCTCCCGCTGACACCAATGGTGGGGCACAATTCCTGCCACTGACACCAATGGTGGGGCACAATTCCTGCCACTGACACCAATGGTGGGGCACAATTCCTGCCACTGACACCAATGGTGGGGCACAATTCCTGCCACTGACACCAATGGTGGGGCACAATTCCTGCCACTGACACCAATGGTGGGGCACAATTCCTGCCACTGACACCAATGGTGACACCGATTCCTCCCACTGACACCAATGATGGGGAGCTATTCCTCCCACTGACACCAATGATGTGGCACTATTCCTCCCCCTAAAGATGTACTGGCTCCACTGACCACAGTACGCCCCCTCCCCCCCCCCAAAGTCTGAAGGACAATAAACTGACCCTTGGTTTACAAAGATGACCCCTGCCTTAAATGAAGCACAAACAAAACTTTTTGTGGTCATCGTTCTTGCCAGGGGGGGTCAATGATCCTTTTTGGGTATATAGAAAAAAAAAAACCTCACTTTTAAGAAATTAAGCAGATGGCGACAGCTGATTATTAACACGACAATCCTAGGTACAGAAGAAGAAAAAAAAGACTCGTCTATCTACAAAAGAAAAATCCTTGAAATCCTCTGCACAGTGAAAGAGACGCGATGCTCTGCCGTTCCCATCCACCCAACTTATCAGAGCCAAATCGTTTGTGCCTTGCATTCCTACATCAATAGGCCTCATATACTGTCTTTTGTTCCGCCGCTAATCAGTACCAATCACACTTAAAAGAAGATTAATTATGCAGCTGCCGCCAGAACCGCTTCTCTGTTCCGGGCCCCTTCCTCTCCCCAATAAGACAGAAAAGGGAGGATTTATTTATTTTTTTTTGGATCTCGATGCCTAGACATTGTCTTGTCGGTATGGTCTACATGATAATGATACAATTTTTTTTTTTTTTTCTCCTCAATGGCATGTTTGAGCTATTGTCAGGGAACTATATTGATGTCTGAGTCTCTCTACGTGCCAGCACAACGCAGACCCCCACAAACGGATGCACTTTAGGTGTCGGCAGGCAGGGGCGGAAAGACGGACGGACAGACGCCCACTGTGACAATGATTTGTTGATGTGCGCCTCATTATCAAATTTGCTCGCTATGTGTCTGACATGTTTAAAAGCGCATTCCTTTCACAGGCGCTCCTCGGCTGCCCCTTGTTAAATTACATTGAAATTTCATGGGAAGAGATGGACTGTAAGCGGGTATTGTGCCCCAATCTCCTGTGCCATCCAGACACTGGCTTATTATCTATGGGTAGGGTAAAGAAAAACAACCCCCATTGATGGCCATTTTAAAGGGAAAAAAAAAAAAAAAGTTTGGATTATTTAAGACAAGTTCCCAAGGTGCTGTGAACCTAGATCCTTCTATTTTTTTATTTATGTATTTTTTTTTTTTATGTTTAAAAAAAGTCTTGTCATTTCTATAGGACAGTAAACTGTCAATGATTGTAACAAAGAGTTAAAATAAAAAAAAAGTTGTAGTTATTTAAGCCAAGTTCCCAAGGTGCTTTGAACCCAGAGCCCTCAAAAAAATGTATTAATAATAATAATATTTTTTATTTATATATAATATAATATATATATATATATATATATATATATATATATATATATATATATATATATATATATATATATATATATATATATATTTTATTTATTTTTTTGTCATTTAAAAAAAAAATTTTTTTTTGCCTTTATTCCAATGTCCATTGGTAAGCAGAATTGGCATTGAACAAAAAAAAAAAAAAGATCATTGAACGTTCCCATGATGTTTACTGTAAAATTACATTACACACTCTTTTTTCATATATATTTTTTTAATGTAATTAAACACTTTTTTTTTTTTTATATATATATTTTTATAGCAGCTGAAACATTATAGTACAAAGTATTATGTACTAATGTATAGCCATCACAACTTTTTATTCATTTTTTTTTTAATATATATCAAATATAATAATTTTTTTTTTTTTCCCTTCCACGTGATCAGGGATTCCTTACAAGGAGAACACAAAGTTCAGGGAAATTCCCTTTCAAAGTGAATATCCTATTTGCCTTCAGTAAATCAACCCATGTGATCAAGGCTGGCTCAGCTTTGGGTTACTTTCTTTTCCATTCATGGGAAATAAGAGGTAGTTATTGGTTTAAGATTGTAGTGGTGAACCATAAACCTACATTGCCTTATATAAAGGCTTTCAGTGGATATAAAAAAATGTCAAAATTTGATTGCAAAAAAAATTAAAACTAAAATTAGTTCATCTAGTTCAATTTAAAAGAAAACAAAAAAAACACACAAATATAAACTATCTTGGATCCAGAGGAAGGCAAACAAACCCAATAAAGTACGATCCAATCTAATACAATCCATATGGGGGCAAACTCCATTGCTAACCATGTAGAAGGCAACAAGGTGTCCATTGCTAACCACAAATTTATAGATTAATATTGATTTAATGCAGCACCTTCAACTGCTGGGGTGGAATAATAAGAATAAAAAACACAAAAAATATTACCAAAAGTACTTGGACGTGTAGAAATTAGAGGATGTATATTTTTTAATTTCTTATGCTCAAAGTGTTGCTTTCCAGTGAGCTAAATAAATGTAAAAATAATTTTCAAAATTTAAGAAGAAAATATTTTATGTATACTGTGGCATATCTGTTTCATTGGGTTGCACAATAACGTAATTATACCAACTTCAAGTCACAAAAATGTTCATATTGGTTAGTTCTCTGCACACCTTTGGTGTCCACTCTACCCATATACAGCCTTCGTTCTTAGCTTGGATAAAACAAATGATAAAATTAAATATTAAAAAAAAAAAAAAAAAATGTCCACCAATGTTAAGTGATCTGAAAAAGTATTATAAAGAGTCGTGGAAAAAATATTATTTAAATTAAAAAAATAAATATAAATATATTATAAAATTTATATTCTATGCATGGTCCTCCTGTACTTCAAGAAATCTCTATGGTTATCTCCTTTCTCCATGTGACGGGTTATCTATTAAACGTCGGGGTCTCCACAGAAGAAAAGTCTTTAACCATTTTCAGCGCATCCTCTGCAGGTGACCTTGGGTTGGCCCACATTGTTAGTTTGATTCTCAAGCTAATTTCGGCTATGGCTGAAATTGAGAGCAATCCTTTAAGTGCTTTAAAGTGTTATGACCAGATCCCAAAATTACTTCAAGGTCAGGAGCTATTATATAGAGAAGACATCTTTTAGGCATGTCCTCCTAATTAGAGCTGCATCTAATATCTCCTTCTTAATGTAGTGTTGCCTTGGACTGATACTGATATGTAGTCATTTATTTCAGTGAGGGTCTTAGAATAATCTTGGAGAAAATTATTAAGCTCACGTAATTGCGTTGGCACTGAAAAGGGGGGGAAAAAATGACCATAATAATCCGTTTAATGACTTTTTGTTGGCATTTTATTCAAATTCAGTCACTTTTTAGTTCTATATAAAACCCAAATTACTATATTTGTTTTTCCTATAATATTATATTCAGTAAAATTTGTAAATTAGTTGAATTTTTTTTTTTTAATTATTATTATTATTATTATTTTTTTCTTGGCTAAAGTCCATTGTACAGTTATTTAAAGAGATACCTTTATACAAATGACCAAAAAGTTTTTTTTTTCTTCTAATGTGGATTACCTATGTTCGGTTGTAAGTCCCAAAGTGTGTTAAACATTGCTAGCCCCCCCTTTTTTTTTTTTTAATAATAAGCATACGTAAGTGGCAAAGTAAGTGAATAAGCATACATTTGTTGAAATTAGAATGCAATATACTTTTTTTTTTTTTTTGCTTTCATTTAATCATAAACATGCCCCATTTTTGCAACTCCCAAAAAATAAGCTTTCTGCATGATATGCCCTAAAGCTTTAGAACTTTGCATGTTTACAACACATCTTCATCCATACCATACAAAATGTGATTTCCCATTTAACGATATTAACACAGTAAATAATTTACATTTTAATTTTTTTGTTTAGAAAAATATTTTAGTTGATCAAAAACTATATATATTTTTATACATTGTAAATAAGCTTGTTTTTTTTTTTTTGTTTTTGTTTTTTCTTCTTTTTTTCACATTTTAACTATAACATGAACTAGCTTGTTATTAATATGCTTTTGTGTTTAATACTAATCTTTTCCTGACAATTTTTTTTTTAATCCACTGCCTGGGGATACACTGTAAATTAAGCATAATAGGATTAATTGTTTCAATATATTTTTAGTTAATTCCTATGACAACAGATGGAAAGTGGGGCATCAGTTTAGTGAATGTTGCACTTATTATAATTTAATGTGCATGATTAAAATTTAGGGTTGGTTATTTAAACAAGCATTGTCCCACTTTTTTTTTTTCTTTCAATTTTGATTTTTAATGTACTTTAGTTAACTACACTTGATTAAAAATATAAATTAACACTGTAGACAAAAATAAGTACTTCATAAATCTTAATATGCTGGCTATTTAGGTAAATGTCGAACTATTTTTTTTACAATATACATATGTTTATAAATGTATTTTAAATATTGTAATTTATATATTTTAAATATAGTTTTTTTTATAAATATATATGCAGTTTTTATATAAAATTTGAGAAAATGTGTATTCATGCTATATCCAATATATCTTAGATTGTAAGCTCCTTGAGGGCAGGGACTGATGTGAATGTACAATATATATGTAAAGTGTTGCGTAAATTGACAATGCTATATAAGTACCTTTAATAAATAAATACATTTAACATTTCTGTCCCTATCCCTTTTTATTTATTAGGATATGTTTTCTACATGAAGCATGTCATTTGCTAAGACAGTCATTTTTATGCATTTTTCACAAACCAATGCCCCTAGGTACACCCAAATAGGAAACATAAAAACTGTGCCTTTTTTATTTTAGCAAAAGACTAAAAAAACACTCTAAAGGCTTAAACTTGAGCCAGATAGGCAAAACACAAAAATGTCTGTTTTCAGGCATTTCAGGAAAAAATGTGCTGCATTTTTTTTTTTTTTTAGTTTAAATGCAGTTGATCAGCATTTGTTACTTATAAATAAAGCTTTTTGAATTTTGCAAGGTAATTGCAATATGAACACCCCAGGTGCTTGTAAATTGCAGTGTTGACTTTGCATCCTCATAGGCAATGCATGAAAAAAAAAAAAAGTAGGCTGGGTATAAAAATGCTACTACTGAAAATACCAGTCTACAGTACCCTAAAAAATAAAATTTAATTTTCAACATGTTTTTCACATGCATTTTAACTGACAAACTCAAATGCCATTTTTTCCATAAAAATAACAATCTCGATATTCCTACTTACTAAAAAATCAGTTTGCATGCAAGTCTGGATGTGGTATAGACATCTGACCATTTTTAGGAGCGTACAAAATAATGAAATGGAATCCGCTAATTTAAAAAAAAAATGTTTGCTATATATATTATTTCAGTGATTTTTTTATTTTTCTTATATTTTTATTTTCTTGCTTTCCTACGTTTTTATATAAGCCCTTCTTATCTGGTGACCATACCTGTTGGGTAAAGAAATAATTGCCAAATGAATGTCTATATACCCAAAACATATTATTATATATACGGTACATAAGTATTTTTTTTTTATATTAAGAAAGGTACAATCATTCTTATAGAATTTTGTTAATAACATTTATCACAAGTCATATTTTTTAAATATTTTTCCAAAATATTGTAATAAAATATTTAAAATATTCTATCATGTTAAAGTGTAAAATAACAGCAGGTCACAATAGTTTATTAGGTCTAAGTAGAAATAAATATGAATTAATCAGATTATCTGATTTAACAGGTCAAGGTATAAGGCAAACATTAATGTAGAAGTGTTAGAACCTCTGTTTAAGTTTTTTTTATTGCTGTCTGTGTGCTTGCTGGGGGAGATTTGTCAAGATTTTGTCATGGATACTGAGAGTGATGAGAAATCCTACATTTTTAAGCTGCTACTTGGAACGGGAATAAAGGAGAAACCTTTAAATGGGGGGGGGAATCTGTTTTGGTGGCAACTTAAGAGTGGATATTCTCTTGCTTTGGGACAAGAAGAAAAAGGCTAATAAACCCAACAGAACACAGACAGCAAAAAAAATTGACAGGGGTTTTAACCCTACTCTATTGAAAACTTGAAAAAAAAGAAAGAAAAAGCCATGCTCTTTAAACATGAAATAATTCTAACTAGATAAATGATTTTTCTTTGTATGTTATGTAATTGTATGTGTGTGTGTGCATGGGAGCCGCTGGAAATTTGCTCATTCCTTAGTATTTTTTCCTTTTTATGTAAAAAAAAATCATATAAAAATGTCTAAAATAACTAAAAAAATATGCGCTTGCTAAAAAATATGAATATAAAAAGAATATATAGGGAAAAAAAATCTACGAATTTCGTTTAAAATAAGGAATTTATGCATCATTGTTACTTTTTTTTTTAAACATTCATAATGTTGTTTTAGTTTAATAATAATAATCAAATAAATTTGGTTAAAAATATATCACTTTGATGTTCTGCTGGGTTTTTTTAAGTGCATTTAAAAGGGTCCTTCGTCGTTAGGAAATTTTTCTAAACTACATTTTTGAATGAAATGCTGACGTTTTTTAAAGAAATTTTTTTAATTTTGAAGGTGAATTGTTTTGACATAAGAAAGCATGCACAACATGTGCACCTATTTGTGTTTTTATAACTGAAAAGAATGGTTTCTTTTTATGCTAAAACTAAAGAATTGTGAACAAAATGGTGAGGTTTGGTGTTGTGTTTGGCATATTTTGATGGCTTGTATTGTATGGTTTCGAAGATGTTTTGTGTTTTTTTTTTGTTTTTTTTTTTTTTTCATGTGTGCTTGGTGCACACAAGAAAATCCACAAAGTCTTCAATGTATTGTGCCAAGGCATTTCTTTTTATGTGACATAATTTATGTCTGTGTGGTTATGTGTTTGCATCCTAGAGAACTTTTTGAAATGTAGAATAATGCCTTCAAACATGCAGACAAATGCATGTGTTTGCCTTTTTTTTTTCAAAATGCTTTTAACATATGTCTTTTTAACTAAAAACATTTCCTTAAAAAAATTTAAAAAAAAATTAGAGCAAATTTTACCAGTGAACCTAACAGGAAAAATAATAATAAAAAAACTTGTATTAAAATGAGACATAAAATGCATTTTTACAATAGAAAATGTTGTTCTTTATTATGAGTAACAGATGTGAAGTGTGTGCCAGCTACAATAAATATATTTTCATTACCATCAGTATTTTAGAAAAGTGTTTTTTTTTTTTTTTAATTTATTACTTTTTTTTTTTTTTATTTCTTTCCTCCTTCCTTTTTTCCTTTTTCTTTTCTTTTCTTTTTTTTTTTTTTTTTTTTAACTAAAGTGAAATAACCTGTAACCATGCTGTTCGATTAAAGTGGGCAATAATGCAGAAATTCGATAAAAGGTGCATAAAAGAAACATTACTAGTTTAGTAGATACACACCTATTGCTATTTATTTTGTGCTGTGTGTGTGTGTGTTTTTTTTTTTTTTTGTAGGAAATTATATAATAGGTCTATTTAATATATATATATTAGTATTTTGAAGAGAAGTTCTTGAAAATGTTACATAATGTTCAACACAGGTAAAAGCTACCTGCTTATAACCTCGACCTGGTTACCTGCTTGATAAATGCTTTCAGGTATTCTTCAAAAAAAAAAAATATATATATATATATATATATATATATATATATATATATATATATATATATATATATATATATATATATATATATATATATATATATATATAAAAATATAAATGTGTATATATAAATATAAATGTATTTTTTTTTACTGTATATAAAATGTATATATAAATATCTATCAGCACTGGAACATATATGTTTTTTTAAAATTTCTCATGGTAATATTATTGATGGTAGTAGCAGGTTTAATCTTAACAGTACTTTTCTCTGTGGATTAAAAAAAAAAATTTTTTTATTTTTTTTTTATATACATCCAATCATCAACTTTATCTGTTTCCACTTGAGGTCATTATAAAAATTTATGAATTTTTTTATTATTTATTAATAACATTTTATTAGCAACTCCTTGAAGCCATGGATCTTGGAAAAACTCACATTGAAAAATATTTAATTTTAGGCTAAAAAAAAAAAAAAAAGTTTAAAAAATTGCTTTCATTTTCATAACTCTACTACTAGTGAAAGTGTTAAACCAAAAAGAGGCTCAAGATAAATACGAAGACAATCTTCAGTGGAGAAAGATATCGTCTTCATTGTGTGGGTTCTGATCCTCTTGTTTGGACGGTGGGACCTGGAGGATGATATTCAACCACCAACTGTGACCAAATAGAAAATCGTTGGCAGATTCCACTATTAAATTAGGCTTATGTCAAAGCAATGTCATGTCCTTCCAGAAAGGGAAGATTTGTGAGACGGGGGCTAAAGACATTTTTTTGTTTTTTCTTATGGGAACTGATATCAAGAACACAAGATATATATTTTTTTTACCACCCAGAAGTAATGTTTTTTATTTTGTGTCTAAGATTCTTGAAGTTAAGAAGCTTCTCCGGTGAGCACAGAGTGAATTTGTCCTTTTTTTTTGATTTTTTTTTTTTTTTTTTTTTAAGCTGAAAAACAAATGTATAGATTTTTCTAAATTTATTTTCTACCAGAAAACAATCTGAGCAGTATGTTAATACACAGAAAAGAAAAAAAGAAAAAACATGAAACGTGACATATTCAATATCCGTTATTTTTTTTACAGGAAAATATTCATTTTTTATTTTATTTTTTAATTTTTTTTTTTTTTTTTTGAAATATAAAAAAATGTTTATTTTTTACAAAAGTTTTCTATCCATTTTTTGGAAACGTTTTCCAGTATTTCCTTTTTAAAAGACAAAAGCCATGCTTTACAGATAACTTTCTGCTTAGAAAAATTATGTGACATGTTTAATTTTTTTTTTTTTTTTAAGCTTTGAATGTCAGGTCACAAAAATAGAACAAATCCAATTTTTTTTTTTTTTTTTAAAGATTTGTTCTATTTTTGTGACCTGACATTCAAAGCTAAAAAAAACTTAAACATGTCACATTTTTCTAAGCAGAAAGTTATCTTGGCTTTCGTCTTTTAAAAATCTTTTATAAAATAACGGATATTGAATATGTCACGTTTCATGTTTGTTTGTTTGTTTGTTTTTTTGTTTTTTTCTGTTTTTTTTTTTTCTGCGTTTCTCTGATGATATTTTTAAGTCTTTAACATCCAAAACTCTTCTAGTTTTTGGATGGAGTATGGAAAGATTAGAACTTGTTTTTACTACTGTCTATCTCTCTCAGAGAAGAGACTGAGGAAATGCTTCCTTCTGCCTGCAGCAGACCGATGACATCATCTCAGCCTAGACCAGGGGTGTCTAAATCAATTTCTTTGTGGGCCACATCAGCATTATGGTTGCCCTCAAAGGGCTGGTTGTATCTGTAAGACTAGATGTCCAGAGCAACCCACCCCCACTTACATCAGATGGCAAGAGCCCCCCCAACCATCAAGTGCCCCCCCCCCCCACCCTCACATTGCACTGCATCCCTCTGACCTTGTGCTGCTGCCAGGAAGACGCAAATGCAGGGTCTGGAGGAGGGCTGGAGTTGGCTACCGGAGTCTGCTGAATGCAGAGACCAGGGTAAGCGGAGACCAGGGGGTGCTGTGGCTGCACAGAGGGATGCAGGAGTGGAGGAGTTCTGTCCTCCTCTTTGCTGCCGACTGGCTGAGACAAGGTGGTGGCAGAGACAAGGAGGGTGCTGCAGAAGATGGGTGAGGGCCACATGAAATGACCTAGCGGGCCGGATTCAGCCTGCGGGCCTTGTGTTCAACACATGTGGTCTAGACAAAGTCACTTGACTGGAGCTCAAGGATGGCTTTTAAATGATAAAATTGAGCATTTATAGAAACATTATTGGCCCTGTTTATTGTTATACATCAAGAAAAAGGGAAAGCAGATGGAAGGAGATAAGCGGTCTGCTCCTGTCCTCTATTGACTGCAATTTTTTCCCCGTAGGGAAGTGTGCACACTTGAAACTAGACCCCAGGTGCATTAAAAAAGTGAGCATACAAAAGTGAAGCACAAAAAGGGTGTACACATGGTCCTCCTCCAAAAAGAAAGGACCGTGGCCCTAATGCTTCGGGGGGGAGGGGGTGTGGCAAGACTCCTGAAGGGGACTGGGGTACTCGTGATCCTCCCGGCCAAAATCGGGCAGATCCCATTTTTCAGGGGACCTGCCAAAGCAAGGTCTGCCCATGTAGATGGGACACTCCCCATGGGATGAGAAGAACCTGACCATAAGGCCACGTCCTGACTCCAAGACTTTCGGGGCAAAGTCTTCGGGACCTACACTCTATCCAGCCTTCACCATCTTGACCAAGGTCATGGTTATCATTTTAAAAGCCATCCTTGAGCTCCAGACAAGTGACTTTGTCTAGGCCACATGTGTTGAACACGAGGCCCGCAGGCTGAATCCGGCCCGCTAAGTCATTTCACGTGGCCCTCACCCCTCTCCTGCAGCTGCAGCACCTTCCTTGTCTCTGCCCCCACCTTGTCTCAGCCAGTTGGCAGCAAAGAGGAGGACAGAACTCCTCCAAATCCTGCATCCCTCTGTGCAGCCACAGCACCCCCTCATCTCCGCTTCCCCTGGTCTTAGCATTCAGCAGCCTCCGGTAGCTGACTCCAGCCCTCCTCTGGTCCTCCTTTCTGGGAAAGGAGGACTTTCTGGGAAACTAGGTCCGACGTTCTTTCCGGCGGACTACCGCCGGACTTTCTGAATGGACGGACTTGCCTACACACGACCAGACTTTCCGGCAGACTAGGTCTGCCGGTCTTCCCGACGGACTTTCGCTGGAGTTACGGCGGACTTTCAGAATGAACGGACTTGCCCACACACGGAAAAAACGGCGTGGGGTACCCCCAAAATCCATACCAGACCCTGATCCGAGCGTGCAGCCTGGCCGGCCAGGAAAGGGGGTGGGGACGAGCGAGCGCCCCCCCCTGAACCGTACCAGACCGCATGCCCTCAACACGGCGGGGTGTGTACTTTGGGGGAGGGGGCGGCCTGCGGCCCCCCCACCCCAAAGCACCTTGTCCCCATGTTGAGGACAAGGGCCTCTTCCCGACAACCCTGGCCGTTGGTAGTCGGGGTCTGCGGGCGGGGGGCTTATCGGAATCCGGGAGCCCCCTTTAATAAGAGGGCCCCCAGATCCTGGCCCCCCACCCTATGTGAATGAGTATGGGGTACATGGTACCCCTACTCATTCACCTGGGGGAAAAAGTGTCAATAAAAAAAAAAACACTACACAGGTTTTTAAAGTAATTTATTGGACAGCTCCGGGGGTCTTCTTCCGTTCTCGGGGGTCCTCTGGCTTCGGGGGTCTTCTTCCGGCTTCGGGGGTCTCTCCGGTTCTTCCCCGTTGTTTGACCTCTTCTCCACGCTCTCCGGGTCTTCTGCCGGGCTCCTCCGCTATCTTCTGCTCTTTTGCTAGCGGTGGCACGGTCTTCTGGCTTCTGCCTTCTTCTCTTCCTCCCTCTTGTCTTCTTGCGATGTTGACACGACTCTCTCTCTGGCTGGAATGCTCTCTGAGCGCTCCGATGTGACTTATATAGGCGGTGACCCCGCCCCCTTATGCTGTCACAGTCCCTGGGCATGCTGGGACTGTGACGGCATAAGGGGGCGGGGTCATCGGGTGATGTATACCACGCCCCCTAAAATGTCACAGTCCCAGCATGCCCAGAGACTGTGACGGCATAAAGGGGTGGGGTCGCCGCCTATATAAGTCACATCGGAGCGCTCCGAGAGCATTCCAGCCAGAGAGAGCGTCGTGTCAATATCGCAAGAAGAGAAGAGGGAGGAAGGCAAGCAGGCAGAAGACCGGGCCACCGCTAGCAAAAGAGCGGCAAAAGAGCAGAAGATAGCGGAGGAGCCCGGCAGAAGACCCGGAGAGCGCGGAGAAGAGGTCAAACAACGGGAGAAGAGGCCAGAGACAGCGGAGAGACCCCCGGAGCTGTCTAATAAATTACTTTAAAAACCTGTGTAGTGTGTTTTTTTTTTATTGACACTTTTTCCCCCAGGTGAATGGGTAGGGGTACCATGTACCCCATACTCATTCACATAGGGTGGGGGGCCGGGATCTGGGGGCCCTCTTATTAAAGGGGGCTCCCGGATTCCGATAAGCCCCCCTCCCGCAGAACCAGACAACCAACTGCCAGGGTTGTCGGAAGAGGCCCTTGTCCTCATCAACATGGGGACAAGGTGCTTTGGAGTGGGGGGCCGCAGGGCACCCCTCCCCCAAATATATATGTATGTAAACAAGGGTTATGGCGCTTCCTATGGGGTACTGGATGGGAGGGGTGTGAGTAATGTGCACGGGTGGTGCCCTCAATGAGCCCCAATACAGGTACCTGGTAGTTACCAGGGACAAACTGTGTTAACGTAAGGGTATGTATGTCTATAACTCGACATACACACATACATCCATATACACCCGCATATATCAACAAAAATAAAAATAAAAAAATAATAATAATATTCCTAATTAAAAGGGGTGTGGGCTAGTTCATTCAACCTAATTAAAAGGGGTGTGGGCTGGAGCCCCTGTGACTGTGATACATATATCGCCACTAGGTAATCATATGTGTGTAACCTTATAAGTGCTCTTCTGCCAAATTAATCCAAATAATCCAAAAGGGGTGTGGACTAGAACCCCTGTGGCTGTGATACATATACCACCACTAAGTAATCATATGTGTGTGACCTTATAAGTGCTCTTCTGCCGAAATGATCCAAGCACTCTGCTACCCGTGCAAAGTGAACATACATATATGAGCATACATAGAATATGTTATCCAACCATTACATATAGTAATCAACTAAACATAATTAAGTGCAAATGAAACCAATAATAGTGATAATAGTCCATAAGATAAAGAACTTGTTCAAATCCAGTATTCCAAACAATTTCGTGACTTGGGTGCTCTCGGGTAATTCCTGTGACTTTAGTGCTCCCCCTTCAGGTCCCCACTCACCAAATACAACAACCCCGTCAAGGGGCAACCAGCATAGGATGTCTCTTTCACGATCTTTTCTCCACACTGATCTGGCGGGCTTTACAGGATGGTTCCCGTTGGTTATCCCAATAGATTCCCGGATCCAGGTATACAGGTGGCTTTCTAATAGGTAGGATGTTCACAATGGCTCCCTCATGGAAAGGAAAAAATAGGAAGCTTCCATGGTGTAGTATGTAAAAGGCTTTATTCAAAAAACTCCATCAACAAACAGCGGAGTATATTAGGCAAAAATAAAGTGCATAAACCATAAAAAATATAATAGGCTAACTCAGACCGAAGCCTGAGAACAGACCCGTAGCAAGGTGGAAGGCGCGTACCGCCAGGTAGGAGCTGTGTGCGCTCTGTTATCGTTCCAACTAAAGTTCGTGTCCGGAAGCGGTATGCGCTCCACCTGCGTGTCAGCTAGGGTCCGTAACCGGAAGTGACGTAGCGTGCGTGGCGTCGTTGTACGCGTTTCGTCATAGACGTCCTCAGCAACGATGCCAGCACGCCACGCGCTACGTCCATTTAAGGAGCCATCAGTTTCGATCCGCCCCTTAATTTCTACCCCATCCAATCCTATCATACCAAGGCGGGGTGCCACTCCCACCTAAGCTGGAGTGTCAGCAAGGATGGTCGTGCGCCATTATTCATATTACAACCCGACTAATGGGTTAGAATCTGCCCTCCTATATAATAGATAATACCAAGTGGTTAAGAAGTGGGCATAAAAATGAATATAACGTAAACTAAAGTTAGAATTAAAAATTAAGATATAAAATTAAATTAAAATAAAAATAAAAATTAAGTTTAATTAAAATTGAATATAGATATATACCCAGAACGTTGTGGGACAGTGAATATGGGAAAAAAACACCATGAGGCTTATTATGGACCAAGTGTGTGACCCTATCCATAAAATTTACTCTCAGACGCTTGAGAGCAGGGAAGGAAAAAAAGGAAAAAAAGGAAAAAAAGGGGGATGTTGTTACAAATCGAGACCCCCATTATTAGTTATAGTGAAAGTATATATAGGTTTCTGTATTCCAAATATTTGGGGGTATTACCTTTTGGGTCAGAGGATTTTCTAGAAGGAGATTTGGGGTCACCCCCCTATTCTATGTGTAAGTGGCTAAGAAGCTAATATGCATTACCTTACACCTTATATCCATAGGGGGAAGAGACGGTAGATATTCACAGGTATAGGCAATGTACCCCTATCTCTCACGGATTAGCCAGAAAACAGTTTAAATCGATATCCAGGTTGAGGCCCCTCGGAGCAAGGGACCTCAGCCTGTATATCCATGCGGTTTCGTTTTGTGATATAAGTGTGGTTTTATTGCCCCCTCGCCAATGATCCCTCACACAGTCAATCCCATAGAAGATCATCCCTGTGGGGTCCCGGTTATGTACTGTGTCGAAGTGGCGGGAAAGATGGTGTTTTGGGAACCCTTTTTTGATGTTTTTTATGTGTTCCCGTATTCTCACATATAGGGGTCGGGTGGTTCTGCCCACATATTGCATTTGACACGGGCACTCAATGACATAAGTCACGTGTGTGCTCTGACAGGTGATGAGTTCCCTGATCTGGTATTGTTTGTGATCTGATCTAGATTTAAAAGTTTCCCTTTTCCGAGGTTGTTTCTTGGTGACCCTACATGGTAGACATTTTTGGCACCTGTAAAACCCTTTCATGTCTGGAAAAATCCGAGTCGTTTTGGGGGGGTTTATAACATTATGTACTAAAAGGTGTCGTAGGTTAGGCGCTTTTCGGTATACTACCTTTGGTTTATTAGGTAATATACCAGCTAGTGTTCTATCCTCCTTTAAGATTGGCCAGTACTTCTTCAGGATCTGCTCAAAATCTTTGTATTGAGAGTTGAAACCTGTAATGAACGTCAATTCTGCATTGTTTTTCTTCCTTTTGGGTTTTGTCAATAGATTCTTGCGGTCTAATTTTGCTACGTCCCCCTTCAACTTATTCAACGAGTCTAAGTTGTATCCTTTTTCATGGAACCGCTCTACCAGGATACTCGCTTGTTCCAAATAATCATCCATGGTTGCG